>JBBBDQ010001401.1:535000-1052500 GCA_037127315.1 Ascarosepion bandense
TCATGCATTACCATTGTTGAAAAGTATGGATTAGCAGCAAAATAGCATTGTACCTATATGTTCATATGTCATACTTATGAAAATTCGAGCGGAGTTAAACGCTTCCATCAAGTTTTTTTTTTTAAATTGACGGGTAAACGTTTTTTATATAATATTTAATTAACGTATATTTATTTTTGTTTCGAAATTTTTGGAAACACGAAATTCAATTAAATGTGATCTTCCACTGGTTAGCTTGTGCGACACTTCTTTGTAAGTCACATATATGTTTTTAATATTTGATGGCTTATTTTGCCAACTTCTCTTTTAATTTCTTATCCGGTATGAGGTGTTTTTTGAGAAAATTTTCTTTTTGGTTTTGTTGTAAGTAAAGCTTGTTTACCGGCTAAAATATGTATTTTTGGTTTAAACCCAGTTTATCTTTAATAAATCTAGCTTTTTGTAAATATGTTCAGTAAAAGAATAAGTGACTTTTTTATAAGATCTGGTGATGTCTTCATTTATCTTTTTTCATATTTCTTTGGAATTATTTAACAGATTTTGTTAGATTTGTCTCCTTTAATAAGGAACATTGAGTTATTTTTATATTTTAATTAAGTATTTATTAATTATTCGAAGTTGTTGATTTTTAAAAAACATTTGGAGTCTAATATGAAAATTATATATATATATATATATATATATATTAGGAAGCACACATTCTTTCAAGTATCTTTTATTGAATACAGATGAAAGGTTGAATTTAGTTCATTACTAATAATTTTTTCAGCATCATAAAATATTTTATTTTTGTTGATGTATAGTAATATAAGACTTGTCTATAATTGTGCTTGCCCCAATCGATTTAGCCAACGATTTAGACATTATATATACATATATATATATATATATATATATATATATATATATATATATATATATAGATTATCCGGAATCACTAGAAAGGAATCTCAATATAGACAATGTTTCCCAAAATATGTGCATTTACTTACTTTCCAAAACTTTTGTTTATATATCTGTTTTAAATAATAAATAATGAAAGTAAGGGAGATAGAAAAGAAAAAGAATAGAGAGCTGGCTCGGCGCTCATATTTACAGTATAAAAGTAGTTACAATTGAAAATGTCAAGATTATCTTATGAGAAATAGAAATTAAAAAATATGGAGAGGGAATTTACGGCAATGATTGTGTCGGTGGATATTTGGCTTGTAGTTTCGATAAAGAAAAGCATTTTATAAATTGCAGTACCCACCAAAAAAAAAATAAAAATAAAAATAAAAAAAAAACATGGAAATTTTCTATTTCTTATTGAATAAGTTTATTAAGGAACGTTTATTCAGTACTTTGAAATTTTGATAATATTTCCTTTTATTTTTAATACCAAATATGTACATATGTACTCTGGTACAAGATGATTAAAGAAAATCATAATAAAAAATAAAAATAATAAAAATCATAATAAAAAAATAATAAATATAAAAAAAAACATCACAATTCTTTAGTATCTCTTGAACCAAATAAACTTTCTTTGACATATAATTCATCAGATGTCGTTCAGTGAGTCTATATTTCTGGCATAATTCTTCTTCCTTCTCAACACCAGTAATTTATTGTTTTGATGACAGGTCTTCACAGGAAGTTAGTTAAACTTGAAAATAGATACTTCTGGATACTTCTGCATTTCCTATTTTTGTCTCAGTTATTCTGCTGATTTTAGCTTCTATTTTTCATATTCTACAAGCACGCAAAAAATAATAAATTTATCTTGTAAATTATGGCAAGGAGGAATCTAATTAAAAAAGAACGATTTAATTTTCAGAGGAAGAAATATATATTACTACATTTCTAGAAAAAAAGACAACTTAAACAGCAAACATAAACAAACCAGACCTTTTCTCCTTTGCCAAAACAGTAGTACTAGGAGAATGAAGGAGCCGATTTTTCATGTTTTCTCTTTCAAATTCCTTTTTCTTACTCCAAATTGAGAAAATCTGAAACATCTTTACCGACTGTATACAAAAGTCGTTGCAAAGTGAATATTTTAACATATAAAGAAATAAATTCTATTTATTAATTCAGTCATAATTTTACAAAGAAAATCAGAATATAAATAAACATGATTTCTAATACTATATATTTTACCATAACCCGACGTCCACCCGACCTACCACAACAAACTGTTTTTTATGTTCTAATGTAGGCAGTCATCAGGTTTTTGATTTATTGATTTGTCTGTTTAATGGCATATCAACTTTTTATATGTTATTGAATGCGAAAACTTACTTTTCTTTGGGTCTTTGAAGTAATAAAAATATGAGGAGTGTTCTTTTAAATTAAGAACTTAATACATTTGAAATGATACTCAGCATTTGCGCATATACATGTTTGTGTGAACTGGCGGTGATGATGTTTTTATTTTTGTATAGCTGGTAGTATTTTGGTTGGTTGATGTTGTTTAGCGGCATTTTATTGGTTGATGTTGTTTAGTAGCATTTGGTTGGTTGATGTTGTTTGGTGGCATTTTTGTGGGTTGATTTAGTTTAGCGGCATGTTGCTTGGTTCTTTTTTTCTAGCCGAATGTTGGGTGGTTTTATTTGTTTAGCCGCTAATAAAACTCTATACGTTTTTAATACCAAAAACTAAATATTTTGAAAAGAATTTTATAGCTTCAACTAATTATATTTTAAACGCATTTTATGCATTCAACTACAGATAAAATATATTGTTGATATATATATATATATATATATATATATATATATCAGAGAGAAGTGAATAAGGAATGAAGAAAACATTGATAACGTTCAAAACAATAATTTAAAACAGTGCTCGATATAAAATAGAGCTGTGAATATTTATTATAAATTATAGTTTAGAACATATACAAATTATCATCTACTACAAAGTGTACATTTTTTTTCGACTTTGAAAGGACAATATCTCATCTGGTAGTATGAAAAAAATGGAAATTCTTTTTCTTATATTTGGCGAATTGTGTGTGAGAGGGTTGTACTTTGTCAGTTATAATTTGAACGAAAAGAGGGAAGTGGTAGGGGATAGAGGTTATTAATGGACGTGTTGAAAATTTTATAGACAAATTTATCATTAGAAGATAAGGTGTGGTCCTTTACAGCTTTTATGTTCACATTGGGTTTAATAAAAGGATAAAATAACAAAATGTATATGGGGTGAGGAAGTTAGTAGTGTGTGCGATAAAGTTGGAATTGAAATTGCTATTTGGTAAACATCTCTTTATTAGTAAATTATACGACTACACATATGTTTGAATTTAAACTTCATTTTCATAATTAATCTATTTTTTATATATTTAAGTTTAATTTATAATTTAGGAAACCTTTTGTTTATATAAATCATTAAATTAGATCACAGTTTGTGGTATGAAGTAAAGGTAATATCTGAGGTAAGTGTGTTGTTAATATTATAAATATTTATCGTTTCTAGAGATCCTAACTTTGTCTTTTGTAGCTTTAGCAGGATTGTAAGATTAGTTCATTAATGTGTTTGCAGTTTACTCTAGTTTCATGTCTTTGGTTTAATAGTATATTGCTACTCATGTATTTAATGATTTCCATTTTTCTTGAAGACAAAGGAAACATTCTTCCTTTAGCGATTTAGAAGTTCTGGCCAGTTTAAAGATTTTTCATTTAATTTAAGTGTTTTATTTTTGTTTTTATCTTCCAAAAATAATTAGAAAGCGACGTCATATTTTGTTTGTTCTTGTTGTTGAAGGAAGAGAGGTGATTTTTAAAGCTGTAAAGGAACATACCCTATCCTCTAATGTTAAATCTCTCGATAAAAATTTTAAAACGTCCATTAATCACCTCTATTTCCTACTTCTTTCAGCTTTTCGTTCAAATTCTAACTGACAGCTTACAACACTTATTTCCGATTTTCGATTTCACCTACATCTCACACACAATTCGCCAAATATGAGAAAAAGAATTTCCATTTCTTTTCACACAACATGATGAGATATTGTCCTTTCAATGATGAAACAAAATGTACACTTCTTATTAGATAATAATTTTTACATGTTCAAAACTATAATACATATATATATATATATATATATATATATATATATATATATATATATATTGTGCAAAAAGATATTACTCATTATCTCTCATCCACTGACTATCAGTTTTTTGAGCCCCATCAAAATACATTAATTCAGGATTATTTATTTCTCTTAAAATACGATATATACTGTCTAGAAAAAGAATGTTTACAGTGAAACGCACGGTTCAAGAATTGCTATGATGTTGATTACTGTAAAGAATTGAGGCATGTAAAACTCAAACCAGATGCTACTCTTGATCTTGTTTGTGATCAATTACATTCAGTACGAAGAAGAATTGCGCAACTAATAATTCAAATTATTGAATAGTCCTGTATGAACAAACAAGCATCACTTAATTTTTATTGATATTCTAAGAAATTAAATATCAAATACGTACCGAATATTCTGCCATATCTTGTCAAGTCTCCTGCTGTTATTCATCTCGATAATATATATATATATATATATATATATATTGACGGAGTGAAACTCGGTTTTCGAGACAGGCCATATATTTATAGGTGCTTGCCTTCAAGACGTTTTCTTTTTCTTTCCTTCTTTTTCTCTGTTTTTATTTTAGAATTATGTTCAATAGTTTTTTGGTTCCTTGGAAACTTCTGAGTTAGTTCCCTCAACGTTTATATATATATATATATATATATATATATAGAGAGAGAGAGAGAGAGAGATAAAGATATATATATAGATATATATATAAATTTTCTTATTTATTTATATGCATAGAAGCTAGTAAATGGAAATGTTTACTTGAATGTAAATACCCAACAAACTCAACTTCTGAACCTACACGGTCACTGACACACAGACACACACACACACACACACACACACACATATATATATATATATATATATATATATATATAGTGAGTGAGAGAGAAAGAGAGAGAGAGAAAGCGAGAGCGAAACTATGATGAATATACGCTTATAAGCATACTCCCTTATATTCATCTGTTCCCTGGGATTTCTTTCGGTCTAATATTTCAGGTAAATCTGCTTGTATCATTACCATATGTACGCAAAGAAAGCCCCTTAGGCATGCGAGCATTGATCGCCGGCAGATGGCACTGTTGTTTCTGACGTATCCTCGCACGCGGATCTTGATGGCCCTGAGACATAAGCAGAGAGATATCCACAGAGTCTGAGAGAACTGAGAATCTTAGATTGACATCTGTGGCTGAATATTGCGTACAACCCTTAAGGAATGTTATTGGTAGGATAGAATTCTAAGCGTTAGCAGAAACTGACAAATTCCAAAGAAGAATGGCATTTCAGGAGAAAGACTGAAAGTAGATCTTCCAGAATCGACACGAGTTATATAAAGGGAATATTGAAACGGGAATATATATGTGTAAGATAGAGAGTTGTTAATATGTGAATTAAGATGTATTCAGATATTTGATGTATACGTATGTATCTAAAATGTTAGGAATAAGAATTTGTAAGAATTTGTAATATCAAGAAAACAAAACTTAAAAAATAAATGTTCAACATATATATACATCTATCTATCTATCTATCTATCTATCTATCTATCTATCTATCTATCTATCTATACAGGTGAAAAAAACAACAGTTTTATTAGAATTCCGAGTTTTCCTGTATTGACGTTTTTTTAAAAAAATCTCAATGCAACATATATCGTAGAGTATAATATATTTATAATTAAATTTATATTTATTAAAAATTAATTTAATTTTCATTGCGAAACCGAACATTCTGTATTTTGAGATTTTACATCATCATCAGGCATTGTTGACATATTGTTGTGGCATGTTTTTAAATTTTAATGTATAAAACAGTATTTTTGTTATTGAAAGAGTTGATATGGATGGGGAAAGTCAGAAAGAATTATGTATTTGTTTAATTTAACTATCAGAATAAACTATTAAGTAAGAATTTCAATAAAAACAATCTAAAATTAAGTTATAGTTGTACGGATGATCTGGAAAATATTATAAAAAACATAATAACAATATTTTAAATAAAAATTCAAATCTAATGGAAAATAAAAATCATCTAAAAACAGAAATCAAAACTTTAGACAGTAATAAATTTAATCGCAGAAACCCTATAGAGTGTCCTTTGGTAAACAGTTGCTTTACTGTATACATAGTTTATAAATGTATTATTTCTTTTACAGAAAACTCCAATAATATAAAGAAATATGTTGGTATTACAAAGAATTTGCTGAAAAAAGATGTTGTCAACACACTTCTTCATTTATTAATAATAAGGAGAGAAATAGAAAATCCGTTTCGAAATATTCTTGTTAACTAAAACAAGTAAATAAAACTACAATAAAATGGAAAAATTTTTTAAATCTAGAATATGTAAATCTTTAAACGACCCATGCTTCTTGTGTCAATATGAAAACCTATATATACTATTGTTGTGGATTCTTGTTTAGAAAAGCATATAATATGATAACACAAAAAGAATATGAGAGGAAAAAAGGTAAGTATATCGAACAAAAGATATACAACCTGTACATGGTTAGTAGATTCAGGAATACTTGTTAGTAGAAGTCAAATATATGCAAAGAAGTAAGTCTGTTAGTAAGTTTATATTTCTTGATGACCACCGAGCGGCGGCTCAACTGCTCTGACTAAAAACTCAACTCCCCTGACAAATCTGTAGACAGGATCAATTGTATACTATGGAAGAGTCCATAGAATGTGTAAATAGGGGTGACTCCCCAACAATTATTAAATCTTCTAAGAATACAAATTTAGTAAATAAATATAATTAAATAAATGTCATATATAAATATTGTAAAATGTTCATTTTTAATATGGTATAAATTTCTTCAAAAATGTATATCCATTAACTTGCCTAGATCTGCTATTTTGGTTTAGTATTATAATATATTTTGAAAAAAATATTACGCTTTTTACAAAATAAGGGTTTAGAAAAAAATCGAGAAAACTGCTCTCTGAACAGATATAAAAGTAGTATGATCATACTCAAAGGTCTCTTTAATTCAGATCAAAAATATAAAATGATTATTTTTTCTTTCTTTACTTATTTGTTTGTTTTTAAAAACATGCGGGTATACAGGCAAAGGTAAGACAATGAACTTGTAACAAAATATAAATACATCGTACTGAATGAAAGGCTATCTAGACTGTGGTGCAATGGTCTGGTACGTTCTAGTTAAGATTGAATAAAGAAAACCTGTATTCCCCAAAAATCTGACCTATATTTTCAAATTTTAAAAGTTGAACTTATTTTGATTAGTTAAATCAAACATACACATGAATATTTCTGTATTACCCCATGCATTAGAACTCTTAAAGTAATATGCGTATTGTTTTATACATTCAAAAAATGATTTTCACAACAATAAGTCAATTTTCTGATGGGATAAAATCTTACAACATAGAAATTTCTGTATTACAATGTAAATTAAATAAATTCTAAATATAAACAAATTCAATCATATATGTAATGTGATCAAGGAGAAAATAATTTTTTTCTTGTTATTTTTCTTACTTTTTCCAAATCTCGAATCATTTATTTATTTTTATGCATATATTCAAATAAAAACGTTTCTGTTTCTAAATAATTTAGACTAGCTTTAGCCATTATGAAATCTGTAAAATTTTATATATATATATATATATATATATATATATATATATATATATAAATTTTATTTAAAAGTATAATTTTTTTCTCTGGTTCGAACAATTGCAACACACTTATTATATATATATATATATATATATATATATATATATATTCTGTTAGATAAGTGTGAGTTTGTGACCCTGAATTTCACGCTTTTGCGATCGTCAGACGATCGCAAAAGGTGAAATTCAGGGGGTCACAAACTCACACCTATTTAACTGAATATGTTACCGTGTATAACTGATATTGAGCGCTTTCAAATAAGTACCGCGCATATATAATATGTAAATAACAAAACAGATTTCGTGATAGGTGTCGTCTGTGTTTATTGGAGAAGATTCTGATTTTGAAGTATCCTCATCAGGACTTACTTTTGAACTTTAGAAGGGAATTTATAAACAAGTGCCGCCATAGGGCGGATTTTAAAATTTAACTTCTAATTTTTTATTTTTAAATTCTATATTTTTCTATAATTTTTTATTATTTTAAAAAATTTTTTAATTTTAATTTTAATGTTTTTTTTTTTTTTTTTTTTTTTTTTTTTTTTATGTGTATGTTTGTGTGTGGATGTGCATATTTGTATATATGTATTTATGTATGTGGGCTATATGTTATTTTGGAAAAAAAATTTTTTTAGCTATGTAAATGCTCCTTTTCATAATATTCATTAATATGTATGTGTGAGTGCATAAAGAATATATATATATATATATATATATATATATATATGTGTGTGTGTGTGCGTGTGTGTGTATATGTGTGCATGTATGTGTACACATGTATATTATGTCTATGTGTGTGCGTGTGTGTGTATATGTGTGCATGTATGTGTACACATGTATATTATGTCTATATGAATTTTTTGTATATAGGTGTGTACACACACATGCATATATATGTATATGTGTGTATGCGCATGTATATGTATATTAGTGTGTAATAAATTGAATGTATGTGTGTGTATGTGTATGTATATATGTATTCTTATTCGTTAAATGGTGTGTGTGTGTATATATATATATATATATATATATATATATATGTGTGTGTACTTCTATTGATATGTATATATAATAATTGTAATTTTTTTTTACCTAGTATTGTCTTTATTTAGTTTAATTTCAAATGACCTAATTTTTTTAAAAAAATAATTTTATTTCAAATCCTATATCTTTTTATTCCCTTTTATCAATAATTTATGCCTTTTTAAGTAAAGGCTTTTTTTAATACTTCAACGTTTTGGGGAAATTAGATTTTTGAATTTGTCCAGCGTCTGTAATATTTAAAAAAAAATTTTTTTCTTTAGTTTCTTTCTTTTTCCCTCCCTTCCTTCTTTTATCTCTCTTACCAACTTTTTTCCGTGTTGCTTTAAATGATTCAACACGGAGTCTGTTAATTTTTAGTTACATTCTCCCCTTTTTTTTGCAAACCCAGACGATGTCAATTTTTTTTCTTTTCTTATTTATTTGATTTTATTCTATCCTTTTCTTTTTCTTTTTCCTTTTCTTTTTCTTTCCCTTTATTTTTATTTTTATTTTATTTTTTTTATTTTATTATTATTTATTTTTTAATTTCTTTGCAATCTATTTAAAAAGGAAAAGTAGACTAATTTTTCTCCAGTTTCTGAAAGGTTTTTTTCTGTTGCTGAGGTGATGTGTCGCTCCCCGTGGGGATCGTCATATCGAAATGGCCATTCAACATCTTTGAATTAATCCTTTTTTAATATATATATATATATATATATATTCATATACATACACATTTCACACACTGACACACACAGACAGTTCTATATATGTGCACGCTCACACAGGGATACATTGAAAAATTAAGTACAATACAAGCTGAAAATGTTTCAGTTATTTTTTTCTTTTCACATACACGCATCATGTATATGTTTATATCTATTGTAGAAATCGCAACACTAAATCTAGATAAATTTATAAATGTTCCGTATCTATATATGAATGAATGTCTGTGCAAACCTTACGTAAAATTAACTTCTAGCAATCGCGGTTAGTGAATATATACGGGGATTTAAAATATTCATTCTTCAAGTACATGAAACTAAGAAGAACAAAACTAAACGGCTGAATAATAAATACGATTTTTTGCATATCACTTTGGTGCTATTTTTCTGTGAATTTTCTTCTGATATCGCTCATTTTCAACTCAAGCTGTAGTCAGTGATTTTTATAATATTTCTTATTCAAGTTTAATCTTGCTTTTGTGAGATTAAATTTGAATTGTACAATTATTCAAATAAATCCATTTTCTGAACTGAAAGTGGCAATCATTTACTATTTAGATCTCAGCTTAGAATAAAAGAAGACGTTAGGAATTTTTAAAGTGACGCAATAAATATTCCTATATTTACTAGTGTATTTAGGAAATATAACAATAAAAATGAGTATATTTTTACATAACCAAAATTAAAGGAACAAGAATGAAAACGTTTAAGCATTTATAAAATTTGCTTTAATTTTTCCCCGTAAAAACGAATTCAAAATATTACGAACTTGTAAACTACATTTTGGGATACCAAAATGAAGCAAGTACAGGAATTTAGATGCACATGAATCTATTTATTTGCATGTTTTCCTTATTTTTTTAAAGAAGATTGCATCGAGACACCCTCTATCTTCGAATATCTTTTGTCCAGGCTACTTCACCTTGCCAAACAAAGCAACAGTTCAGTTATTGTCTTGAAACCAATATGGAGGTTTATTTCCTGGAATATTTAGAGAATAATATCTAAAGAATATATTATTTTGCAACAAATATATTTTCCATTTACATTTAAACGGAACAGACAGATATCATTTGAGATGCAGCTGCATAATAAACAAGAAAAAATAAATATTAATGAGGATATAAAACATTTACGCACAGGATTTATTTGGCATTAATGAAACGAAATGTTAGCATTAATGTCTGTTGAAATATGTAAAATCTTTTTTTTGAAATATTATCTCCGGCATAGAAACTTCTCGCATCCACTTGTATAACTCTTTTAAATCTGACCGTAGTTTCCTTTCTAGCGTTTCGTTTAATATCGTATAGAAATTCAACAATGTCTTTCTATCATTATTTTTATTTAAGTAGTGTTGTATCCATATTAATTGTTGTTCCTGATGGAAGATTTCAAGTGATGTGGTTTGTGTTTTTTCTTCGTAATATTTGATATTCTGTTGAGCTACCTCTATAATATTGGATAAATGAGTGTATTTTTAACAGCTAGACAATTTATTTATTGAAGCTATTATAATGTTTGATGTAACATAACTGTTGTATATAGCTGATAGTTTGATTGTGAAGGTTGATGTAAAGCTTTTCAAAGAATATTTGTGCGGAAGTGAATGCAAACACAGCTGACTCAATTTGTATTAGATAGATGAATCCTACTGTTTGGATCCATGTATATATATATATATATATATATATATATATATATATATATATATATATATATATATATATATATATATATATATATATATATATATATACAAGAATATGTGGGGGAAGTAGACCTGCATGTAAAATCCTGTAGAATGGTTTAGAAACTGCCAAAGTAACAATGTATGATGCTTAATTTCAGATTTGATTGTTTTTAGTATTTTCCTATAAACATTGCTAATTGGTCGATAGATGGAAGGGTTAGACGATTCAACTAGGACATCAGGCAAGAAAATAACAAGCATCCAGGTATTTGTTGTGCAATTTAGAGAGAACAGGAGTCAGTTCGGGAGCACATGTTTTAACAATAACAGGCAAGCCATCAGCAAACATACATCCTCCGACATGATTCGGACTTGCGTCCCCTAGAGGAAATTGATCTGACGTTTTTATGACCGATAGACCGATCTTACAATCAAACAAACCTGAACTAATACTTGTAATCACACATTTTATTATTTTTCAAACAATTCACATCTGCACCTTTTTCGTATCCTGATGTAAACAAATGAAAACAAAGACAATTTATTTAAGAAGTTTTCCGAAATCCTTTACGAAATGGATTTACTTTCGATATATTCTAAATTTATTTGTTTAATCCTGCTTCCGAAAGAAGGCATATTTTCCTCACAAGATATCTCGATTATTCAGTAGCTATATAAAATATTCTATTTAATTATAAAGAAAACACAGACTGTCTACTCAAATACAAGTACAGATTAAAAATAAAGGTTACACAACTAAATTAAAAATATCTCGGAGTTATTCCATTTAATAACGGATTGTGTATAGTTATTAGAGAGACGACCTAGGATAATTAACAATAAACGCACGAACTCTACAAAACAAGACAGCGATTCATAATACCAAAAAATCTCAACAGACCAAACCGATAATATTTCGAAAGATTTTCTCCCTAATATTTTAAATCGGGATTAAAACAAACATACACGTGGTAGATATTTTGATATAATATGAAAGGTAAGGAATGTAGAAACAAATCTTTCACAAAACCGAATTACAACCCCGGAAATACACATCTTTCAAATATTCATTCCTCTTAAAATAACGGAACAAAATTTTAAAGCAGCCACACGTTTTATCGAAAGAAATCTAAAAGTTATATTAGACAGAAGTGTAACAGATATAGTTGCATCGCCATGTCCATCCGAATATAAAATTATAAAAGCAGTCATCAAACACACCAAAATATTTCCCAAAATGAAGTAACAATTCCTAAATCATTGACAGAATGCTAAACAGAAAATATGATATACCACACTGAAAAAAAATCGAACAGATCCAAAATAAACGAAAATGATAATATGGATAACAACTGGAATAAAGCATTGAACAGTAACTTTGGACAAACGAATATAATTAGAAATTGTATTATACAATGAAATTATAGAAATAACAGACCGAATTTCTTTACAAAATTTCATTAAAATATTCTGTTAATTTCTAATATGGAGTTCTCATCGGATTACGATTCACCGTTGAATTAACCTCATAAATTACTAAGGATGGTGCTTATATATATATATATATATATATATATATATATATATATATATAAGTTGTGAAGTTTTAATAATAAAAGGAATTTTGGCAAACAGGATTTTCTTATCGTAAATTGCTCGAAACTAGCATGGGCATAGTGTTTGTAGTTTTTGTGCAAATAATTTGTCACTTTGACTGAGCAGGTTCATACCGCCTTCAAAGTTTTGTGAGAACACCAATATGATGTCTTTTCTCATCAGAGGTATTTTAGAGTAAATCTAAAAAAAAAAAAACAGTCCGGATGAACGAAAACATCATAGCGGTGTCTTCTCAAAAGTTTGAAATCAGCCTGAAGCTGCTCCGTTAAGGTGACACATTATTTGCATTATATATATATATATATATATATATATATATATATATATATATATGCATGTATGTATGTATATATTGATGTCAATAAGTATATATATAGACTAAACTATCGCCCGGTCCACACTCCACCCACGTCTATTTTACAGGTGTAAAGGCCCATCCCTTGTTGCCTGTTTAGGATGTGGTTTCCGGCTTTCTCTTTTCGAAACTTTTCACTTTTCTTTTCTTGTTTTTTCTTTTTCTTTTTTTTTTTCAATTAGAGTAGATAGACTAAACTATCGCCCGGTTCACACTTCACCCACGTCTATTGAACAGGTGTAGAGGCTCATCCCTTGTTCCCTGTTTAGGATGTGGTTTCCGGTTTTCTCTTTTCCAAATCTTTTCACTCTTACGTAGCCCCCTGCACATCAGTGGCGTTACCGCCTTGCTGGGGTGATATGATTAAAAAGAAATATATATATATATATATATATGCATACGCGCAGATACATATCAATATATAAATAATTATCAGGTGTTCATAGAACTGGGCTCAATGAGGGAGAGAGGGAGAGAGAGAGAGAGAGATGCTGGAGCTGTGAGTTTGATCCACATTTCGTGCCCCTTATATCGGCCTTTTGCCCTACTTAATCTGCTTTAAGTTAATCCCTATATATGAAGGTTCAAAAGAACGAATTACGAAATTATATTAATATTCCGTGCTTATATTGGACTGGTAAAGTTTTATTACTAGTTTCTGCTCTACATAAAATTACGCTATTTGAGATGGAATGTTTTTGGTGTATAATGTTAATATTAGTGTGTTTCTCTCTATACTTTCGAATCTTTCCGTCTTTGCTGACTCACTGAGCACACTCACATTACTAGTTTTATTACAGGCTGTCAATTTTAAGATATTAAAATAATTTAACGCTAAGAAGTTCATCTGTCCAGGCAAAATTCCAGTTTTTGTTTGTAATAACATTAACCTGGAGTTATCATTGATCTTAGCAAAATTATTTAATCGTTGCTTGAAGGAAAAATCTTTCCCAATCTATGGAAGATTTCAACTATATGCCCGTTTTCAAGAATACGAATGAGCACTTAATCCTTCACAGTAGAGACCCAGTTTTCTTGTTAGTGTCATTAGAAAACTATTTTAAGCTAGAATTACAAAGCAGTTCGTTGGTCATTTCATTTGGAAAAGTCACATGAGCGACAAGATATATAAGTTTCGATCCGCCCTATCCAACTGACAAAGAAACGAGTCTCGGTTCATCTGATAGATGGCCGCATATACTGCAACGATCCAAAACACACTACTGTTCACACTAATATCGGCCACGGTCAGCCGATAGTTTTCCTGCTGCTGCTTTTTTGCAGCATTTCCTGCAGTGGAAGCTGCCTTTTTTCCCACTGCTGCTGCAAGTCTCGCTGTTGTTCCTGGGGATGTTGGTACCATTGATCTTGCTACAGCTGCCGTTGATCCTGATTCGGCCGCTTGATTGTTGGTGAGGAGAGGTTGTCATCGTTTGTTCCCATCTCACAACCTCTTTTCAATCACAGATGCCATTCTCAGAATTATTCTTTACTGCTTTCGTTGTAGTTGCGGTGTCGTGTTCTAGTTGGGCACGCCTTAGATGCCCTGAGGTGACACACAACCAGCAATGAGGGCAACGTCTTGCTACTATTTCCAGTATCCTTTTTCCTGCTAAATCAGTATGTCTCTGATGTTCAGGACATCACTTTGGGATATTGTTACCATCTGTCCTGCGCAAGATGTTTTGGACCCGGTGAGTCGAAGCCCCTGCAGTTACATATATCTGCGTATAGCTGAGTTCTCTCTTGGAGGTTTGTCCACCATTCATTTTGGATATATCGAAGATTGCGCTGGAGATTGCTGCAAATGAAACGGGATGCAGCTTTCCTCACAGGACATGACGACTGAGCTAGGTGGTCCTGAAGAGCTGATCTCTTCTCCGTCAGTAGTTCCTGAATCTCTTTGTTGTTCTCGTCGTTGAACCAGTCTTTGTTTATCTTGATAGTAAACCCCAGAACCTCTAAAAATGTCTGCAGAATGGCAGTCTTCATGTGATATCAGAATACTTCAGGACAGAAGTTTCTGGGCAGACAGCGTTTTCACTTTTGAATTGTAGGCCTTTCACATTAGCTGACTAGAGCTTGTTCAAATTTTAACTTTTTTCTTCGAGGAGGGCTTCACCCCTTGCTTTGCGTTTGAAGTGCAGCTTAAGTTTGCAGCGCATTAGAAGATGGTCAGTGTGGCATTATGCATTAGGCCCACTTTGGGACGAAAGATATCTTTAAGGTCTCAGTGGTGCACAAGAACCTAGTTCATGAGATTTCAATGTTTTGGCCGAGAATGCATCCATGTGGTTTTAAGAATGTTCTTTTGCTGAAAGATAATGTTGTTGATGAAAAATTACTGCTTAGCGCAAAGCTCCAGCAGCAACCGACCGTTGTCTTTGCATTTACTCACGTCATATCTTCCAAGGATTTCTTTCCCGGCATCTTATTCTGGTCCACTCTTATATAGAAATCACCAAAGATTGTCACCTCGTTGTTTGCAGGGGTGTTTTAAATACAGCTGCAGAGATCCGACTAGAATCTTTTTTCTGTAGGTTCAGATTTTAAAAAGTGTAGGACACTGAAAGCGTGGCATATTGGTTGTTCAGCAGAGTGGAGCACATGCGTACGGAATGACCGGTTGGCAGATATTCCAGCCTGGAGATGATGGAGGTCCTGACCATGAATACAACGCCTGAAAGACGCAGGATTCCTTGACCAGATCTTGGACACTGCATTCTCCTGTGAAGCGGATCTCGATAAGAACAGCAATGTCGACATTTAACCATGACAGTTTATGTGTAAACAGAGGTAATTGGCGTTCAGGTCAGTTGCTGTGAGCTGCATCGAGGATGGTCCTGATGTTACAGTTTGCTAGTTTCAGTGTTTTTGCAACCTTAGAAGTATGTGCGTTTCTTCCTTGTTTTGGTGTTGTTCGACTGCTTGAGAAGATGCCCGTTGTCTGCTGTAAGCGAATTGGGCGATGAGAGACGGGCTTTTGTTAGACCAAATTTTCTCGACCAATCTCCTAGGAGCGGAACAGTGATGTCCCTAAAATGCTGCTTGTTTGTTCAGTTGATGCTGTCGTCAACATCAGACGATCAATAGCCTAAACCCTCTGCATACAAGAGTGGAACTGTAGTTTCCAGTCAAACATTCATCTGCGTTTTCGCCCCTTTCGCTATAGAACTTGGAAGATTTGGTGGCGTTGCAGAAATGGACTTGTCCTTTGAACATGTACGAGTAACTTTTTAGGTGAAGTGCAACGTGCGCAGTATTGGCCCCACCTTTTCTAACCGTGGTTTATCTGTTATAGCATGGCAAGCTGGGACTGTGAGAGCCAAGTCCTAGAGTCGTATGT
Source organism: Ascarosepion bandense (assembly GCA_037127315.1). Classification (NCBI taxonomy): domain Eukaryota; kingdom Metazoa; phylum Mollusca; class Cephalopoda; order Sepiida; family Sepiidae; genus Ascarosepion; species Ascarosepion bandense. The sequence goes on from JBBBDQ010001401.1 coordinate 551,500, forward strand.
TTTCCCTCTTTCCGTCTTGTCCTAGATGGATTGAAGCTAAGGCTGTCGAACTCCATCTGTTCTTAGTATTTAATAGCATTTTAACCCATAGCTGGCTCCATAACAGTTGCCATCTCTCCGTGACATAGTGAAATTGAGGGCTATGTTAATTAAGAGGTCACTAAACTCTCCCCAAATCTCTTGAACTCTCGATCAAGAGCCTTACCACCGGTTGCAATTAATATCATACTCAATAAATATTGTCATTACTTAATAATCTAACCGCAAAAAGGCTTTACAGTTTTAAAAAAAATGAAATTTTATAGTTTATAATTAAAAACAAAGAATTTAAGACAATTATTGCAAAATTCATCATTTTTTCAGACTATAATATCCTGAATGTATATATAAGACATTAAAAGTTTATATAATTAAATAAGGCCATAGTTTTATTGCATTTTTATTTCACTATTCAGAGAAAGTTTTCAAAGAAACGGCGAAATCTTTAAAAAAAAAATGAAATATTAGATGATTTGCATTCCCCAAGGTTTTCTGCGTTTCAATAATAAAAAGTTCGAAATAAAATATAATTTCTTAATATTTCATAAATATAAGATGAACAAAAGAAAAAAAATTACCAAGATTTTATAAAAATACTTTCAAAATTAATTTCTTTCTTTTGTAAGAACATTCAAATTTCATGTATTTGTCACCAGAAAAAAAACAATATATATATATATATATATATATATATATATATATATATAAAATTAAATAATTCATGCATCTTTTCTCTCAATAATAAATATTTTGATAAAAAACATTGTTTTTCAGTAAGTTTGTGGTATTTTTTTCTTTTACGATGTTGTGAATTAGTGTAAGTACCGACATTTATAAATTTCTTTTTGTTGAGTATAAAGATTACCATCATTTTGGGTGCCTGTCTTTGGACCCAGCCGTTTTAGTTGAAGCAGGTTATTCCCTACCTGCTTCGGAGGTGGCAATTCGGGGATGGGGGTTGGAGCCCCACCAGAAAAAAATACAAAGAAAGTTTGTCACAAGTTTTTGAGAAACGCAGAAAATAAGTTTCTACGAATAAATTAAAAATATCGACATAGATAAAAAAAATAAAACTAAACAGAAAATAAATACACGGCGAGGAACACGTATAAAACAAACACAGATACTACAAATTAAAAATAAAAAAACAAATTAGCATACAGCAGAAAATGCTTAACTAAAATAAAATCTACCTTCAACCTAGACGGGTATTACAAAGAGAGAAAATACAAGAAAAAAAAATTTAAAACAAAAAAAAAGAAAAATTACTGAAAAAATATTCAAATGTCCAAAACTTTAAAAGAAAAATATATACGGAAATTGTACTTGCAAAACCTATCGGTGTTTCTAACAAATATTACTTAGCCTGTCCACCCTTTCCTCGTTTTTTAATCATAAACATCGACTCCTCCTGTGAATCTCAGTTAACTTCCGGTTCATCAGAAATTTTTGCTTGTCCATAAAAAAGGAAGTAAATACAACTGTTCGGCTCTGGTGAGGAATGTGGCGATGCGCTTGATTTAAAGTGGTTGTTTCCCCCCCCCCCACACACACACACACCTTACTTATATGTGTAAATATACTCACGCATGAAACAGACTCTACTTGCTCTTTAACTTATCACGGATCTTTTCTGTAAATTCATCCTAAATAATAAAAAGTTACTGGTCGCAATTATTAAATTACCCTCAGATATTTAATATGAAAAATTTTATTGAACTTTTGGCACTAGAAATGATAAATTTTAAATCGAAATCTTTTGCCTCACAATCACGCAAACCATCTGAATAGAAAAAAACATATACCAAAAGTCGGATTTGTTCATATCTCGTTCGTGCGGATGTTATTCGAAGAAAATGTGATTTCACTTGATTATATGGGTGAGCGCGATCTTACACACCACACTTAGAAATAGCGCGTCCGCGTCGTCCACATTTGGACTGCAAGAGAAGAGCCTTACTCTGGGAAAATTTATGAATTTTAGTAAATATATATATTTTGCTTTGGTGTGAATTAACAGAAAATTTGCCGTATTTCTATTCATGTTATCATCCAATCAAAGAAAGTCCTTCTACCCTCTCTTCGTTTCTTATTAAAAAAAAAAAATGAAAAAAAAATGAAAAATCTACACGTCTCCGAAAAATACCGAAACACTGTTAAGGAATGAAAAATGTGCTAGGTATTAACCACAGATTACGTGTAGGTAACAATGGTTCGAGGTACTCTAATTCTGTCTCCTGGTCGTGACACCATGGTTGAGTCCAATTTTAGAGGCCGAATTTCCAGTTATCTCGGCAAAACTAACTTATCCCCTAACTTATTTTCTACACTACCTTCCTGGCCATCAATCACGTAATCCTATAACCATCTACAGGCTTCTTTGGCTACCACTGATAGTGAACGAATGGCCTTTGACAAAACTGTTAATCCTAATTTTGACAGCATCTTATATAGCAACCTCTAACCACTGAAGCCTTTGCTTATGATTTCAATATATTTGCACTAAGCTCGCCAAACTCAACTTTTGTATTCCACTACAATATACAAATATTTCCCAAGCTTTCGTTGTCTTCATCCATATTTTCGTCACAAGAGACTGTTAATTCTAATATGATGGCTTGAATGGTCTTTTCCGAATAAATAATCATGTCCGGACGTAGCAGAGCCTGTATTATTTCCACTGGGAAATTTCATAACCTGCCTGTATCTATTAACACTTGCAAGATCAATACAAATCTGAGGAGGTAAGTTATTCTGTCATGACTTTATCGTTTTCCTCTGCTCTGACAAAATTCATCAGATATTTAAGTTAATATCGGTTAATTTAAAAACTCCTCGAGACTTTCTCGATAGCTCTTAAAAATTTATCGTTGTGCTACCGGTAACGCCCCTCACTTAGTATTTTGAGGTAACCGGTCAGTACGTGTTGACTCACTCATTCTCCATGTTTGGTGGTTTGCTGGGTTGGGTAATACATCATCGACTTACTGAACAATGAAAGTTATGTGACTGGGAAAGTTATGTTACTGGGATTAAAATAGCAGAGATCTGTTCAGGAAATCCTATATAAACCTATGAATGAGAGCATTTTCTTTAGTCGGATACAGTTCTTTTTAGATAACGAAACGCTTTACTCGCTTTTCATTCTGTGATATTAAACCTGTTCGTCAGGTTGAGATCAGTATTTATTATTAATCATCCGACTATTTTAACAGTGTAGATTTATCTGATCATGACTGGCCGTGAATCAGTGAAATTTAATGTCGGAAATATTAACCTATACATCTTTGAATGCATTAATCCCTAGTAATAGTCCATAATTTATTCTACTACATTTTTTAGGCTTTACCGACCTTTGTGCGTTATTGAGATACAGCTCATTCTGTCAATATCAATATTTTAAAGTGCGTTTTTGATATTTTTGACGTTTATACAAAATATGAGACCCTAGAACTGTTTATATAAGAATGTTACTATGCGCAAGTCTTAGTGTGTGTGTTTGTATGCGCATTAAGATGCACGTGTTTTTCCTTTTACAATGGAATGACACTCCTTAATGAAGACAGTCTGCGTAAAAAGATCTGTTATGAAAAGAAAAACCCGGCTGGAACTCTAATAACCAGCAAAATGATATTTTATTAAAAATGAATATGAAAAATCGGAATAAAACATAAAAGAAACCCTGCCTCCTTTTTATAGAGGAGCGACACGGACAATGAAACGATGATGGAGACCATAAAAAATAAAAATAATGGATATTAATATTATGATAACGAAACTGGATAATCAAGATAGTCTATTAAAAAATAAAAAAAAACTTGGTTGCTTTATGTAATGAAATCTTAAGAGATTTTTGTTTTGGTTTTACATTACCTTGTGCTTTATTTCATTCGGTCATAAGCCTGCAAATCTCTTCGCGATATCTTACAATAGCGTTTTCAAAGGCAATTCTGAGATTTGATGCTCTCATGGTAGTAGCAGCCGAGTGACAAGCTTGTTTTCTTTCCTTTACTCTGAATAACCTATTGGTCAGTAATTTTAGCGAAATATGGATAATAATGACTAAAAACTCGATTTACACAGGCGATGCTGAGCTAATGGTTATCTAAAAACGTGAAGAAAATCATTGAGATATTAGCGAAAAAAAGCAATATAATGCAGTATTCACTAATTATAAGAAGATTGAATGTCCGGTCGTCAGCAAAAGAGATATCCCAAGTTGGGAGCTGCGTAATGAAGACGGTTAAAATAAATAAGTCTATACATCACTAGTTTGTAGAAAATGAAGGTAGCGGAGGAATAAAATGAGGTAATAAAAAATATTTGAGAACAAAAAAAAAAAATGAACAAGCAGGATCGCCCAAGTTGTGAAAGAAAGCAAGGACATGATATGACAGCAGTACTCTATTTTGATCTGATCTGAGTATGGAATGATAGAACATACCAAGAGGAATAATTTAATTACTAGAGCGGTTAAAAGAATATACCATTTGTCTAGCATTATTAGCAGTGGATCATATATATATATATATATATATATATATATATATATATATATGAAAACTGTCTGACGTCTAGAGTGAACTTGAGTCTCAATAGACGGTCAGTGAATATATCTGCATACATGACGTACTTCAAGTATGAAAATCTAAGGGAAACCTTTGTTAATAATTTGTGCCCACATCGAAATGTAATGTTTAGCAAGCTTGTCTTGGAATTATTGCATTTGGGTAGTGAATTATATCCTCATTGGGTGTCCCATACTTTTGGCATTGGGCCACATCTAAGCTGCGTTTAGAATATCAGTGCACTTTGAGGTGGTGTAATGGTTAGCAAGTTTGAGGCCACAACTTGAACAACATAAGGTATGCAGATGATACAGTGCTGATTGAAGATACGGAAAGGAAACTACAAGACCTCCTACAGAAGGTAGCGGTGGAGAGTGACAAAAAAGGACTACAAATAAACTTAAGAAAATAAATGCATGGTCATCAGCAAAAAGTGCAATCCAAAATGCCAAATACAGGTGGGGGGCACCAGAATCCAGCAAGTACACAAATCTAAATACCTAGGAAGTGTTCTAACAGGAGATGGAAAGCGCGACACAGAGATCCGAAGGCGAATTGGCATGGCAAAGGACGCGTTCCAGAAGCTGTGTAAAGTACTAACACACAGGAATAGAAACAAAGAAAAGTGCTGGATTGCTATGTGATGTCAGTTCTTCAATACGGCAGTGAATGCTGGACAATATCATCGAAAATGAGGACAAAACTGGAAACAGTGGAAATGTGGATCTACAGAAGGATGCTGCGGATATCGTGGACATGCAAGCAACGATGAGGTGTTGGAAAGAATGGCAACAAAAAGGAAATTAATACTGCACACAGGAAGAGACAACTGAAGTTCCTGTGGCATGCAGTGAGGAAGGAGAGCTTGAAGTACCTGATACCGACTGGCCAGATAGAAGGAAAGAGACAGAGGAAGGCAGCGGATAACATAATTGCAGGGCCTGATCAGGTGGATGACGGAACGTGGGTCAACAGGAGTAACAGAAGCAAACATACTAAGAGACGAAAGGGATAGGGAGACGTGAAGAATCATGATCGCATACGTCCTGAAGGGACGGAACACATAGATAAGAAATGGATGTACCATACTTATTGGATGTACCATACTTTCGTCCTTGTGCAATATCTAAGCTGCGGTAGAGAAAATCAGGTCACCACGAGGTGGTGTAATGGTTAGCTTGTCTTGCTAGTATAATTACAATTGAGTAGTGTGTTCGATCCTCATTGGGTGTTTTATACTTTCGGCCTTGCAGCCACATCTAAGCTGTGCTTAGAAAATCACTATTATAATCTGTGCGAATGAATAGCAGAAGAGAGAGAGGGGGGATGGTAAACGGTCAGTCTACATAGAACATCATACATACATTCGGTTATTCAGTTAGCGCTTTTGGCACCACCGTGGTCTTCACTCCCTTCCATCTCTCAGTTGCAGTTTATTGGTCACATTCAGAGCAAAATAATGAAATGGTTTACCAATTCCTTCTGGAACAATGAGGTAGACTTTAACTAGTCTCTCATTTCAAGTTCAAGAGGCAGACGTACACAGCAGCGAATGGATTGAATTCAGGTTTTCTTCTAATAAAGCAGTTACCAACCAAGACCGTAATACCAAGTCTATCTTGCTACTTACTGAAAGCTGAAGTGAGAGATTGATTCAAAATTTCTCCATACCCTTCCCAAGAATATTAACACATAAGAGATTGCAAGGAAGTCGACTGGAATTTGAAATCTTTTCTTCGATTTCCCAATCAGAGCCAATATGCATCACTTCACCACTCCTCTATTAAACAACAACAACAACAACTGAAAGGTTTAAGAAGCAATAAATAAATTCGAAAGAGAGCTTGTAAATATATGAAGGTGAATGAAGTTTGTTTGGTACCGCTATGTGTGGCCTACTTATTTGAGACCCGGTTTTAATGCGTCCCTACCTCAGTAATGGCATAATTATAGACATAAGTATTTGGCTATCTATTGAAACCAATGTACCTTAACTCTTACCACAGGTCTTTATCATACCCTCTTTAAGGTAGGCCGCATAATATACCAGTGATAGATTTCATAAGCCACATTTAAAATATGGGCCGCATAATACACTGGTTCTCCTTGTCTTGTGGCAACTTCTGCCTAAGAAAGTGCGCATCAGTTTTTAAAATGGCATCGAAAATCGTAGCATGCTTATAGGCTCGATCTCCAACCTTGAGCTTTATAGTTAGAACGATAGAGAAATATAAGTCAGAAGGCAGAAACCAATGCTAGACTATATCGAAGCATATAAAAAAAATAGGCACTCACTGTCTATTTGTGAATCAAAATTAATCTCATAATCATAGCAATACGTGTAATATCTTTATCATGAATTCCTCCGCTACATATGCATTTAAATATAGGTATAGACGCAAAGGCATTAAAGAGCATAAAATTAATTGATGTGGAAACAAGTATTATTCTAGTCGTACTCGAATTTCTACTGTTGCGTTAAGCTCACCCTAATCTCCTGGGAATTATATGAACCCCTTTCTTTTAGCCTTTATCAGCTACTAGTGAAATAAAGTTGAGATAAGCGATTTTAATTTTCGATTGCTAACCAGTCTAATAACCAGTAGGATGACTCAGATTTAAATAATAAAAAACCTACAACTGAAAGTGTCAAGAGAAATTACGTTGCACGCATCCATTGGTGACACTCCAATCAGGTTTGTTTAACGTGTCACAAATTGAAAATAGTAGATAGGTATGGGGAATTGGTTTCTGTGTTAGAATGGTAACCACTTACTATATATTACAGCCATATAACAACTTTAGGATGTAGTAAAATGGTAAATTCAAATCGTGAATTTGCAGGCAAAGATTCTCTGAATGTCATATGTGCATGGATACATATTTCGATAGTGCTTCTTGAACATCGTTAAATCCATACTAAGTAAAATTAGAAAGTAAAATATATATATATATATATATATATATATATATATATATATATATAAGGATCTCTTGGGAACGTTCAAGTTGATAGCACAAAAAATGTTATTAATACACACAATCTTCGATGTTACTGTTAGAGAAGACATATTGTTTAAATGCATTTTCCCCGCATTTTAATGAGACACTATACAGTAGCGGAAATGGCGTGTAAAGTTTCCCTTAAAAAAAGCAGAAGTGACCTTCGCGTCAACACAGATACGCAGAACACGTGACTGCTTTAAACACTCACTCTACTACAAGAATCCTCAAACCGTAAAAAACTACGAAGAATAAAAATACAGGATACAGCACGCATAAAAATGGCTAAAGCACTGACCGAAAGTGCACGGAACAATAAATACTATGGACAACTTCTATTTTATTTAACTCCTAAAAAACGTGAGTTCAGAATACTGTAAAACTCAAAAGATTCATTATATCATCCTTTTCTGTATTCAATGAAAGATGCTTAAAAGAAACAGTATATGTATAGTGATTTATTGTTTAATTACTTAGTTTTTGGTCATAATAAAATTAAACCAGTGCACATTTGTATATGTGTTCAATACAATTATATTGAAGTTTTGGATATTTTCTATTTGCAAAGGAGTTATTACATACTGAAAAATCACCTAAAGACACCACTCATGGTAGAAGCCTGTGTCGCGTAATAACTCGTTTACAAATATATATATATATATATATATATATATAAGAAAGGATTTTTTTCCGACGTTATTATTTATTAATAAAATGTTTACTTTTCCTGGATACACGTGTTTGAGTTGCTATCCCTGATTCAAAAACAGTGAAACAAATAAAATCCTGTTTGGATTGAGAATTTCTACTAAGTAAAGAAAGTGGGTTTTCGACCTGAAACCTTTGAATCTATTTTTCCAGCAACGAAACAATTTTTAACCAAAATGTTCCGCTACCCTTTTGGTTTTGGAAACCATTATCAATGAGTTTGTAATAAAATACCGACTTAATGAAAACAGGTTTTCCTTTGAGATTCTACGAATATGTATTGGCTGACTTCAGATTTGTAGCGAATCATAAACAGTAATTTCTGAAAGGTTTTTTTCTCTTATTCGTCGTTATTTTTAATTGCTACCACCGTCTAATTTTTTGAAGCAGTAAAATTGTAATATCATTGTAGCATGTTGGCTGACAAAAGTGAAATATTAAATTTTATTAAAATTTTTCAAATTGAAATTGTTTTTTGCTTATATAATTCATTTGCACGAGAAGCTGAAAGATAATAACTGTCTCGAATGAGTATTTTTGCACAAGTTACTAAAGTCTCATTAACTGATGTGTATTTCATTTTCTAAAACAAACCATTTCCTACTCTTATACTAAATTTTTATCTGATGTCACCTGTTGTGATCATTAATTTTTAAAATTCTAATTTATTTTACAATATGATCGGAACTATCATGTCAAGTTCTAGATATCAATAAATAACTATGAATATAGATGTTAGTATTTCTCATAACGTAGATAGAAATAAACTAATATCAGTAGATAGAAATACTGATATATTTATCAATGTCATTAAAATTCTCTCATTGCAGGTTAGAAATAAATAGATGATTTATTTTCTTTTTATTCTCCTTGAAATTAGTTTCCTAGTCACTTGTAATCAATTCACATTTAGACAGACGATTACCAATTAAGTTTATCTATGATTTTATTGCTCAGTACAGGTAGGATTTGGTAAAAGTGAGTAGAAGGGTAATGTATCCTTCCAATATTTTATTTCAAAATCAATATAAATTTTGTGTATGTATGCTTGCTTCCGCTTTGATATATATCAAATATCGCACCCCTCCACATCACATATCCTATACAGATATTTCATACCCTCATGTAAAAATTTTATTTCAAACTTTTTATAAATTGATTCGTTTTCTATGACTAATCAACCTACTGCAAATTATATAAAGAAAAGTTTTAGATGTTGGCAGACTGTATCTCTGCTTCTACAAACATACTCACGAGGAATTCAGAAAGTTTGTGTGCGTATATATATATATATACTTTTTGAATTTTTATTATTTAAATGTTATTGTTCAGTGTCAATTAGACCAGTAAAGTTTTATTAAAAGAACTCGACACACACACTCACATATATATGATTTAACATACAGGGTGCAAATATATTATATATACTTTCAACCGGGTTTTAAAAAAAATCGTTTTGGGTTTCTATAAGCACAGATGAAACAATTTCGCTACTCTTGACTAAAATACTCCCCATATTTTAAACATTTTGCTGTGAACCTTTTGTTTCTTCAAAAATAAAATCTTAAAAAATCGGTTAGTCAATAACATCTGATGTTATCGAAAAGGTTGAAGCCAAGGTAGCGTAATCGACTTTTCTTCCTATATATATATATATATATATATATATATATGATGTGTGTGAGCGCAGTAAGCAATTTCCCAAAGCATCACCTGAGAATCCACTACAAAGTGGCTAGAGGTAAAAGTAATTAAAAAAGCAAGAACACATGTCAAGAGTTAAACTTTGATTACAATAAGCAAAAGAATTAAAAAGAAACCCAGTCATAAAAGTGCAGTGTCTCTTTGTCGTGTTTGCCTTTGAAGGTTTTGGCATGAAAATCAAATTGTCAAAAGGACTGGCGCTTGTTCAATATATTAAAAAATGTAAAAATCTGAAGGAATATTCTGCCAACGCACCAATTTTAGGAATTATGGTTTTCTTTCAAATTCTTCTGTGCAATTATCCATTGAACAGCAGCTATACATAATTGTTCCAATATTTTTATATATAAATATTAGCAGAAATCTACTTGATAGTGTATCTCTCTCTCTCTCTCTCTCTCTCTATACATATATATATACACACACTATTTTTATGTGTATAAATGACAAAAAATAAAAATATAAAACAAAAGATACGAAGAATAAAAATAGTCAAATAGAAATGAATCATCGGGCGAAAAAAATCGAAAAATATTGTAGTAATATAAACTAAAATTTTATATATGATAATAGTTCATTTACTTAATGACCGGAGTAATTTCTATAAAATTAACTCGGAGAAAAACTTTTTGAAATTTTAGCACAGACATGAATGAAACAGAAATAATTAACTTTTAATATATACTCTCACAAACTGATGACATTAGTAACTTCCATTTTACTCTTAAAATCTATCAGAATTCTATAATTCCGTATTAGGTAAGAATTCCAGTAAAGTGCGTTGAAAACTGTTAGATTACTTTTGTAGTTGAGGAGTTTCAGTCTACCTAAATATGCGATTAAAATTAAGATTTTATTGCTTTGAGTAGCAAACACCTGCGCTCTGGGAAATGAAATATGATATAGGTCAATAGAAATATCCACGCATATGTACAAAATTGAAATTGTTCTTATGGTCTATTTTCCTTTGAAAAAAAAACTTGCAAATTATTTTTAACATGAGTGTCAAGATTTGATGAACAGAATGGAAATTATGACTTCAGTAAATATACAATCATATGACCTTTATTTTACGTTTTTCTTTCTGGCAAATCAAAGAAACTGTATGCCTCAAGTAATTCGGATTTTCATTCGTAGCGAGATATTGTTGATAAACTGAACATGAACAGTGATACTATGCCAAACTCTAGACATAATGTTCAGAATTTCTTGGAAATTAATTTTCTTGCTGCTAAATCAGTTAATCATACAAGTTTTCAATTGTTTTGGTATCAGGACATTAAGATCAATACAGAACTAAAAATCAGGTATATATTTCTGGAATGTTTACTGATACAGTCATTCGCCTTGTTAAAGCTTCTACCAACTTTGTTTTGGAATTCTTCAGTAGGTTTTGAATTTGACATCCAATATTTCACAAAAGCTTGTTTCTATCCTTCCAGCAACAACTTGACAGTTTTTTGTAGCCTTAGACAGAATCTTTGCCGTAAAAAGTATGTTTTTATTTTCTTGGTAAAATAACGGATTTTATAGTTATATTCGTTTTCATGTCTTCTAACAAATTTGTCAGCTATTTTCCAAAGTATATAATCTATAGATTCATTTGTGAACGCTACACGATATCCTTTAGGGAGTACTAAAATATTCTGTAATATCGTACTCTTTATTTTGCAGTGAATGCTGTATAATTTCAACACAAATGAAAGATGCATGAAGCAACAGAAATATAGCTGTAAAATTTATGTTGGGAATAATATGGAATATGTGGAAAACGAAGAAGTTTTAGAGAAAATAGAAACTTAAAGGACAATTACAACTAGAACCAAGAAGAGTCGCAAAATGAGTAAATAGTTTGAAAGTACATATTGTAGGTGCTATGAAAAGAAGGAAGCATCAGTAGATATATATAATGAGCGTTTGAAGTTGGCTTAAAAATCAAAATTAGAAGAGTAAGCAAAAAGAGAGTGCTTATTAACAGCCACAAAGCATAGGCATTTGAAGAGAGCCATGACAGCGAATGTACTCAGGGGACAGTCTACAGAAAAGTAGAAGCCTCTAGTTAGACTTGATTCTTATGCGAAAGACATGAAAGTAGACACCTCTGTATGGTGGGCTTTGATAATATAATGCTCACATTGTATAGATTGTATAAGAAAACTAGTCTAAATATTTCATACATAAAACTTCAACTACAGACTGCTTCAATTGATATCGGTAAGTGTGTGTGGTGTGTGTGTGTGTGTGTGTATAGAGTTTTGTTATTTATTGGTTATGATATTTATGCTATTGATAATATTAGCTACCTTAGCTTTTTTGTAAATAGGTTCATAGAAAACGTACTGTGAATTAATTTCATGCATTCATTGCATGCTTTATTTCTTAGGAGTGACTGTTTCGGAAAAGTGATTACAATTAATTTCTGCTTTCGGTAAAACATGTAACATATATGGTAGTGTTGCAAACGATTATCTGTATTTTGTTTTTAATGTTAGATTTGTATTTTCAGGATTATAGATTATCTAGATTTTTTACAGTATTGTGCAATGCAAGATCACACATTCTCACACAGAGGTTATTATACACACACACACACACACACACACACACACACACACACACAGCAGTAAAATAGTTACAGGTTGACCAGCAGACAGTAGATCAAGAAGTGCACAGTCAAAACAAATGAACTGGATGTTCAGATCTGAAAATATGTCAAAGAATGAAACACATACCACTTAATTGCTACCTAGGTTTTGACCCTCCGATAAAAAAGAGTTCTTACTTAGACACACACACACACACACACGTTTATATATATATATGTTTATATATATATATGTTTATATATATATATGTTTATATATATATATATGTTTATATATATATATATGTTTTTATATATATATATATGTTTATATATATATATATGTTTATATATATATATATGTTTATATATATATATATGTTTATTTATATATATATATGTTTATATATATATATATGTTTATATATATATATATGTTTATATATATATATGTATATATATGTTTATATATATATATATGTTTATATATATATATGTTTATATATATATATGTTTATATATATATATGTTTATATATATATATGTTTATATATATATATGTTTATATATATGTTTATATATATATATGTTTATATATATATATGTTTATATATATATATGTTTATATATATATGTTTATATATATATATGTTTACATATATATATGTTTACATATATATATGTTTACATATATATATGTTTACATATATATATGTTTATATATATATATATGTTTATATATATGTTTACATATATATATGTTTATATATATATATGTTTATATATATATATGTTTATATATATATATGTTTATATATATATATGTTTACATATATATATGTTTACATATATATATGTTTACATATATATATGTTTACATATATATATGTTTATATATATATATGTTTATATATATGTTTACATATATATATGTTTATATATATATATGTTTATATATATATATGTTTATATATATATATGTTTATATATGTTTATATATATATATGTTTATATATATATATGTTTATATATGTTTATATATATATATGTTTATATATATATATGTTTATATATATATATGTTTATATATATATATGTTTATATATATGTGTTTATATATATATGTGTTTATATATATATGTGTTTATATATGTTTATATATATATATGTTTATATATATGTTTATATATATATATGTTTATATATATATATGTTTATATATATATATGTTTATATATATATATGTTTATGTATACATGTGTGTATATAGATGTGTGTATATAGATGTGTGTATATAGACAAGTTTGGTTGATTCATTTTATGTAATTTTTTTTTCATATCTTCTGATAATCTTTATAGCATTGTCGTTGAAAGAGGAAAGAGAATCACAATATTGATGTTTTTTATTTAACCCTTTCTGAGCTCTCGCCTTACATCAGCCATTATCAAAGATTAAAATAGTCTTGGTTGTAACGGGCAGTTCGTGGACGAACGAGAGTAGTAGTCGTCTATTTTGTTTGTGTAAAGGAGAGGGAATGTGCGAATATATGTGTGTTCAATTTGCTTCAATAAACCTTTTTCACTGAAGTTGGGATTCAATTTGAATATAATTCTATAGAGGAAAATATGAAAATGTACCTCTTCTAAATGCTTTTGATTATAGAAGACCAAGCGTAATTTTTTTTTTTTTTTACCTAACATTTAAATAAGTGCGTATCTTCATAAACACTAGTGAGCAGCCTTTGAAATTTCACCCACTCGACAGACTCAGTCGATTAAAAACGTAAATGGGCGATGAATGTTTATTGCCTTACTAGCCCACGGTCGATTAAATATCTCAAAATGTAACGTGTGCCTTCAAATATAGAAAAAAGAAATCTGATTCTTTTTAGAACCCAAAAGTATGCCCCTGAAGTCTCACAACTTACTTAGAATGACCTATAATGATATTTTTTAAATCTTTGCTCTTCTGCATGGCGCCTGATTTACGTCGAAGTGTGTGGTTAAACAAAAGACAATAACATCCCGCAATCAACAAAGCAAGTTCTGACAAAAAGAATTTAGAATTACGAGTTCCTCTCTCGCTTTATCGTTCCGGTCAGTGTAAACATTTATTTAATTAATGCTTTCAGAGTGGAGCCAAAATGTCTCTGTCGCCCAGACGCTCACAGATTTTTAGAAACTCATTGGGGAAAATATCCTTGACTGAACATTTATAGTTCCTCCAAGCTTACGAAAATTATTGAGTAAATCAGATTTGTTTTTATCATCTATGAGATAGAGGTTTTAGTAAAACAAAAGAAAGATACTACGAATTTAGCTACCTTCCTTCACTTGCAAAATAAAAAAAACAAAAAACAAAAAAAACGCATATCATGATGTTAAAAGGGCTCAAAAGTATTAAAAACAAAGCTTTATCAACAAAATGTTTATTATTAGGAGGAAAGATCTAATTTTGTTAAAAAAAAACAATTCAAATCCTTCCTAAAACGTTTGAAATTTTAATCAAAATTACCTTTTGTTTTCAGTCAGCGATTCATGCTATGTTTATTATGCAACTATTAAGAAAATGGAGTCGGTCGATTAAAATGATTTGGGGCTGAGTGAATGGTCGCTAGTTACCAACCGCCAGTCGAGTGATTTCTTTTTTTAAATCTCAGAGGCTGCTAGTGAGTCAACCTTCTGCATTTGCCGTCATGCTCTACTTTTATTGTGAATATTGTTTTAGAGTAAATTCCTCCAAAATTTTAAATTCTGCAAATAACAAGGAGCCAATAAATCATTCCAGTTACGTTTTTTGTGTGAGAAAACAGTAAATATAGAAGGCTATACATTCTGCTTAATCGATACACGAAATCAATTTGTTGAAAGGAAAACATATACGAGTATAATTTATCTGAATAGACTAGATAAATTCTACAAACATCACTGTACATTAATGACTGAAAATGATGATTCTCGTGTACCTGTAATATCTAAATTTAAATGGGTTGAAGTTATACCGTTTGTTTTATTTAATGAATAAAATGTCACTTTTTCAGTTCATTTATTTATCTCATATTTGCCTCTTATGTTTTTGTATATTGCTATATACATTCAGACATAGTTTCGTCTGTCTTAGATGTTTTCTGATTGTTTACCTGAAAAAGACATATTCCATACAATACATTTTATGCAAAAAAATATAATTGCCACATTTAATTTATATACTGTGTGCAATAAATTGTCCTTTAATAACCCTAAAATAGAAATAGCACTGACATGGTATATAACAAACATTTAAAAGTATCTTGTGAAGCGAATGAGTAAATTTATGCAATCAAATCGCCATTGTTTTTATATGGCCTCCAGATAGCTTCGAAAACTTCTGAATCTGTTCTGGGCGGTCTCATTGTTTCAAGCATTAAAATCTTCCGTAATTCTTGCCTTCATGTTTGTGTTATAGCGCATCATACATAAAAAATCTGGGCGGTTGCAGTTCGAGTAGTTAGGTCGTCAGATGCATGGGTTGATGTGATCTCAAAATTGTCTGACAGTTATGATTGGGTACTACAGTATGTGTGGTATAGTGCAGAGTCCTGTGGCTAGAATTAGGATATGTCCAGCAGCCAACCTCATGACCGAAAACGGTACTACCTTGATGTAGGCCTGCATGTTGAGTCTGAAGATGAATGGAAACGCAACATCGCCATCACTAGTGATTACTACATCTACCATGATAATCAATACATATCCTCGAACTCTTTCCAAATTATCTGCACGGAGAGAGATTCATGGTGAGGGAGACACTAAATAGACAGGATATGTAGGACGGATATGGCTTTCAACAAAATCAGAATGATCAATGCAGGACAAAAAAATTGCTTTACTTCGAACCTATTCGCAACCGAGCGTTCAAAACCTTTCTGATCAAACTTCTATCTCCGCCAAAAGGTTAAGCAGTTTCCAATCTAACCGAAGGGAAAATTTTCACACACACACACACACACACACACACACACACATACATTTAGGCAGCATTCTTTCATTCAAATACATTTTATTGGGTAAATGGACACTAGCTTCGTCTTGCCACCTAAATGACTTTTTTTGTCGGTTAACATCTTGGAAAGTAACAAGATGAAATTTTGTCTAATAATATGACCAAATAAAATTATTTAATGGATAGCTAATTATCACCGCATACATAATAAAAGTGATTAAAAAAAACAACAAAAATACTATTAACCTATTTTACTGTAATTAGAAGCACTGTAATATGATAAAAGTCGAAAAATCAATAAAAACATATTATGGTATATAACTCCTGGGGACAATAAAAATCGTCTAAGATTCAACACTTAAAATCTCTCAAACTAGTCGTTACTAGAACAATTTTCAAGAAAAAAAAACTTTGCGGTAGATTAATTTTTATACAATCCTTTCCTCTTTAGAAAACTATTTCTCTGTCAATAATAATAATAATAAACATCAGCATATATGAAAAACATCACATTTTTCTCGAAGTTTGAACTAATATCTCTCCAAACAGTGTATTCAAAATAAACATTTAAAAAAGCTAGTGTCACTTCTAATTGCTGTCACTTGGTGTCTTCTGACAATGTAAACTCGAAAAAGGATAAAAAATTGGTGTATCTTTAGATGAAAAGACGGAATCTCAGCATCAAAATGTGTACCAGCCTCGCTGCGCACGTACTAAAATGCCTTTCAACCCTTGCGTCTTTTTTGCTACGTAACGCTAAATTTTTCCTAATATATATGAACTCTTGCATCTAAAAGTATGTACGTCAAACAAACAAAAATAATGTGATATTATATACATATATATAGTGAAAACTGAATACAAGACAGCAGTGTCAGTTTGTTTCATGCTTACACATGACATTGGTAACAATTATATAAATGTGTTTAGAGAGAAAACAACACTGTAGCATTCAGAAAAATACCTTCTAGTAGTGAATCACAGTGGCATAAATATCAAAGCCGGGATCTTTTTTTATATCTTTAAACATGGAGGACACATATTAACCAAGGAAACATGAATCCTTACTCTTAATAGCAAATACTTGATCATAATTTCCTGGTATCAATTAGGGAGTTGAACAATCAATTCTGCAACTCGCTTATGACACTTTGTATACCAGAAAAATAGCAGTCTTCGGTTGAAAAGATGCTTCTTACACTAGATTGCCTAGTCAAGATCCGTATCTCAATACAATATAAATGGCGTGTTTAGATTCAACTCTGGTTTTTCAGTCTAGATGTTCTTCCAAGTATTCCCAATAGGCTGCGTCTTATAAGTAAGAGTGCGTGAAAGTCAGAACGTTTGTTTGATATTTCATTGGTTATAGATTTATTCTCTGGAAGAAAAAGAAAGCGCCAGAAGTTAGCAACTTTAAATGTTTACTTTCATTGAAAAATATCAAATATTCAGTTTGGGTTAAATAAGTCTTATACCTGAATAATAAAATTATACCTGTTTTTACATATTTTCATTATTTGAAATGTTTGTTTTTCAAATTGGTGTTAGAAATTAAAATTTTTAAGCTTATCATAATTATTTAAAAATAACTGTCAGCGTATTATTTACAAATTTAATGCGGCAGTGGGGACACACGTGTATATCTGTGTGTGTGTGTGTATATATATATATATATATATATATATATAAGCTTCATTAAAAATGACAGACATGTTATTATGTTAAGTTTTTAATTCTTTTATGGGATTTTATATTTTTATAAGATCACTTGTCTCATTTTTAATGAAACCTGTACAAAAGCGAGGTTGCTGCCAAATTAAACTTATATATATATATATTGATTTCATTGCAGAATTTGATTAAACAATTACATTGCAGAATTTCTTAGACAATTGCAAGGAAATATTTTCCCGTATACAATGTATATTTTACTCCAGGATTGAAAACTATATAATTTTGTTGTCTTTTAGATGAAACCATTTTTATCACTTTCATTCAAATTTCCTATCTCTATGGTTGATATCAGGCGTGTATGTTGATTGACGTGTGTGTGTGGGGTGTCTATTCTAACTTGTTGTTAGATCATAAAACTACGCAGCAACACAGTGCATGGTAGAGAAAAACTCAAAGGACTAGAAAAAATATAGTAAACCAGCATTAGAATCATTAAATAACAGTATGAACAAGAAGGGAAATGAAGTGGGTAGCGTTCCTGCTGTGATGTTTATGCTTGTTACTTGCAGTAGAAGAGCCTACTAAATATGGCTTCGCGCAAATTGCAAGGCTGCAAAATTTAGGAATAGATAAAAGAATGTAAAATTAAAGGGAAATGTAAAGCGGGGAAAGAAAGATAAGGAAACGTGGTTATAAAAAATGATTTGATATGCATCGTATTTAGTAAGGGCTGGCTGTAAGATAAATGATACAGATTGATTCAGCGCGTTATATTTATAGGAGGGCGACAAAAATTGTTGAATACACATGCTAAATTCTAAATATAAAAGATACTGAACCCAATGGATAGGATACAATATGTGCAGAGCCAGTCTTCGAAATTGTGAGGTACGAACGAAATCTTGTTTTTTTTTTTTTGTTTTGTTTTTTTTTCACCTTCGATGATTGCTCAATATGGTTGATTAAAAGTTTGAAATCATATGACTTCAGCAAAACTGCGCACCAAGAAACACACACACCAGTGGTGGTCAAAAACCATCACAAAATAAGGTTTTCACTATACAATCCTCAAAATGCCTATATGGGAGAAGTGAGACAACCCGAAATCATTCCGTGATAACACATGAGTGCGAATATAATGGAAAATGTGAATCGATTTTCCTAACTGACTTTACAAAAGATTACTTATATATATTATGCGATGATAAATTGTCTACTTTCAGCAAAATGTACACAACACTGACATCTCCTTTTAGCAGATACGTTTACCAAAATTGAAAAAATATTTGGTATTTCTATGCACTTTTGATGTTCCCTGTAACATATGCATTCGATTGTTACATTCCAGATCCAGGCATATAAATTTTCGCTCATTCTCTTACAAAAGATACATTAAGATATGTACGTACTTTTCAAAGATAAAAGCAGGTTAATGTTTTAGCTTAATATAAATGTTTTTCACGTTATTTAAATTTAAATAAATGCTTGTTAAGCTATTTAAATTTGAAACCATTTTATTATATTTAAAACAATAAGCATTAACTTGATGTAGCGATTATTCGTTTCATATTTGTTCAATAAGCATTAATTTGGTACAGATATATTACATATTGTTAGCGTATATTTCATCAATCATTTAATTGGTCCGATGATTAGTCAATATTGGTAATTTACAAATAAGTCGGTAATGACATTAGTGTTTTGCTTTATTAGAATATTTTGAAACACGTTGAAGTTTATTGAAATCACCACAGTATTTAGCGTCGTTGAAGTAATCGCCAACAATTTTGATACACACTAATATTGATAATTCTATATTATATCCTGTCTTTTCTCTCTCAACCATATTCAATATTTAAATTTACGATTGAGCGCTATAGAGAGTAAAATTTTAAGAAATATGTTACCAGTTCTGCGATTTATGCATTGCTCTCTAGCGATGTATTGATTTCTTTCGGTGACTGGCGTGTGTATTCACCGCTTATATATAACACGCTAAAATTTCCCTTCTCTGATTTTATATGCTCTATGGTTTAGAGGTTAGCAACTCCGACTGACATCAAATCGGTCGAGTTTCGGAAGCAAGTGGATATCTAGCACACTGATGAGCTGTGGTACAGTGAAACAGGCTTGCATATGGATGACGAATATGTATATAACTCGCTACTAACGGTATAATGTCTCGTCAGACACCAACACTACTTTAATGAATACTATCATAATGGATATTTACAAAGTCATCCTACTGAGATGAGATATGATACAAGGCCGATTTTATGTTGAGGAACTAGAACGCGTAAATTTTGGCCAAGTGTGAAAATTTACCCAGAACCAGTAACTGCGGGATTAGTCGCTTTGCATTGTCTATTTTCTCAGATGAATTTCTGTCCTTAGACAGTCCCAACTGTTACGTACTCTGGCAAAAGATAGAGTACTTGATAACTGCCAACTCTCTCAACACTCTGAATATTTACCGAATTTTAACTCAATGAGGTGGCATATCACACATAATCAGGATTACCGTGGGAATTGCAGCTCGTACATAAAGTGACAAATTTCAAAATTAATTTATGAACGATGCTTAAAGACATGCTGCCTACATAAACATTCTAAAATACATGATCCAACAGCGCACCATAATCAATTTAAACGTAACATTGTGGAAAAGAAAATCGAAATGAACAACTTAAAAATCACAAGTGATTAACAACAAATTAAAATGGCTAACTTCTCCTGGGCAAATTAGCTTAATTCTATGAAGATTTATAGAAATATTAAATAAATCTGAATTTCAACACCGTTTAAAAATTCAAAAACCTAATAAACTGTAAAAAGAAACTATTTATCTAGGAATTAGTAAAAATGAATTTATCAACCTCACAAATTATGAATTAATTGAACATCAAATTACTTAAGCTCGGACCTAACTCTAATATCTACAACAATATAATAGATTCGATAAAAAAGAAATGGAAATCAAAACATATCAGAACATACAAATTCTACAAGAGCAGCAGGCGATAAAAAACATAGCAAGAAATTCAAGGGCTTATTCCAGGCCGTAGCTATAAAAGAGACACGAGAAGAGAAATAAAAATCGTCCAGGCTTCTATAAAAAGGATTAAGACTTTCTGCCAATCATACTGATATTATTTTAAAAAGAGCAGATAAGAATATTTTCGTAATATTAATTATACGTATAATTAAAGAATACAACTAAAAACCGATGACTACACCAATTTTCAAAACACTAACGAGAATCTTAAGCCGATGGAATTGAAAATAACTAACCACAGCTAACAACGCAGAACAAGGCAATATAAAAAATCGTAAGATGATCAGTGACTGTAAAGCAGAATATATGAAACATTAAAAATATTTAAGCCTTACTTCCCTGTCCATCTGTTCATATCTTAAATTCTCACTCCAGTTTGTCAATTAACTAAGTTCTTAATCAACCCATTGCACTATACATACCTAGTAAATAGAGCATCAAATCAACCCACGAACCTATAAAAATTTTAACGCGGAAACCAAATAAACAAACTCGGAACGAATGATTTTTGTAAATTTTCTATGTGCCCTGTCCCTTCAGGACTTTAGCGATCCTGGTTCTCCGCCTCTCCCTGTCCCATGTGACTCTTATCTTCTAAAGTAACCTTCCAACATAAAGATTTTATATTTTAATCACATGTATTCTAATTATATACAAAATGAATAAATATTTACAAACCCTCAAAAGGTAGTAATATCTACCTCACAAACGCAGGAAAAAAAATTGGTATTTAGTAAGCTTATTAGAACCAACTTAATAATTCGTAATAATTCCTGTTCACTAACTATCCTTTTGCAAAATAAAGGAACAAAAAAAATTGTATCATTTTAAATATTCTTTTAGAGATATTATCAAACAAATATGTATGACATTAACCGAACAAGAAGGCTTACACAACTCCGATTCGTCATCGATCGAAGAATTTTAAATGAACATTAATCTACATTCAGGAATTAGGAAGATATTAAAAGAAAATATCCAGCCATAGAAATAATGAAGTTTTCAAACTCTCGGATTCATTTATTATAAAAAATAAAGCCGATACTAAACAAAACTATGATTATAGTAACAGTGTTGTGAATGTCCATAACCGCAAGTCTACAAAATATGAGTTGTAAACGTTTGAAGAAAAACAGCAGTTTAAAACATGTACAATGTATTTTTTTAGAAAATAAATCTAAACAAAATAATTGCCTTGCGTCATAGAATTTTGAAATTGGCGTTGCGCACTTACGTGTATAATTAAAACTGGTGAAATTTAAAAGAAAAGATATTCATAGGATATGCATTGTGGTGCATTGGGTATCGGCTCGGAACGAGAAATCGGGGAGCCGAATTCGAATTCTAGTTGAATTCCTTGCATTCACTAACGCGCAAATACCCTTGGGAAAGGTGTTAATCTGTCAATTCCTTCCAGTTATGGGTTAAATAACAGGACAGATTGGGTTCTATAGCCTTGGTCGGCAACCAATTTACCGCAAAAAGCAATGGCAAACTACTGCGGGATAATCTTCTGCCCAGTCAGTCATGTCTCTTCCGATACATGATCGCCCAAGCGTATATCACGCATGGCACTTAACTGACTGACTGATCATAACGGACAACTATTCATAAGCGAGAACTACAATAATTCACTCTTTCAAACAACTCCTTGAAGATGATCTTTTATAAGCCTGAAAGTCATTTGGAAAATATAACTAATCTAAATAACTACAGCGCCATTCTTTCTGTTTTAATCACCATAGCAAGGAAATTATTCGTAGCGACGACTAAATATAAATATGCGTAGTATATTGAAATTATATATTCACACACACACACACACACACACACACACACACACACACACACACAGAGCGAGCAAGTAAGGAATCTTTTTTTTAAACATGTTTCGTTAAAGACGGCCGATAAAGAATATTTTAAATTTTATTTAATTTTTCAAGTCTTATTTTTTTTTTTTTTTGGTGGAGATAAAAACTTCGAAATGTTCCATATTTTTTGGTTTCCCAAGTGCTTTCAGCTACTTTACTAACATTTCAAAAAGATGTTATTTTATCTAAATGTTTTTACTGTAACGTAATTTAACTTGTGTTTTGAAAAGAAGCGTTCCTAAATTCTATCACTGGATGCGTGCGACTGGATATCGCGTTAGCGTCTTTTTATTTTTTTTAAAAAGCTTTAAACTACTTTTCTACATTTAAAAAATAGAAGGTTGATATTAAGAGAAAACTGTTTCATATATATTACTTAAAGCGAGATGATTTGATATTGTAATTTAAATACTGATTTTGTATGTTCAACCAAAAAAGAAATTAGTAAAAACATTTCTGCTTACTATGATAGCCAATGCACCGAAAGATATAGGATAGCTGTAATAATGAATATCTTACATGGAGCACATCAAAATTCCTTCTCACAAAGAATATTTTTAGTGAACTAAAATACATAAAACAAACATTAGTCAACAATAATTTTCTCAACGATACCATTGATAAACAAAATTATTCTTACAAAAAATATGACATCAGTATTAAACAATACGCAAGTAAATATCAATACATTTCACTGCAATCGAATGCGCAGTAGTTACAAACAGGATGAATTTGTTATACGAAAATTTATTAAACATCTTATTTCTCAATAACATGTAAAGTATATATTATAAAAATTGAATGGTGTAAAACTTGTTGCTAATCAAAATAACTCCATGAAATTTAAACTAATGATGACTATTATAATGCACGAATTTCAAAAACCTATACAAGACTTTTTTTTTTTTTTTTTAATAATTTACGTATATTAGCCATAATACCACTTATCTGAGTAGACATCGTGCAGGTCATCTATGTAACAATTTTGCAACAAAGAGAAATAATTTATTAACCCATAATTTGCAAGAACCTTTAAGAAAATGTTTAGTGGAAATTACAAAATATTTTGTCACAATATCACGAACATATCGCTATACGAGCGGCACTATATATCATAATGGAAATAGTTTAAAAAGTTAACTTATAAAAATATAGACGCACACGCAAAGTCTAGTCGTGTTTACGTGATTGCTTGATAAAGCGCTCTTTTCAAAACACAAATTGCGTTACAGTCACAACACGAAGATAAAACAACAACGGAAAAATAACATCCTTGAAAATTGCCAATGACGTGATTCAAAGCGCTTGAAAAGTATGAAAATTATGGAACATTTTACATTCCTTATTTCTAGCAAAAAGGAAACATGTAATAATAATGAAAAAATGAAAAACTTTCCCTGTCGTTCTTTTGTAACGAATCATAACTTTGTTACACACACACACACACACACATACACACATGTATATTTTAGAAGTATACATACAAATTTATTTTCTGTAATCTAAGAAATAGATATAGGCATTTTTCCTTTGACTCGCAAGTGAATGGAAATTTATCCATGGCATCTATATCCCAATATTGCCTCCATGGAAACAATATTGCTAATTTTATTTATTTTTGACTGTTTCCATGAACTGTTTCCTTTTTTGCTTTCATTTTAATCCTCTTTTACCTCATTCAGCTCATAACCATGACGCATTCTCCCTCATTTTTTATTTTCGTTTTTTTAAACTCTAGATACTTGAAAGGAGCCATTGATTGATATGACATCCGTGTTTTCCAAGACGACGAATTGCAACATTTCCTACATGTGTCCCTCCCCTCTCTCTCCCTCTCTCTCCCTCTCTCTCTCCCTCTCTCTCTCTCTATATATATATATATATATATATATATGGCAATTCTACCCAAATGAATCAAAATTGGTAGATGAAATCCGTATCATATTTTTCAGTACTCATGTTAGATAATAATTTTAGAAATAATGTCAAAATGCACTCTGCAAATAAAATACTCAAATAAAAAGGAACTCTTTATAAACACACATAAATATATATTATATAGATGTATCTTTTCGTGTGCCTGCATGATTGTAAGCAAACGTTGAAAGTTTCTCTACCGAACCATGTTTAAATTAAAGATATAGGGTAGGCAAAGGGTAGACAAACCGAGTTCACATTTCCTAAGAGTCTGAAGCGTTCACTTTCGCAATAATGCTGTTGTGAAAGGCATGCATCCCAGTAAATTCTGCATACATGCATGTATGTTTTTATTAGCCGGGAAAATTCGTTCCCGTAGTCTTTGGAGGCAACTAGTGTAAGTGGAAGAAATCTCTGAATTCGAATCTAGCCTGATGAGAAACACTGAATAAGGTGATCAGACACACGCTGTTCTGCATCAGTTTTAAATATCAGTGAGTCTAATGGTTTACGATATGAATCAATTTTTTGTGAATTTTCACAATTTATACAATGTATTTTTATAAAGAACGCTTTGGTATCTATGAACATAAATACAAAAGACATTTTTAGCAATAATTCTTTGTTTAAAATTGTTTTATTAAATAGAGCGAATTGTGAATTTCTTTTAAGACTGACTATAATTAATAACTCTAGTCGAAGCGAATGATTTTGGCAAGTGATTAGTGTTGAGGTCTTTCAGCAATAATTTAATCAATAAAACCATAAATACAATTAATAAATAGTCAGTTTTAAATAATAATAATAATAATTTAATATTGTCTATTTCTCATAAGTGTGTACTATAACTACGTTTGAATATTATATATATATATATATATATATATATATATATATATGGGGGTGTTTGGGACCAGGCTATGAATTTTATAATTTACGTGCTTTTCATTTTCTGTAGTAGAACTAACTCTTACTTTGTTAGGATGTTGAAACCATTTTCACTCATTAAGTTATTAAGTCTCATTTTTCTGTGTTTTGCCTGAAATTTAAACTCCAGCAGCCTTAAGATTATAATTACCCGAAAAAGGTATTCAAAACTAAACTTCTCTCATTAATCATCTAAGAGACCCTTATCTGCCTTCCATCATGATGGCTGATGGTAACTTCGAGGAAAGTGCTTCAGTGCGTCATTGCTGAGTAGCGGTCTTAGCTAACATGAATACATTGCTAGGTCAGCTGCTAAAAATTCGATTTACTGCGAGACAGTTGCTCTCCAAAATCTAGCTTACATATTTATAACTCTTCCATTCGTACATGTTTAGAATATTGCTGCAAAAATATGATCCCGTGTTTCTGCAATTTATCCTGAACATCTTGATTATATTCAATGAAAACTCGGCAATATTATAGGTCCCGATCAGGCGGCTCGGCTTCATTTACTTTCATTCTATTGCAAGGTAGCTTCTTTGTGTCATATTTATAAATAATTTCACGGTAATTGTTAGCGTGAGCTCTTCAATTGGTCCCTAGATTCTTAGAATTTAAGCATAGTAATACCTTTGCATAGTTATCAATGTTTAACTGGTTGATGTAAAATGTTCTATGCTGACAGTTTTTCTCAAAGTTCTCGCTTGTAGAACACACTTCCGATTATATGCTTCCCAGTCAACTTTCATTTTCTAAAATTGAAATGCAATGCCAAGTACTATATACTGTCCTCTTGGTTACACTTTTCTTTTCACTCATTATTAATACTTGGTTCCTAATTCTCTCACATGCTTTAACGACTTTTGTCTTAGTATGTTTACTGTCTTTCATTGAACGGATACCGATTTAAATAAAAGAAAACAAATCTATGTAAATTGAGCAAAAAAAAAAAGTTAAAATGTTAAGTTTATGCTCCACAGCGTCAATTTACTTATAGAATATATAAAATAATTTAAGAGAAATTGCCTCTGTTCCAAAGTTATTAAATTAATTTTGAAAACAAACTTAATATTGTTCAAGCTGGTGGCTACAAACCTCCAGGCTATAGTTTCTATACATATATGCTAACTGGAAATAAACTACCTATTTTATGCATAAGTAGCCAAATATGAGTCCTGATTTTACACCCTGTAACGTTTTCTTTCCTTTGGCTTGGTTAAAGAGGTCAGTCTATTAAACCAAAACAAGATTTTGGAATAAAGTGAAGTGCGAATACAAGAAGTTACGTCTTTCATACCAAGAGTTTCTAGTGAAATCAATTAACGCAATTTGTGGGCAACTAGAGAAGCTGGTAGCGACATCTGTTGCCCATGTCGAATAGTAAATAAAATATTTTCTCTCATATTCATTTCTTGTGGTCTTATAATTAATAAAATAATTTATAATATTTTAAGATGGGGAGTTACTTTTCAATCACTCTATATAATGAAGAGTATTTTACAATAATTACTCTTTAATAACTGACTGGCTCATTAGTGTCATGCATCTATTTAAAATGAGTGATTGATAAATAGATTAGTTTTCCGCTGGTGTCAATGTAACTTGTTGACGCCAATGTAAATTTAACTAAATCGAATGGCCGTAATCATGTCAGGAATGGAATCTACAATTACGATATTGGCAATCTTCCTATCTCTGTTTCCACTCCTAGGAAAGTTGAAGAGTGTTGTTTTTGGCATAGACAGCTATGGTTTGTGAAAATCTGCTTCTGACATTAAGCTTTATTCGGCACTTCCCTCATGATCACAGTGTTAGTTGTTCAGGCGTATATAAAAAGCAAATGTAGTAGGCCGGTTCTACTCAGCATCTATGCGAAACATCTATTTAGCCTTATATTAGATTGAGATAAGCCTTGAATAATTTTGCATTGTTTGCCTTGTATTTTTGGAATGATAATTTTCTTGAAGCCGTTTTTTCATTCAACGGGAAAGCATGTTAAAAAAATTCGAATAAGTATGAAGTAAAAGAAAACCAATGACTTAATTTGTTTTAATTTGGATTGTTTTTTGTTTTGTATTATATTAATCTCAAATGGTTATTTAATGCTGACAAAATGTTCACAATAGATTTTTATTAATAGAAAATATATTTCTTTGTGAGAAATCAGTCTGTAGATCAGTTTGTAATGACGTAATTTTGTAAAGAGTGTTTTGCGAAAGTCGTATATATTACCTGTATATATATATATATATATATATATATATCTATATATATATATATATATGGCTGATATTCTTTCTTAAAATATGTATTGTTAGAAAAATATTATTGCTGAAATTTTCACTATAATTTTTTTAATCGTTCATAGTGTTTGGAGCCCAGTGTTTGGTAAACTATTTGCCCATATTTGGGACACTAACAGGTGCTACAACCCGAGACTTTGTGGACCTAGAAACAACGAGTGAAGAAGTGATTCTATGCTCTTCTTTTCAGTTAAAGGACTTGCTGTCGCCTGCAAGTTATCAAACTCAAGACCCGGATGTAATTTATAGTCATACACAGAACGCCATATTGGTGGGGGTTGCCCCTCTTCAGAGTGCAGTCGACGTATTCTGAAGCCCCAGCCTTCAGGGTGACATTTGATTTAAAACTATACAGTACTACAATATTTACAAAATATAATTAATTAATGTAGAACTGTGATTCTATCTATGATTAAATGTATTTTCTATTTTTAGTGTATTATTTAAGCATTTGTATCGCACAATATTTTCTATAAATTCTGTATGATACCATATATGTGTGTGTGTGTGTATATTCGCGTTGGTTCATTGCTGGATAAAACGGACATTTAAACAAAAAAAATATACTAAACTAAAATTTTCTATCCGCTAAATTATTCAAAAATGAATTTTGTAAATAAGTAAAATCTAATTTTTGATACTGAGCCAATTGTTTTAGTGCCAAAACACGTTCGAACATCATATACTGAGCTATCTCCTCGACATAGCTACTTTTATAATGTCTTTCCACATCTATGTTCTCACTGTAAATTATTTTGTTTATCAATTGCTACTTATATCCCCTGTTAAACTAATTAAATAGATAAATTAGTCACTGGTATACGTAATATTTCAGTAATGTTTAAATTGTCTATGCTTGCTTTCCTCGTTATCTTTTTTTAGATATTCCACTTGCCACTTTGTAATTTTAAGTATAAATTTGTTAGTATTTCATTTTAACATCCTTCTTTCTTACATGTGATTTTCATTATATTCTTAAAATTTTTCGGTACGCAAATCCTGTCCTTTATGTAGATACTGTCCAATATTTGCAGTCATATAAAAAATAGACATTAGATAGAACTTGGGTCATATTTTTCTTTTCTGACGACATCTTTGCTTTTTTTCTTAAGTCTTAGCATTGTTTCTTATACAATGGCAGAAAAATACAATTAAAAATTGCATTACATTTTTTAGAGAGTTAAATATTAAGATCATAATAAAATATGTTAGGCAAAACTTTTAAGCAGGTATGTAGGGATCTGGACAATTTCATCACTGATCGGCGCTGTTAACGAATTTATTTTAACCCTTTAGAAGCACTTGTGTTGTACAGGGACTTAATGAGCATAATTGTTTTGTTTTTTTTTTCATTAATGTGGGTTCCCTCAGGGTTCTATCCTAGGATCTATTTAGTGACATAATTTCCCTTTCTTGATGTCATCTACTTGCGATTCGTCATCTATGCTGATGATGCTGTATAATTAGTTGTTTTAATTAGCATCTATACGCTAATAATATATTCTTACTCATTTTCTGTTCGTGGAAATCAATTAGGCCTTTTTGCTCTCCTGTAAATTGTGATTTTCAAAATTTAAATGCAATGCTAATCGTCATCTTCTGGCTAATTATTCCCTGATTTTTTTTGCTCTGTGTCGGCTAATAATTTAAATGTAAGATCAGTCGCAATGTTTTTCTTTAAAATTTTATCTTTTTTTTTTATTTCATTCTTCCCACTTTATCTTTAAGATTGTCTGTGTGTTCAAATTACATATGTCTATCTATTTTTGTATCTAGGTCAAATGATATAACGTTCACTTCCCTTGTCAAAAACTGTCTTTAGAATAGTGGAAGTGAATTTAACTTATACTTTTTTTTATTTTTGCGGTCTACATCGGAAAAATAATTTTTAACAAAACAAGATTTTGAAAGATTTTTTTAAAATCTTATTTTCCAAACAATTGTATAATCTAAAATTTGTAACTTTATGGGTTTCTGTCCTCTTTCCCTTTATTCTTTTACTTCTCTCATCTTTTTTTCTTTTCACTTGTTTTTTGTGTTACATCCAACCCTTTCATTTTCTGTAAGTATATATTCTTTCCTCTATGTTTGTTTGATTAATTCTCTCTCGGTGTTGTTTTGTGGATGTATATCTCTTCCTCCTTTTTACGTGTGCATAATTACGTGTTTAATGCATTTGTGACTTAATTTCTTATTTTGTACTGTATTATATGTGTGATTGCATCTATTCTCGATCCATTCTCAGTTTAAAAGTCCCACTGTTATACTACGTATTTTTTAATATTATCAGTGAAATTTATTTATTCATCAACGATCTAAGGAAACAACTGTAAAATAATACAAACTTTACATTTCTGAAATAAATTCTGGATTTAAAACCGTTTCATTATGTGTTGAGCTTTTTACTTAATATTTTTGCTCTGGATAATATTCACGGAGCTCTATTTTTATCGAATTGATATTATATATTTATTAGATAACCTCTTTTGTATTATCCTCTCCTTCTGCACGGGTTGCATTTTCTCAAATATATAAAGAGCGTGCATGAAAAATCTTTAATATAACATTTCTCTTTAAATTTTTATAAAAGAGCTTATTAAAGACGAATGATTCGTTTTTAAAAAAAAGTTCTGAAAAAGTTTATTAAACGGAAATTAATTAAAGTAAAGACAGTTTTCATACTCGTTCTTTACTTATTTTATTCGTTTCGTCGGATTTCAATCAATATATTTCCCTATATATATATATATATATATATATATGCGTCATTCAAATACAATGGTATATTTTAGCAAAGAAAGTCATCATTCAAACAAGTTTGATAAAATTTGTGCTTACTTTTTTTTGAATAGGTATATTTGGATCGAAAATGTGTATGAATAAATTCATAAATCATCTGATCTTTGTATTTTTCAATTCCATTAGATAATTGTAATAACCGTACAGTGACGATATTGTAGACTAGATTATGTTGGCTTCATTACGGTTTAATTTAGAGAGCTGACAATTTACATTAGTTTTCCTTTACGTCATGTGTAAAGTTTAAGACAACAAACCCGTCCCACGTATAACGCATAAATATTCATTTTTATTTAGATAAATGAATTTCCATATTAGATAATACCAAAATAATATACACAGCACCCAATCAAAGAAAAAACTCATGCTTGACATATACTATCAATTTTATTTAATCTCGGTACGTGTTTCGACGCTCCTCGTTCCTTTGTTAACTAAAATTGATTAGTTATTAATTTCAAATGCAACAGTACAATGCATAGACTTATCAATCAATTACGTTTACGAATTCCAAAACGTTATATTACAGTTAAATTGCTTATGTAAATAAGGCCCTCATTTAAAAATGCAGAATCGTCTTTTAATAAAGAATTTGAAATGTGCGTCTACTATATAGATGCCAGAGAAACAGTTCATTTCGGTTTATATTAATCGTTATTTGAAAAATGGTTGTAAATTCATTAGATTTTATCCATTTTACCTTCGTAGAAATTAAGACTTATTTCTAATATCATTAATTTAACAATAAATATGTTCAAATCCGGATAATTTGTACTCTCTATTCTTGCTGGAGAAAATCCTTTTCTGCTTCTGGCTTTGCTCCAGCCTACGATCTTCAAAAATTTGAATAGACCATCAATTGGCATATTCTATATTCCTGGATTTTGTTTTTCATTGCCTTTCTCCTCATCAGTTTCCTCACTGACTTCCATCCTCAGTAATCTATGGCGTCTTAGTTGCGTTATCATATTTCTTGCGGGTGAACTCATTTAAAAAATGAGAACTGATTTCTTCTCTAGATACCAGAGTAAATTGAAAGAATTACAGGAAGAAAAACCTTGTTTAAATATTTCAAAAAATTGGCTAAAAATATTAGAATTCAATATTTAAAAAGGTAGTGAATAATTCAAATTAAGTAAATATTAAACTACTTTGCTATGGAACTGCTACTTGAAGCGTTTCCGTATATCTAATTTTATGGCAAGATATGGTATACGATGTGTGTTGTGGTGCAATGGATATTGATTCTGAACGACAAATCGGAGAGCCGAGTTCGAAATCCAGTTCAATTTCTTGCTTTCATTTGCACGCAAATACCGTTGGGAACAGTATTAATTCGTCGCCCCCTTCCAGCTTTGGGTTAAATAACAGGACAGTGAGTTCTATAGCCTTTTTCTGCAACCAGTCTACCCCAGAAAGCAATGACATCCTACTGTGGAAAATCTTCTGCCCAGTCGGTCATGTCTATTTTGAGACATGATCTCCCCAAGCGTGTACCACGTATTGCACTAAACTGACTGATGGTATATGGGAATCAATTATTTGTGTGAATAATATAAAAATAGTTGAAGAGCAATATAATTTTTGAAGAAAGTAACAATTTTATGATAATTGTCTGCAGCAATCTGTTATATTCATTAATTGCACAATGCAGCCATATTTAACACATATGCCTATAAATGTTAATATTTCTCAAGTGTATGAACAGAAGTAAAGCAAGACGCAAGAAACGATGATTACAAGTGATTTTGGGATTCTACTTCCCAGGAATTCTTTTTAAACGCACAAATGTTTTTATATCATTTGCTCTATGATCAGTAGAGATCAGATTTTATATTTTGATTATAATTCTATTAAAAGATATATTTATAATCACATAAGAATTTTATATAACTGCTGCAAATCGTTTCCATGAACGTCTCTCTGCTATTACGAGTGTACCTCTGCCGTGAAAAAAATGACGGTATAGTATTTAGCTGTTTCCTCACAGGTTATACGCATTAGTGGATATATATATATATATATATATATATAGAGAGAGAGAGTTTATAAAGGAAAACTCAACACGTCACATTAGTTATAAACTATAGCTCATTTCAATGAGTTTACTTAGCTCATATCATCAGACATTTTACAATATTTCCTCCATCTGTTACAAAATTTCTGTCGGAATGATTTTTTTCTTAAAATGAAGAGAGGGATAATAAAAAATAAAATAAATTACAATAAATATAAGGGGAAAATAGAAAAGAAAAGAAAGTAAAGAGAGGGAGGGAAGAAAGAAATAGTCCCGTTCCAAATAAGTGTAGTATCCGTTTCAAGTTGTTTAGACTGACTTGAAAGGGTTTGACCTCTGGAAAAAAAATCCTTTGGCTTTTGGTGTCTCTGACCCCATTAGGTCAACCTACTTATACAAACTTCTATCCACATATACATATGTGTACATCCCCACATATACTTACAATGTGATTTTGCTTAAGTTTAAATATCCACTATGTCTATGGCACAACTCCGATTTTCATGCGTTATAAAATCATTAAGTGCATATTTCAAACTAAGAATTAAAAATTTTAAGTTCACTCCAAGATCATGAGAATCAAATCTTTTGATAAGTTTCCTGCGTTTTAACAAGATTAAAAATTTAAATATTCTAAGGTAACATTTAAACAAAAAATTAAAATAAAACATTAAACATAATAAAATGAGGGTAGAAAAAATCAAAAGTAAATCATAAAATGTAAAGATTTAAATGTTCAAACATTACGTGTAGATAAATCAAAATTGTAAATTATGATTACATTTATTAAATAAAAAGTAAAATTTAGAATTAAAACTAAAGATTATATAATGTAAGGAGGAAAAATTAAAGGGCTTCATAATTAAATATTCCGTGGGGAAAAAGAGGAGGAGAAAGGTGCAAACAAATAAAGGAAAATATATCAATCTAGATCTAAGAATTTAAGTAATTATTTTTTATAAAAGTTTGTTATTAAGGGCATTGGTTATACTTATCTTTTTTCCATTGTAATGTTTGGATTTAGCTACAATATTCCAGGGAACATTTAGGTTGTTGTTTTTTAATTTCAAATAATATATGGATAAAGCATTCTTTTTTGCTGTATTTACAGTTTAAAGACATGTGGTGGTTAAATTTTATCTTCCACCTGTTAGAAGTGCTTCCATAGTAAAATCTAACATCATTAACATCCGAATGAATTTGCACTCTAAACTATACCTTCGGTCATACATTGGCTATTCAATGGGCAGGCTTTTTTCTTTTGTTGGTATTTGCAATTAGTTTTAGAAGCGTCATTTCTGTTTATGTGGGCCAAATTGTTATTTGATATTATTGTATTATATTCTGAAATATATTTATCTGTTTTTTAACGCAACTATAACCGACTTTGTTATTGTTGAAGCTATTTTTAGTGTGGGTGAATGGTAGGAATGTTTGTAAATAAAATTAAAGAAGAGGTTACAAATATTATTTTTTCAAGTTACGCCTAAAGGGTGGGTTAAAAAAATAATGTTACATTTACGTGATTTCTGCTAATTTCTGCCTACCTTATTTTTAATTTTAAAATTGTCAAAATTTTCTTTATGCTAGAGTTGGTACTTAAACGAAATTGAATAAGTTTCTGTAGTTTTTTATTTTTTGTTCTCTGGGAGTTGATGGATGTATGGTTAACCATACATGATTCAACAGGTAATCAAACACAAAAATATACAAAATTAAGAAAGAAATCCCACAGATTCATTAAAAAGAACGCAAATAAATTAATCACAGCGAACAACGTGGATGTTAGACGTTTAAACATCAAGACAGTTGTCGGTGATTACCAACCCGGATATCTTTAGTGTAATAGAAAATCCCATAAACCAGGTTTGTCCTCTCAAACCCATATCACAAATAATTATACCATTATACAATCTAAAACTTTAGATCATATAATTTCTCAATACATATCTAAAAATTACAGCATCGCATCAACTAATTCCTCCATATACAGGTTGTACCTTAAGGTCGTGTGACATTATTTCTATCACAAATAAAAATAGTTATAAGCTTTTTTCAAGTGCACAGGGACTTTATGGACACCTCGTATTAAAAGCAATCATAAAGGATGTTGAAAACCTTTTTACTAACGTTTCATTTAAAGAAACATTGAAAATAATTAGCGACTTCGTTTACAAACACCCATCTATCCCTCCTTTCAAAATTCCAACCAGCAGGTCTTCGGAAATCACTCACGGAGGGCATCACGGAGAGTCTATTTTCGAACCATAATGTAAACAGTTGTATACAAACTAACGGTGTCGGTATTGGAATAAAAATTATGTCCAACTTTCTCGAATTTTCATATATCTCATATTGAAAACAGTGTTTGAAACAACCGATAACCTCGCGATTTACACACTGTAAGACAACATTTTGGTTTAGATACATTCTAAATCTATAATTAAATTTTGAAAATAACTACTTATAACCTAACAGACAATAACAAAATCACATTTCCTGACGTCAATATAGATAAAAGCAAACTAAAGTTATCACTTCACTGTATAAAAAAACCCACCAGTAAGAATCTTGTCTTAATCAATAATAGCCAATGTCCTGAAAGATATAAAATAGCAGTAATAACGAACATCTTAAATACATCACATCAAAGTTCTTCCTCTGAAAAATATATTTGACCTAAATTAAATATAAAACAATTAATTTCCCAAATAAATCATTGATGAACAAATAAAATTATTCTCATGAAAATACATGACACTAGTGTTAAAAATAACACAAAAGAAAACATTCTATTGCAGCCAAATGCCCATAAATCATGAACAACGAATTTTTAAACGAAACCTTATTAAACACTATTTTTGCTCTAATTCATTAAAAACGTAAAAATTCTGATATATTACAGAAAATATTCAAACCTTGTTTTTCATAACAAACTCAAATCTAAATTAGCGATGGCTAATATAGTATATGAAATTAAATGCCCTGTATTCTTGTTATAAATAACTTACCTATATTGGCCATGCTACAACTTCTCTGAGTGGATGCCTTATATGTCACATATCTAGTAATGATAATGCAATAAAAACATTGACCCATAACGTACAAGAACTTTTAGAAAAATATTTTGGTTAAAAATACTATTTAAATCACAATATCAAAAGTGTTTTGCCATAGAACAGGCATTATATACAAATTTTCTCCTACCACCAACCTTATATTATTTAGCAATAAAAATGAACTTTGGAAAGTTATTTAAAAATAGACAGGTGCTCACACGATGCCAAGCCACTTGAATCACGCGATAGTTAAAAAAAATATCTCCTTTTCAAAATAACTATAAAGCACACATAGAAAAAACAAAACATGAGGACATAACACGTAAAACACTTAAAAATGGCCTGTAAAGAGGCTGAAAGCGCTTTGGAAGTCGAAAGTTATGGAAAATTGTTTATATTTCTTATGTCCCAAAAAAAGGAACCAGTAAAGATACTGTAAAACTTAAATAAGAAATTAATAAAATCTTCCTTGCTGGTCGTTTTTAAGGAAACATATTTAAATAAAAGATTGATGTCCAAACGCACACACACATATCTCTATCTATCTATCTATCTATCTATCTATCATTATACATGTACAAACTACTACAAAATTGGACAGTTTGTTTCGACATTAAAAAAAAAATCTCAACAGGTAGATAATAATGATCTTAAACGTTGTATTGAAATAATGAATTTATATCTTCGTGTTATGTTTTTAAATATCATCTAATTTACTTTTTATGACTAATTTCACTGTATGTAATTTCATCAGTTACTTTTAAATGCCAAATGATTCTGTATGAAACAATGTAACCGATGTCTATATTTGCCTGCAATTCACTTCTAGCCAAAGTTTGAAATTTGTGTTTCGTATCCTTTTCTGTTGCCTCTGAAGAGGAAAACAAAGCGGAAACCGTGAGAAAATACACAATTTCTGCTTCCGTTTTTGTGTCTTTCATTTTTCCCTTTATTTGTATAGCGGTATGTTTTTTATATTTTATTTTTTCTTAAAAAGACCAGGCACCATATCACCGATATCTATATCTGGCTGAATTTCCTTCCTACTTAAATTTAAAAATTCTCTCTCTTAGCCGTTTATATTGGCTCTTTCCTCTCAGTGATTTCTGTTTGCTTTTTGTTTCTTTTCTGACTTTCTATTACCTCTTTCTTGAGTTTTCTGCCCTCTTTCTTTTTCCTCTTCATTTTTTAATATCTTGCCTCTTAAAAATTGATTTTCAAAAATAAGTCTTTTCAATTAAAAAAATTACCATGATTAACTACCTGATATACATTGTTCGTTCTATGTCGAAACAAAATATAGAAAGTTGTAGTAGTTTGTACACGTTCTCAAGTATAATTAATATCCTTTGGTCTATTTTTATACTGAACATTGTTTTAAATGTTTTGACCGTTGCAATTATTTTCTTCGTTCCTTATTCATTTTCGTATATATATATATAACATAATCCTACGTTTCTGGCAGGATTCGGAGTTTCATGCAATCATCTGGTGAATATCTGAAAGTAACAGATTAAATCTGAATTTAAATTCACTCGTCGTTCATGATATGTAAATATTATAAAGTTAAACAAACTGATGTTTTAATAACAAGAGTAGAAATTTAAATATTCTACTATTACATGTAGAAGAAATTAAATTTCAACTTAAAATTAAAATAAAAAATAGTAAAATCAAATAAGCTTAAGTAATGAAACGTGAACTTTTAAATATAACATGCAGATCAAAAATTTAAAATACAAAGACATGACATCTTCTCTCTCCATAAATGTGCCAAGAGGGCTACACGCCCCTATATATATATATATATATATATGCAATATAATGACGATATGCTGTGATAGAAAAATTTCTTACTTAAATTCTTAAATTGTTATAGATTTTACTACGTTGACCACTTTTTTTCTTTTCCCTGCAATACTACATCCAACAGTTTTGAATTAATTCCCTTTTATTTTTAATCCCTACATTTTTAATCATTAATTTTATTTCTTAAATTCACTTTTTATTATTAATTCTTATTTCACTTTTTATTATTTTTACTAAAAAATTGTATTTATTTACGTCACTATATATATATATATATATATATATATATATATATATATTTTTTTTTTTTTTTTTTTTTTAATCATTTCACCCCGAGCAAGGCAGAAACGCCACTGATGTGCAGGGGGTTACATAAATGTAGAAAGATTAATTAGAAAAGAGTGAGGAGTACAAGCTAGTTAGAAAGGAACAATAGAAAACTGAGAAAGCAGGTGCAATGACAGGTACATGGGCGGAGAGAAAGGGAAGGTTATACAGGGGAGGGGAGAGAGAGCTAGAGGCCAGTGGTTAGTAGGTGAGTATTAACTTTGCTTTTAAATTTCTGGAGGTCGTAGCCGTCAGGAAAGCAAGAATACGGGAGTGAGTTCCACAGGCGGGAAGTGCGAGAGAGGAAGCTGCAGGAGTAGAATTGTCGTCTGCGTTTGGCTAACCTGACTGTGAATGGGTGGGACCCAGTTGCCAGTCTGGTTGAACGGGTAAACACCTGTTGAGGAGGCATCAGTGACTTAAGCTCATCCGAGCAGAAGCCATGAAAGTATTTATAGAAGAGACAGAGGGAGGCCACATTTCGACGATGGGAAAGTGGCTGCAGACGAGTCGCCAGATCAGTACCTATCACATTACAGACTCTCCTTTGGAGCTTGTCAAGAACACTGAGGAGAACGGCAGGGGCACCTGACCATAAATGGCAGCAGTACTCCATGCACGGACGGATGGTTGACTTGTATATATGCAGGATGGATTCAGGTGGAAAAAACATCCTGGATCGACATAGTGACCCAATCTTCTTAGCAGTAGATTTTGCTATGGATTCAATATAGTGCTTCCATTTGAGGTCTGAGGACAGGGTAAGTCCGAGGAGGCGTAGTGTATTACTCTCCGGGAGAATCATCTGGTCCATGCTTATGGGAGGCAGAAGAGGTTGCCTGTAATGGTTGACAGACAACAGCTTGGTCTTAGAGGAATTAAAGTTGACAAGCCACTTCTTGCCCCAGTTCACCACAGAGTGTAGATCCCGCTCAAGGTCAGCAGCGAGATTATGTCTGTCCGCCACGACAGGTTTCTTACTGGAGCGGGAGTATATTGTAGTGTCATCTGCGTAGATGCCTACTTGGGACCTGATCTCATCTGGGAGGTCGTTGATGAAAATAAGGAAGAGCGTTGGGCCCAGGATAGAGCCTTGTGGGACACCAGCATTCGTGCTGTAGGACGAAGAGGCACGCCCATTCAGAACGACCTTCATTTTGCGGTTATTTAAGAAAGATTGGATTAGGTCAAGCAGGCGACCGGTAATACCATAACCGCGTAGTTTGCATAGGAGGCCAGGGTTCCAAACCCTGTCGAAAGCCTTGGAGATATCCAGAGCAACCGCGCGAGCCTCGTCAGACTCATCAAGGGCCTGTAGCATGTACTCCGTTACAGTAGTTAGCAGGTCGGCTGTGGACCTGTCAAATCGGAATCCATATTGCCTGTCGGAGAACAGCTTGTGGGCGGTGAGATGATGAACTATTTCAGCATTTATTATAGCCTCGAACACTTTCCCGAATATTGGTAGGAGACTGATAGGGCGATAGTTGGATGGGTCCGAGGGTTCACCACAATTCTTAAAGACAGGAACGACTGAGGAGAATTTCCAGCATGCAGGAAAGCAGGAAGCAGAAAGGCAGTAGTTAAACAGTTTAGAGAGGACAGGGGAAAGTTCTGGGGCACACCTCTTAAGGACTATCACCGGGATTCCATCGTCTCCACACGCCTTATGGGGGTCGAGTTTTGAAATTACTCTGGATACTATTGTCGGGGTAATATACACGTCATGCAGTTTGGCCTCAGTTCTAATAGGGAAGTCGGGTGGGTGCACTCCGGACGAGTCGAGTGTGGAGTTGGATGAGAATCTGCGGGCAAAGCACTCAGCTTTCTCAGCAGATGACGTGAGAACGTCAAATCCATGGATTAAAGGAGGTATTGAGGATTTCCTATTGTTGAGCACTCGTTTACAAATCCTCCAATAGTCCTTGGAGCCGAACTTGCGGTCAGCTAAGTGCTGTCGCATTCTCTCCGCAAACAACTGTTTGGCGTCATTTAGAGTTCTCTTGCACTCACTGCGAGCGGATGTGAACAGGCGCCTATTGTGATCAGTTGGCTGTCTCTGGAATAGATGGAAGTAATGGTTCCTGTGGGCAATGGCGGCTGAGCAGGCTGGAGAGAACCACGGAGGGGAATGAGGTTTTAAGCAATACTTCCTGGTGGGTATGAAGGCATCAATGCCAGCTTTCACCCATGACGAGACCTCAGAGGCACAGTCATCAACTGATAGGTCAAACACTTTTCCCCAAGGGACGTCGCAGAGGAAATCGCGAAAGGCTTCCCAGTCAGCTTTTTGGTAGAGGTAGGAGGTTCTATGAGTAGGGGGATCCTGGGGGGAGTGAGATTGGAAAGAAATACTGAGGGAGACTACAGCGTGGTCGGAGTTGCCGAGAGGGCAAAGCTGCGAGACTTGACAGGCGTCGGGCGCAGAGGTGAAACATATATCTAGCAGTGAGGAATGACCCGAGGGTGTGCTTGGGAAGCGAGTGGGGAAGTCCACCACTTGCGTAAGGGATTGGGAAATAGCAAAGTTCATGGCGTGAGTGCCCGCCGAATCAGTAACAGCGTTTTCAAGCCACTCAGAGTGATGGGCATTGAGGTCTCCAAATACAAATATGTGGGCAAATGGGTGATAGGTAATAGCCT
This sequence comes from Ascarosepion bandense, assembly GCA_037127315.1. NCBI lineage: Eukaryota > Metazoa > Mollusca > Cephalopoda > Sepiida > Sepiidae > Ascarosepion > Ascarosepion bandense. The sequence goes on from JBBBDQ010001401.1 coordinate 592,489, forward strand.
TATCTATGTCGTCGGCAATGCTATCTAGTAGGGAGCAGTCAGGAGAGGAGGGAGAACGGTAAAGGAAGAATAGGTAGCTAACCGAACTGAGGAGAGACAAGCGGAGACATATGTATTGGTGGTCAGTAGATTCGAGTGAAGTCACCCTAGTTATGGGGAGGTGTTCGCTGACATAAACACCCAGCCCATGCATGTGGACAGTAGAATCCTTCCTTAAAAGGGGAAGATAACCAGGGATGAAGAGGTCAGAGGAGGGAATAGTTGAGTTGAGGTTAGTTTCGCAGAGCGCGAGGATGTCAGGGGACTTTTCATGCAGGAACGCTTCTACACTAGCAAAGTTAGTACGAATGCCTCGGATATTAGTGAAGGAGAGGTTAATGGGCTTAGGTGGTTTGGATTTAGCTGGTTTAGGGTCATTTCTGTTTTGTCTTGTCATGTTTTTGGTTTATAGAAAGGGACCTAGGGTAGAGGATACAGGCGGTCATTATCCACGATCTGAGCTGGGAGGGAGACTGGCTAGGGCTGCAACAAGGTGTGGCCTCGGGGTTGCCCACCGAAAGCGCTTGCAGGGACACCTATCCATGCGCGACATGGCACTACAAGAACCCCGATATTATACAACTGTTGATCAGAGCAGCCGCTCTTGACGCTACGCAAGAGTTAGGGCTCCTAACTACCAGTCGGAAGCAGCAACCAGGAAACTGCCAACCCGGTACCCTCACAGTGATGAGCCATTGCCACCAACCGGCCAGATCGCAGGAAACTCACGGAAGCACCAGTACCAAGGTCTGAAGAGAAAGAAGTGAAAACCGGAAACCACATCCTAAACAGGAAACAAGGAACGAGCCTCTACTCCAGTTCAATAGACGTGGGAGAAGTATAGACCGGGCGATAGTGTGACCTATCTACTCCTATTAAAAAAAAACAAAAAAACAAAAAAAAAAAAAAACAAACGAACACGAACAATCCTTTGAAAAAAAAACAAAAAAAAACACAAACTTACAAAAGTGGAGTTTAACTAAGTTTTAACTTAGTTAAAGTCCAAATGAACTCCAAAAAGGGGGGGGGGAGAACAAAAACATAGATATATATATAAAAAAAAAAAAAAAAAAAAAAAAAAAAAAAAAACAACGGAAAATACCTCACAGTTTAACACAGGAAATTTACCCAGATTCATCTTCAATTCTGCTTTTCCCAAATATCAAAGAGCCTGTCATAGGTAAATTCCCATTCAAAGAACAACACGTGGCATGAGCTGTAATGGCCGCTGATAACTTGCCAAAGTAGCTTCGCATAACAGAATAAATATAAAATTTAAACTTTTTTTTTTCCTAAATAGCGTGCTAAACCCCAAAAAGGGGGGGGGAGAACAAAAACATAGATATATATATAAAAAAAAAAAAAAAAAAAAAAAAAAAACAAACGGAAAAAATACCTCAAGGTTGCAATTACAGAAATTGAATTAGCACTATTCTTCAATTTTTGCTTTTCCCAAATATCAAAGCGAGTCGGCCTGCTAGGCAAATTCCCATTCAAAGAACAACACGTGGCATGGAGCTGTAATGGCTGCTGAGTGAATTTGGCCAAAGTAGCTTCGCATAACAGAATAAATATAAATTTCAAACTTTTTTTTTCCCCTCCTAAATGAAGCATGAACTCCAAAAAGGGGGGGGGGTGAACAAAAACATAGATATATATATAAAAACAAAAAAAAAAAAAAAAAAAAAAAACAAACGGAAAATAATTTACAGTTTAACACAGAAATTTGAATTAAGATTCATTCTTCAATTTTGCTCAAAATATCAAAGCGAGTCGCCTGCTAGGTAAATTCCCATTCAAAGAACAACACGCATGGAGTTGTAATGCATGCTGATAACTTACAAAGTGAAGCTTGCATAACAGAATAAATATAAATTTCTAAACTTTTTTTTTTTTTCCTCCTAAACAGCGTATGAACTCCAAAAAGGGGGGGAGAACAAACATAGATATATATATAAAACAAAAAAAAAAAAAAAAAAAACAAACGGAAAATACCTCACAGTTTAACACAGGAAATTTGAATTAAGATTCATTCTTCAATTTTTGCTTTTCCCAAATATCAAAGCGAGTCGGCCTGCTAGGTAAATTCCCATTCAAAGAACAACACGTGGCATGGAGCTGTAATGGCTGCTGATAACTTGGCCAAAGTAGCTTCGCATAACAGAATAAATATAAATTTCAAATTTTTTTTTTCCCTCCAAATGTATTACACCCAAAAAGGGGGGGGGGGGGAAACATAGATATATATATAAAAACAAAAAAAAAAAAAAAAAAAAAAAACAAACGGAAAATACCTCACAGTTTAACACAGGAAATTTGTACCAAGATTCATTCTTCAATTCTTGCTTTTCCCAAATATCAAAGCGAGTCGGCCTGCTAGGTAAATTCCCATTCAAAGAACAACACGTGGCATGGAGCTGTAATGGCGCTGATAATCTCTGGCTGGGCAGTTTCTGCATAACAGAATAAATATAAATTTCAAACTTTTTTTTTTCCCTCCTAAATGAAGCATGAACTCAAAAAGGGGGGAGGCAAAAAATCAAAACAGATATATATATAAAAACAAAAAAAAAAAAAAAAAAAAAACAAACGGAAAATACCTCACAGTTTAACACAGGAAATTTGAATAAAAGATTCATTCTTCACTCCTTGCTTTTCCCAAATATCAAAGTGAGTTTGGCTCATAGTAAAATTCCTATTCAAAGAACAACACGTGGCATGGAGCTGTAATACAAGGATAGCACTTGTCAGTAGTTTCGCATAACAGAATAAATATAAATTTCAACTTTTTTTTTTCCCTCCTAAAATGAAGCATGAAACCCAAAAAGGGGGGGGAGAACAAAAACATAGATATATATATAAAAAACAAAAAAAAAAAAACAATGGAAAACACCACAGTTTAACACAGGAAATTTGAACTACATCTATTCTTCACTCCTTGCTTTTCCCAAATATCAAAGTGAGTCGGCTCAGCAGGTAAATTCATTCAAAGAACAACACGTGGCATGGAGCTGTAATGGCTGCTGATAACTTGGCCAAAGTAGCTTCGCATAACAGAATAAATATAAATTTCAAATTTTTTTTTTTCCCTCCCAAATGAAGCATGAACTCCAAAAGGGGGGGGGAGAACAAAAACATAGATATATATATAAAAAAAAAAAAAAAAAAAAAAAAAACAAACGGAAAATACCTCACAGTTTAACACAGGAAATTTGAATTAAGATTCATTCTTCAATTCTTGCTTTTCCCAAATATCAGCAGTCAGCCTGCTAGGTAAATTCCCATTCAAAGAACAACACGTGGCATGGAGCTGTAATGGCTGCTGATAATTCATGTGCTAGGCTGCATAACAGACAAATATAAATTAAATTTTTTTTTTCCCTCCTAAATGAAGCATGAACTCCAAAAAGGGGGGAGAACAAAAACATAGATATATATATAAAAACAAAAAAAAAAAAAAACAAACGGAAAATACCTCACAGTTTAACACAGGAAATTTGAATTAAGATTCATTCTTCAATTCTTTGCTTTTCCCAAATATCAAAGCGAGTCGGCCTGTGGTACCCCATTCAAAGAACAACACGTGGTGCATGGAGCTGTAATGGCTGCTGATAACTTGGCCAAAGTAGCTTTCTGCATAACAGAATAAATATAAATTTCTCAAATTTTTTTTTTCCCTCCTAAAATGAAGCATGAACCTTGGAACAAAACATAGATATATATATAAAAACAAAAAAAAAAAAAAAAAAAAACAAACGGAAAATACCTCACAGTTTAACACAGGAAATTTTGAATTAAGATTCACTTCACCCTTGTTTTCTTCCCAAATATCAAAGCGAGTCGGCTCGCTAGGTAAATTTCATTCAAAGAACAACACGTGGCATGGAGCTGTAATGGCTGCTGATAACTTGGCCAAAGTAGCTTCGTATAACAGAATAAATATAAATTTCAAACTTTTTTTTTTCCCCTCCTAAATGAAGCATGAACTCAAAAAGGGGGGAGAACAAAACATAGATATATATATAAAAACAAAAAAAAAAAAAAAAAACAAAACTGGAAAATACCTCACAGTTTAACACAGGAAATTTGAATTAAGATTTTCATTCTTTTCAATTTCGCTTTTCCCAAATATCAAAGCGAGTCGGCCTGCTAGGTAAATTCCCATTCAAAGAACAACACGTATATGGAGCTGTAATGGCTGCTGATAACTTGGCCAAAGTAGCTTCGCATAACAGAATAAATATAAATTTCAAACTTTTTTTTTTTCCCTCCTAAATGAAGCATGAACTCCAAAAAGGGGGGGGAGAACAAAAACATAGATATATATATAAAAACAAAAAAAAAAAACAAAACGGAAAATACCTCACAGTTTAACACAGAAATTTGAATTAAGATTCATTCTTCAATCTCTTGCTTTTCCCAAATATCAAAGCGAGTCGGCCTGCTAGGTAAATTCCCATTCAAAGAACAACACGTGGCATGGAGCTGTGCGGCTGCTGATAACTTGGCCAAAGTAGCTTCGCATAACAGAATAAATATAAATTTCAAACTTTTTTTTTCCCTCCTAAATGAAGACATTGAACCTGTGTTGGGGAGAACAAAAAGATATATACATATATATATAAACAAAAAAAAAAAAAAAAAAAAACAACCAGGCCACCTCACATAGGCCAACACAGGAAAATTTGAATTAAGATTCATTTTCCAATTCTGTTTTCCCAAATATCAAAGGTAGTCTGCCTGCTAGGTAAATTCCCATTCAAAGAACAACACGTGGCATGGAGCTGTACGGCTGCTGACAATTACCAAAGTAGTTTGCAGTAATAGAATAAATATACCCCCAAACTTTTTTTTCCCTCCTAAATGAAGCATGAACTCCAAAAAAGGGGGGGGGAGAACAAAAACATAGATATATATATAAAAAACAAAAAAAAAAAAACAAACGGAAAATACCTCTACAGTTGACACAGTAAATTTGAATTAAGATTCATTCTTCAATTCTTGCTTTTCCCAAATATCAAAGCGAGTCGGCCTGCTAGGTAAATTCTATTCAAAGAACAACACGTGGCATGGAGCTGTAATGGCTGCTGATAATCTCTACGTGCTTCGTATAACAGAATAAATATAAATTTCAAACTTTTTTTTTTTCCTTCCTAAATGAAGCATGAACTCCAAAAAGGGGGGAGAACAAAAACATAGATATATATATAAAAACAAAAAAAAAAAAAAAAAAAAACAAACGGAAAACAATTCTACAGTTTAACACAGGAAATTTTAACTAAGATTCATTTTCAATTCTTTGCTTTTCTCAAATATCAAAGCGAGCTTCTGTCTATAGGTAACTCATTCAAAGAAACAACACGTGGTACGGGAGTTGCATTTATTGCCGATAATCATTAAAGTGTTTTCCGTAACAGAATAAATATAAATTTCGTAAACTTTTTTTTTTTCCCCCTAAATGAAGTATGAACTCCAAAAAGGGGGGGGGAGAAACAAAAAACATAGATATATATATATAAAAAAAAAAAAAAAAAAAAAAAAAAAACAAACGGAAAATACTCCTCATGCTTGACCACAGGAAATTTGAATTAAGATTCATTCTTCAATTCTTGCTTTTCCCAAATATCAAAGAAATGGCCTGCTAGGTAAACTTCATTCAAAGAACAACACGCAGCATGGAGCTGTAATGGCTGAAGCTGATAATCTCACAAGTAGCTTCGCATAACAGAATAAATATAAATTTCAAACTTTTTTTTTTTCCTCCTAAATGAAGCATGAACTTCCAAAAAGGGGGAGAACAAAAACATAGATATAATATATAAAACAAAAAAAAAAAAAAAAAAAAAAACAAACGGAAAATACCTCACAGTTTAACACAGGAAATTTGAATTAAGATTCATTCTTCAATTCTTGCTTTTCCCAAATATCAAAGTTAGAATGGCCCTGCTAGGTAAATTCCCATTCAAAGAACAACACGTGGCATGGAGTCAATGGCTGCTGATAACTTGGGCTGTAAAAAGAGTTTCGCATAACAGAATAAATATAAATTTCAACTTTTTTTTTCCTCCTAAATGAAGCATGAACTCCAAAAAGGGGGGAGAACAAAAACATAGATATATATATAAAACAAAAAAAAAAAAAAAAAAAAAAACAAACGGAAAATAATTTCACAGTTTAACACAGGAAATTTGAATTTCAAGATTCACTTCTTCAATTTCTTGCTTTTCCTAAATATCAAAGCGAGTCGGCCTGCTAGGGTAAATTCCCATTCAAAGAACAACACGTGGCATGGAGCTGTAATGGCTGCTGATAATCCACAAAAGTAGCTTCGCATAACAGAATAAATATAAATTTCAAACTTTTTTTTTTCCCTCCTAAATGAAGCATGAACCCCAAAAAGGGGGGGGAGAACAAAAACATAGATATATATAAAAACAAAAAAAAAAAAAAACAAACGGAAAATACCTCACAGTTTAACACAGTGAAATTTGAATTAAGATCTATCTCTTCAATTTTGCTTTTCCCAAATATCAAAGCGAGCCGGTATTCGTTAGGTAAATTCCCATTCAAAGAACAACACGTGGTATGGATGTAATGGCTGCTGATAACTTGGCCAAAGTAGCTTCGCATAACAGAATAAATATAAATTTCAAACTTTTTTTTTTTTCCTCCTAAATGAAGCATGAACTCCAAAAGGGGGGAGAACAAAAACATAGATATATATATAAAAACAAAAAAAAAAAAAAAAAACAAACGGAAAATACCCTACAGTTTAACACAGGAAATTTGAATTAAGATCTATTCTTCAATTCTTTGCTTCCCAAATATCAGCGAGTTTGGCCTGCTAGGTAAATTCCCATTCAAAGAACAACACGTGGCATGGAGCTGTAATGGCCGCTTACAACTTGGCCAAAGTAGCTTCGCATAACAGAATAAATATAAATTTCAAACTTTTTTTTTCCCTCTCAAATGAAGCATGAACTCCAAAAAAGGGGGGAGAACAAAAACATAGATATATATATAAAAACAAAAAAAAAAAAAAAAAACAAACGGAAAATAGCCCCTCACAGTTTAACACAGGAAATTTGAATTAAGATCTATTTCTTCAATTCTTGCTTTTCCCAAATATCAAAGCGAGTCGGCTGCTAGGTAAATTCTATTCAAAGAACAACACGTGGCATGGAGCTGTAATGGCTGCTGATAACTTGCCAAAGTAGCTTCGCATAACAGAATAAATATAAATTTCAACTTTTTTTTCCTCCTAAATGAAGCATGAACTCCAAAAAGGGGGGGGGAGAACAAAAAACATAGATATATATATAAAAAACAAAAAAAAAAAAAAAAAAAAAACAAACGGAAAATACCCGCGTTTAACACAGGAAATTTGAATTAAGATTCATTCTTCACCTCTTGCTTTTCCCAAATATCAAAGCGAGTCGGCCTGCTAGGTAAATTCCCATTCAAAGAACAACACGTGGCATGGAGCTGTAATGGCTGCTGATAACTTCATTAAAGTAGCTTCGCATAACAGAATAAATATAAATTTCAAACTTTTTTTTTTTCCTCCTAAATGAAGCATGAACTCCAAAAAGGGGGGGGAGAACAAAACATAGATATATATATAAAAACAAAAAAAAAAAAAACAAACGGAAAATAATTCTACAGTTTAATCATCACAGGAAATTTGAATTAAGATCTATTCTTCAATTCTTGCTTTTCCTAAATATCAAAGGAGTCGGCCTACAGGGTAAATTCCCATTCAAAGAACAACACGTGGCATGGAGCTGTAATGGCTGCTGATAACTTCACAAGTAGCTTCGCATAACAGAATAAATATAAATTTCAAACTTTTTTTTTCCCTCCTAAAATGAAGCAGCGAACTCCAAAAAAGGGGGAGAACAAAACATAGATATATATATAAAAACAAAAAAAAAAAAAACAAACGGAAAATACCTCACAGTTTAACACAGGAAATTTGAATTAAGATTCATTCTTCAATTCTTTGGGCTTTTCCAAATATCAAAGAGTCGGCCTGCTAGGTAAATTCCCATTCAAAGAACAACACGTGGCATGGAGCTGTAATGGCTGCTGATAATCTCATTAAAGTAGCTTCTGCATAACAGAATAAATATAAATTTCAAACTTTTTTTTTTCTCAAATGAAGCATGAACTCCAAAAAGGGGGGGGGAGAATGAAAAACATAGGATATATATATATAAAAACAAAAAAAAAAAAAAAAAAAAACAAACGGAAAATAATTTCTTTACAGTTTACTCATATAAATTGAATTAAGATTCATTCTTCACCTCTTGCTTTTCCCAAATATCAAAGCGAGTCAGCCTTGCTAGGTAAATTCCCATTCAAAGAACAACACGTGGTATGGAGGCCAGTCACGCTGATAACTTGGCCAAAGTAGCTTCGCATAACAGAATAAATATAAAATTTCAAACTTTTTTTTTTTCCTCCTAAATGTAGCTTACGAACTCCAAAAAGGGGGGGGAGAACAAACATAGATATATATATAAAAAACAAAAAAAAAAAAAAAACAAAACGGAAAATACCTCACAGTTTAACACAGGAAATTTGAATTAAGATTCATTCTTCAATTCTGCTTTTCCCAAATATCAAAGCTGTGAGTCGGCCTGCTAGGTAAATTCCCATTCAAAGAACAACATTGTGGTAGCTTTTGAGCCAGCTGGCTGCTGATAACTTGGCCAGCAGCTTCACATAACAGAATAAATATAAATTTAAACTTTTTTTTTTTCCTCCTAAAATGAAGCATGAACTCCAAAAAGGGGGGGGGGAGAACAAAAACATAGATATATATATAAAAACAAAAAAAAAAAAAAAAAAACAAACGGAAAATACCCTCATGTTTAACACAGAAATTTGAATTAAGATTCATTCTTTCAATTCCTTGCTTTTCCAAATATCAAAGCGAGTCGGCCTGCTAGGTAAATTCCCATTCAGTAGCCAACATTTACATGGAGCTGTAATGGCTGCTGATAATCTTGGCCAAAGTAGCTTCGGCTAACAGAATAAATATAAATTTCAAACTTTTTTTTTTTTTTCCCTCCTAAATGAAGCGTATAACCCAAAAAGGGGGGGAGAACAAAAACATAGATATATATATAAAAACAAAAAAAAAAAAAAAAAAAAAAAAAACAAACGGAAAATACCTCACAGTTTAACACAGGAAATTTAACTAGATTCATCTTTCAATTCTTGCTTTTCCCAAATATCAAAGCGAGTCGGCCTGTGTGGCACCCATTCAAAGAACAACATCATGGTATGGAGCTGTAATGGCTGCTGATAACTTGGCCAAAGTAGCTTCGCATAACAGAATAAATATAGAAATTTCAAACTTTTTTTTTTCCCTCCTAAATGAAGCACATGAACTCCAAAAGGGGGGAGAAACAAAAACATAGATATATATATAAAAACAAAAAAAAAAAAAAAAAAAAAAAAAAAAAACAAACGGAAAATACCTCACAGTTTAACACAGGAAATTTAGTCTAAGATTCATTCTTCACCTGCTTTTCCAAAGACATCAGTGAGTCGGCTCAAGTAGGTAAATTCCCATTCAAAGAACAACACGTGGCATGGAGCTGTAATGGCTGCCGATAACTTGGCCAAAGTAGCTTCGCATAACAGAATAAATATAAATTTCAAACTTTTTTTTTTCCTCCTAAATGAAGCATGAACTCCAAAAAGGGGGGGAGAACAAAACATAGATATATATAAAAAAACAAAAAAAAAAAAAAAAACAAACGGAAAATACCTCACAGTTTAACACAGGAAATTTGAATTAAGATTCATTCTCCTTTTTCAATTCTTGCTTTTCCCAAATATCAAAGCCGGTACGGCCTGCTAGGTAAATTCCCATTCAAAGAACAACACGTGGCATGGAGCTGTAATGGCTGCTGATAACTTGGCCAAAGTAGCTTCTGCATAACAGAATAAATATAAATTTCAAACTTTTTTTTTTTCCTCCTAAATGAAGCATGAACTCCAAAAGGGGGGGAGAACAAAAAATATAGATATATATATATAAAAACAAAAAAAAAAAAAAAAAAAAAAAAACAAACGGAAAAATACCTCACAGTTTAACACAGGAAATTTGAATTAAGATTCATTCTTCAATTCTTGTTTTTCCAAATATCGCGTTGAGTCGGCCTGCTAGGTAAATTCCAATTCAAAGAACAACACGTGGCATGGAGCTGTAATGGCTGCCGATAATCTCACAAGTAGTTTTTGCATAACAGAATAAATATACCCCCAACTTTTTTTTTCCCTCCTAAATGAAGCATGAACTCCAAAAAGGGGGGGGGGGAGAACAAAAACATAGATATATATATAAAAACAAAAAAAAAAAAAAAACAAACGGAAAATACCTCACAGTTTAACACAGGAAATTTGAATTTAAGATTCATTCTTCACTCCTGCTTTTCCCAAATATCAAAGCGAGTCGGCTTCCATAGGTAAATTCCCATTCAAAGAACAACACGTGCATGGAGCTGTAATACAAGATAACTTGGCCAAAGTAGCTTCGCATAACAGAATAAATATAAATTTCATACTTTTTTTTTTTCCCTCCTAAACTAAAGTGTTACGAACTCCGGGGTGTAGAAAGAAACAGATATATATATATATAAAACAAAAAAAAAAAAAAAAAACAAACGAAAATACCTCACAGTTGAACACAGGGAAATTTGAATTAAGATCATTCTTCAATTTTTGCTTTTCCCAAATATCAAAGCGAGTCGGCCTGCTAGGTAAATTCTAGCCTCCAAAGAAAACAACATGTGTATGAGCCAATGGCCATGATAACAATAAAGTAGCTTCGCATAAACAGAATAAATATAAAACTTTAAATTTTTTTTTTCCTTAAACAGCAAGCGTAATAACTCCAAAAAAAAAAAAAAGGGGGGGGGGGAGAACAAAAACATAGATATATATATAAAAAAAACAAAAAAAAAAAACAAAAAACAAACGAAAAATACCTCGAAGTATCACAGAAATTTGAATTAAGATTCATTCTTCAATTCTTGCTTTTCCCAAATATCAAAGCGAGTCGGCCTGCTAGGTAAATTCCCATTCAAAGAACAACACGTGGCATGGAGCGAATACGGCTGCTATGATAACTTGGCCAAAGTAGCTTCGCATAACAGAATAAATATAAATTTCAAATTTTTTTTTTTTTTCCTCCTAAATGAAGCATGAACTCCAAAAAAGGGGGGGAGAACAAAAACATAGATATATATATAAAAACAAAAAAAAAAAAAAAAAAAACAAACGGAAAATACCTCACAGTTTAACACAGGAAATTTGAATTAAGATTCATTCTTTCAATTTCTTGCTTTTCCCAAATATCAAAGCGAGTCGGCCTGCTAGGTAAATTCCCATTCAAAGAACAACACGTGGCATGTTTTCGTAATGGCTGCTGATAACTTGGCCAAAGTAGCTTCGCATAACAGAATAAATATAAATTTCCAAACTTTTTTTTTTTTTTCCCTCTTCAAATGAAGCATGAACTCCAAAAGGGGGGGGGAGAACAAAAACATAGATATATATATATAAAAACAAAAAAAAAAAAAAAAACAAACGGAAAATACCTCACAGTTTAACACAGGAAATTTGAATTAAGATTCATTCTTCAATTCTTGCTTTTCCCAAATATCAAAGCGAGTCGGCCTGCTAGGTAAATTCCCATTCAAAGAACAACACGTGGCATGGAGCTGTAATGGCTGCTGATAACTTGGCCAAAGTAGCTTCGCATAACAGAATAAATATAAATTTCAAACTTTTTTTTTTTTCCCTCCTAAATGAAGCATGAACTCCAAAAAGGGGGGGGGGGGAGAACAAAAACATAGATATATATATAAAAACAAAAAAAAAAAAAAACAAAAACAAACGGAAAATACCCTCACAGTTTAACACAGGAAATTTGAATTAAGATCTATTCTTCAATTCTTTGCTTTTCCCAAATATCAAAGCGAGTCGGCCTGCTAGGCAAATTCCCATTCAAAGAACAACACGTGGCATGGAGCTGTAATGGCTGCTGATAACTTGGCCAAAGTAGCTTCGCATAACAGAATAAATATAAATTTCAAACTTTTTTTTTTTTCCCTCCTAAATGAAGCATGAACTCCAAAAAGGGGGGGGAGAACAAAAAACATAGATATATATAAAAAAACAAAAAAAAAAAAAAAAAAAAAACAAACGGAAAATACCTCACAGTTTAACACAGACAGGAAATTTGAATTAAGATTCATTCTTTTCAATTCTTGCTTTTCCCAAATATCAAAGCGAGTCGGCCTGCTAGGTAAAATTCCCATTCAAAGAACAACACGTGGCATGGAGCTGTACGTGGCTGCTGATAATTGTCAAAGTGTGCCTGCATAACAGAATAAATATGTTTCAAACTTTTTTTTTTCCCTCCTAAATGAAGCATGAACTCCAAAAAGGGGGGAGCAGTCAAAACAGATATATATATAAAAAAAAAAAAAAAAAAAAAAAAAAAAAACAAACGGAAAACCTCACACCAGGAATGCAGAATTAAGATTCATTTTCACCTTAAGCCCCAAATAATACAAAGGAGTCGGCCTGCTAGGTAAATTCCCATTCAAAGAACAAACATGGCATGGAATGTAAAATACTATGAGACCACCTATAGCCAAAGTAGCTTCGCACAACAGAATAAATATAAATTTCAAACTTTTTTTTTTCCCCTCCAAATGAAGCATGAACTCAAAAAAAGGGGGGGGGGGGGGGGAGAACAAAAATATAGATATATATATAAAAACAAAAAAAAAAAAAAAAAAAACAAACGGAAAATAATTTACAGTTTAACACAGGAAATTTGAATTAAGATCATTCTTCAATTCTTGCTTTTCCCAAATATCAAAGCGAGTCGGCCTGCTAGGTAAATTCCCATTCAAAGAACACGTGGCATGGAGCTGTAATGGCTGCTGATAACTTGGCCAAAGTAGCTTCGCATAACAGAATAAATATAAATTTCAAACTTTTTTTTTTCCCTCCTAAATGAAGCATGAACTCCAAAAAGGGGGGGGGAGAACAAAAACATAGATATATATATATAAAAACAAAAAAAAAAAAAAAAAAAAAACAAACGGAAAATACCTCACAGTTTAACACAGGAAATTTGAATTAAGATTCATTCTTCAATTCTTGCTTTTCCCAAATATCAAAGCGAGTCGGCCTGCTAGGTAAATTCGCATTCAAAGAACAACACGTGGCATGGAGCTGTAATGGCTGCTGATAACTTGGCCAAAGAGTTTCCGCATAACAGAATAAATATAAATTTCAAACTTTTTTTTTTCCCTCCTAAATGAAGCATGAACTCCAAAAGGGGGGAGAACAAAAACATAGATATATATATAAAAACAAAAAAAAAAAACAAAAACAAACGGAAAATACCTCACAGTTTAACACAGGAAATTTGAATTAAGATTCATTCTTCAATTCTTGCTTTTCCCAAATATCAAAGCGAGTCGGCCTGCTAGTAAATTTAATTCAAAGAACAACACGTGGCATGGAGCTGTAATGGCTGCTGATAACTTGGCCAAAGTAGCTTCGCATAACAGAATAAATATAAATTTCAAACTTTTTTTTTCCCTCCTAAATGAAGCATGAACTCCAAAAGGGGGGGGGAGAACAAAAACATAGATATATATATATAAAAACAAAAAAAAAAAAAAACAAACGGAAAATACCTCACAGTTTAACACAGGAAATTTGAATTAAGATTCATTCTTTCAATTCTTGCTTTTCCCAAATATCAAAGCGAGTCGGCCCAGGTAACCCATTCAAAGAACAACACGTGGCATGGAGCTGTAATGGCTGCTGATAACTTGGCTAAAGTAGCTTCGCATAACAGAATAAATATAAATTTCAAACTTTTTTTTTTCCCTCCTAAATGAAGCATGAACTCCAAAAAGGGGGGGAGAACAAAAACATAGATATATATATATAAAAACAAAAAAAAAAAAAAACAAACGGAAAATACCTCACAGTTTAACACAGGAAATTTGAATTAAGATTCATTCTTCACCTTGCTTTCTTCTCCCAAATATCAAAGCGAGTCGGCCTGCTAGGTAAATTCCCATTCAAAGAACAACACGTGGTACATGGAGCTGTAATGGCTATTGATAATTTGGCCAAAGTAGCTTCGCATAACAGAATAATATAAATTTCAACTTTTTTTTTTTTTCCCTCCTAAATGAAGCATGAACTCCAAAAGGGGGGGGGGAGAACAAAAACATAGATATATATATAAAAAAACAAAAAAAAAAAAAAAAAAACAAACGGAAAATACCTCACAGTTTAACACAGGAAATTTGAATTAAGATTCATTCTTCAATTCTTGCTTTTCCCAAATATCAAAGCGAGTCGGCCTGCTAGGTACCTCATTCAAAGAACAACACGTGGCATGGAGCTGTAATGGCTGTCAGATAACTTGGCCAAAGTAGCTTGCATAACAGAATAAATATAAATTTCAACTTTTTTTTTTTCCCTCCTAAATGAAGCATGAACTCCAAAAGGGGGAGAACAAAACATAGATATATATATAAACAAAAAAAAAAAAAAAAAAAAAAAAACAAACGGAAAATACCTCACAGTTTAACACAGGAAATTTGAATTAAGATTCATTCTTCAATTCTTGCTTTTCCCAAATATCAAAGCGAGTCGGCCTGGCTAGGTAAATTCCCATTCAAAGAACAACACGTGGCATGGAGCTGTAATGGCTGCTGATAACTTGGCCAAAGTAGCTTCGCATAACAGAATAAATATAAATTTCAAATCCTTTTTTTTTTTCCCTCCTAAAATGAAGCATGAACTCCAAAAAGGGGGGGGAGAACAAAACATAGATATATATATAAAAACAAAAAAAAAAAAAAAAAAAAAAAACAAACGGAAAATACCACAGTTTAACACAGGAAATTTGAATTAAGATTCATTCTTCAATTCTTGCTTTTCCCAAATAAAGCGAGTCGGCCTGCTAGGTAAATTCCTATCTTAAAGCAACACGTGGCATGGAGCTGTAATGGCTGCTGATAACTTGCCAAAGTAGCTTCGCATAACAGAATAAATATAAATTTCCAAACTTTTTTTTTTTCCCTCCTAAATGAAGCATGAACTCCAAAAAGGGGGGGGAGAACAAACATAGATATATATATAAAAACAAAAAAAAAAAAAAAAAAAAAAAAACAACGGAAAATACCTCACAGTTTAACACAGGAAATTTGAATTAAGATTCATTCTTCAATTCTTGCTTTTCCCAAATATCAAAGCGAGTCGGCCTGCTAGGTAAATCTCATTCAAAGAACAACACGTGGCATGGAGCTGTAATGGCTGCTGATAATTTGCCAAAGTAGTCATAACAGAATAAATATAAATTTCAACTTTTTTTTTCCTCCTAAATGAAGCATGAACTCCAAAAAGGGGGGAGAACAAAAACATAGATATATATATAAAAACAAAAAAAAAAAAAAAAAAAAAAACAAACGGAAAATACCTCACAGTTTAACACAGAATGAATTAAGATTCATTCTTCAATTCTTGCTTTTCCCAAATATCAAAGCGAGTCGGCCTGCTAGGTAAATTCCCATTCAAAGAACAACACGTGGCATGGAGCTGTAATGGCTGCTGATAACTTGGCCAAAGTAGTCAGTATAACAGAATAAATATAAATTTCAAACTTTTTTTTCCCTCCTAAATGAAGCATGAACTCCAAAAGGGGGGGAGAACAAAAACATAGATATATATATAAAAACAAAAAAAAAAAAAAAAAAAAAAAACGGAAAATACCTCACAGTTTAACACAGGAAATTTGAATTAAGATTCATTCTTCAATTCTTGCTTTTCCCAAATATTGAAAGTGAGTCGGCCTGCTAGGTAAATTCCCATTCAAAGAACAACACGTGGCATGGAGCTGTAATGGCTGCTGATAACTTGGCCAAAGTAGCTTCGCATAACAGAATAAATATAAATTTCAAACTTTTTTTTTTCCTCCTAAATGAAGCATGAACTCCAAAAAGGGGGAGAAATAAAAACATAGATATATATATAAAAACAAAAAAAAAAAAAAAAAAAACAAACGGGAAAATACCTCACAGTTTAACACAGGAAATTTGAATTAAGATTCATTCTTCAATTCTTGCTTTTCCCAAATATCAAAGCGAGTCGGCCTGCTAGGTAAATTCCCATTCAAAGAACAACACGTGGCATGGAGCTGTAATGGCTGCTGATAATCCACAAAGTAGCTTCGCATAACAGAATAAATATAAATTTCAAACTTTTTTTTTTTCCCTCCTAAATGAAGCATGAACTCCAAAAAGGGGGGAGAACAAAAACATAGATATATATATAAAAACAAAAAAAAAAAAAAAACAAACGGAAAATACCTCACAGTTTAACACAGGAAATTTGAATTAAGATCTTATTCTTCAATTCTTGCTTTTCCCAAATATCAAAGCGAGTCACCTGAAAATTCCCATTCAAAGAACAACACGTGGCATGGAGCTGTAATGGCTGCTGATAATCTCAATAAAAGTAGTCGCATAACAGAATAAATATAAATTTCAAACTTTTTTTTTTTTCCTCCTAAATGAAGCATGAACTCCAAAAAGGGGGGGAGAACAAAAACATAGATATATATATAAAAAAACAAAAAAAAAAAAACAAACGGAAAATACCTCACAGTTTAACACAGGAAATTTTAATGTTCAAGATTCATTCTTCAATTCTGCTTTTCCAAATATCAAAGCGAGTCGGCCTGCTAGGTAAATTCCCATTCAAAGAACAACACGTGGCATGGAGCTGTAATGGCTGCTGATAATTTGGCCAAAGTAGCTTCGCATAACAGAATAAAATATAAATTTCAAACTTTTTTTTTTTCCCTCCTAAATGAAGCATGAACTCCAAAAAGGGGGGGGGAGAACAAAAACATAGATATATATATAAAAACAAAAAAAAAAAAAAAAACAAACGGAAAATACCTCACAGTTTAACACAGGAAATTGAATTAAGATTCATTCTTCAATTCTTGCTTTTCCCAAATATCAAAGCGAGTCGGCCTGCTAGGTAAATTCCCATTCAAAGAACAACACGTGGCATGGAGCTGTAATGGCTGCTGATAACTTACAAAGTAGCTTCGCATAACAGAATAAATATAAATTTCAAACTTTTTTTTTCCCTCCTAAATGAAGCATGAACTCCAAAAAAGGGGGGGGGGAGAACAAAAACATAGATATATATATATAAAAACAAAAAAAAAAAAAAAAAAAAAACAAACGGAAAAATACCTCACAGTTTAACACAGGAAATTTGAATTAAGATTCATTCTTCAATTTTTTGCTTTTCCCAAATATCAAAGCGAGTCGGCCTGCTAGGTAAATTCCCATTCAAAGAACAACACGTGGCATGGAGCTGTAATGGCTGCTGATAACTTGGCCAAAGTAGCTTCTTACAACAGAATAAATTTCAAACTTTTTTTTTTTCCCCTCCTAAATGAAGCATGAACTCCAAAAAGGGGGGGAGAACAAAAACATAGATATATATATAAAAACAAAAAAAAAAAAAAAAAAAAAAAAAAAACAAACGGAAAATACCTCACAGTTTAACACAGGAAATTTGAATTAAGATTCATTCTTCAATTCTTGCTTTTCCCAAATATCAAAGTTATTTGGCCTGCTAGTAAATTCATTCAAAGAACAACACGTGGCATGGAGCTGTAATGGCTGCTGATAACTTGGCCAAAGTAGCTTCGCATAACAGAATAAATATAAATTTCAAACTTTTTTTTTCCTCCTAAATGAAGCATGAACTATAAAAAAGGGGGGGGGAGAAACAAAAACATAGATATATATATAAAAACAAAAAAAAAAAAAAAAACAAACGGAAAATACCTCACAGTTTAACACAGGAAATTTGAATTAAGATTCATTCTTCAATTCTTGCTTTTCCCAAATATCAAAGCGAGTCGGCCTGGGTTAGGTAAATTCCCATTCAAAGAACAACACGTGGCATGAGCTGTAATGGCTGCTGATAACTTGGCCAAAGTAGCTCGCATAACAGAATAAATATAAATTTCAAACTTTTTTTTTTTTCCCTCCTAAATGAAGCATGAACTCCAAAAAAGGGGGAGAACAAAAACATAGATATATATATAAAAACAAAAAAAAAAAAAAAACAAACGGAAAATACCTCACAGTTTAACACAGGAAATTTGAATTAAGATTCATTCTTCAATTTTGTTTTCCCAAATATCAAAGCGAGTCGGCCTGCTAGGTAAATTCCCATTCAAAGAACAACACGTGGCATGGAGCTGTAATGGCTGATAACTTGGCCAAAGTAGCTTCGCATAACAGAATAAATATAAATTTCAAACTTTTTTTTTTCCCTCCTAAATGAAGCATGAACTCCAAAAAGGGGAGAACAAAAACATATAGATATATATATAAAAACAAAAAAAAAAAAAAAAAAAAACAAACGGAAAATACCTCACAGTTTAACACAGGAAATTTGAATTAAGATTCATTCTTCAATTCTTGCTTTTCCCAAATATCAAAGCGAGTCGGCCTGCTAGGTAAATTCATTCAAAGAACAACACGTGGCATGGAGCTGTAATGGCTGCTGATAACTTGGCCAAAGTAGCTTCTGGCATAACAGAATAAATATAATTTCAAACTTTTTTTTTTTCCTCCTAAATGAAGCATGAACTCCAAAAAGGGGGGGAGAACAAAAACAGATATATATAAAAAACAAAAAAAAAAAAAAAAAAAACAAACGGAAAATACCTCACAGTTTAACACAGGAAATTTGAATTAAGATTCATTCTTCAATTCTTGCTTTTCCCAAATATCAAAGCGAGTCGGCCTGCTAGGTAAATTCCCATTCAAAGAACAACACGTGGCATGGAGCTGTAATGGCTGCTGATAACTTGGCCAAAGTAGCTTCGCATAACAGAATAAATATAAATTTCAAACTTTTTTTTTTTTCCTCCTAAATGAAGCATGAACTCCAAAAAGGGGGGGGAGAACAAAAACATAGATATATATATAAAAACAAAAAAAAAAAAAAAAAAAAAAAACAAACGGAAAATACCTCACAGTTTAACACAGGAAATTTGAATTAAGATTCATTCTTCAATTCTTGCTTTTCCCAAATATCAAAGGAAATGGCCTGCTAGGTAAATTCCCATTCAAAGAACAACACGTGGCATGGAGCTGTAATGGCTGCTGATAACTTGGCCAAAGTAGCTTCGCATAACAGAATAAATATAAATTTCAAACTTTTTTTTTTTCCCTCCTAAATGAAGCATGAACTCCAAAAAGGGTGGGGGGGAGAACAAAAACATAGATATATATATAAAAACAAAAAAAAAAAAAAAAAAAAAAACAAACGGAAAATACCTCACAGTTTAACACAGGAAATTTGAATTAAGATTCATTCTTCAATTCTTGCTTTTCCCAAATATCAAAGCGAGTCGGCCTGCTAGGTAAATTCCCATTCAAAGAACAACACGTGGCATGGAGCTGTAATGGCTGCTGATAACTTGGCCAAAGTAGCTTCGCATAACAGAATAAATATAAATTTCAAACTTTTTTTTTTTTCCCTCCTAAATGAAGCATGAACTCCAAAAAGGGGGGGGGAGAACAAAAACATAGATATATATATAAAAACAAAAAAAAAAAAAAAAAAAACAAACGGAAAATACCTCACAGTTTAACACAGGAAATTTGAATTAAGATTCATTCTTCAATTCTTGCTTTTCCCAAATATCAAAGCGAGTCGGCCTGCTAGGTAAATTCCCATTCAAAGAACAACACGTGGCATGGAGCTGTAATGGCTGCTGATAACTTGGCCAAAGTAGCTTCGCATAACAGAATAAATATAAATTTCAAACTTTTTTTTTTTCCCTCCTAAATGAAGCATGAACTCCAAAAAGGGGGGGGAGAACAAAAACATAGATATATATATAAAAACAAAAAAAAAAAAAAAAAACAAACGGAAAATACCTCACAGTTTAACACAGGAAATTTGAATTAAGATTCATTCTTCAATTCTTGCTTTTCCCAAATATCAAAGCGAGTCGGCCTGCTAGGTAAATTCCCATTCAAAGAACAACACGTGGCATGGAGCTGTAATGGCTGCTGATAACTTGGCCAAAGTAGCTTCGCATAACAGAATAAATATAAATTTCAAACTTTTTTTTTTTCCCTCCTAAATGAAGCATGAACTCCAAAAAGGGGGGGGAGAACAAAAACATAGATATATATATAAAAACAAAAAAAAAAAAAAAAAAACAAACGGAAAATACCTCACAGTTTAACACAGGAAAAGGTCTTTCTTTTAACAGAGCCTGTTTGGGTAACACAATAAGTGACCAAACTTATTGGTATTTCTTTAACTCCCACAGTGCTATTTCTCAGTTTATATTAGCATGATGCTGAAAAGAATTTAGATAGTCTTACAATGACAGCATTTGTCAGATTCAACAGCTGTCTAATAATAGTACATTTAATTAGATACACTTACGTCTTCCAAACAGTTCTATTGACAAATTGTTATTCTAAAATTTTCCAGAACATTATATTACGATATAACTAGTGAAAAATCGAAGATTGCTAAATATATATATAGTGAGTGGGAGGGTGTATCCAAAATACACTTACAAACTTTTGGGAGGATTCCTGACATAAAAACCAAAAGGAATTATCCCTGTAACTATTTGTCTATGTTGACATAATAACAAATGCTTAAAAGGTCTACTTCTTGCTTCTGTACACGTACATCAGCCAGTAAATTATGAACAATATGACTAAATATGCTCGAGTGCCATTATACATGAACCAAATACGTCTTTTTTTTTTTTTAAATTGTACATTCTATAGCAGGTCCTGATTCGTTTTCAAAATATAGTCCCTGTAGACAACACTGTAAGATGAGCTGGGAGGATCCATTGAACGATCAGTCACCTAGAATTCCAGAACGCACATTTATAGCAGACTGATGCTTGTGACTATTCCTTATTGTACCATAGGGATTACGATCTACCTACAAATGTTTGTTGTGCAAATGCTTTAAGCCATCTCTTCTAAATTTTGTCTCAACACCTACATGCAACAGTCTTTGATGATAAAAGCAATATTCAGCTCTGCTTGCGTTTAGTATGAAACCGACTATCTTTTTTAGTTGTTGACTTCAATGTATACTTTTTTATTTACTTAGGTTGTATCAGTTATATTGTGCACTTAAACCTATGAATATAGCATGACTTAAAAAAACATAACATGTATCTGGATACAAAAGTGAGCTAGAGAAGAATAAATAAAAATATAGTTATTAAAGGATATTTAAGGATATAAAAATACAATACCTCCTGTTAAATGCTGCCATGAATTATTACATTACCTATTTTTTTTACACGCTATACTAAATGTTCTTGAAATTTAATAATGTAAATTTTGCAATTATGTATAATGTGTGTGAAATTATTAGCAATAAATTACATTATTTAACACCCTCCATTATTTACAGATTCCTCACACACCAAATATTTTAGAGCACTCTTAAATTCAAAATTTAAACTCTCATATATGTGTGTGTGTGTGTATGTATATTAAGCTCTACAATATTTATTGTATTAAGTAGTATTTATAAAAGAATAGATGCCAGGATACTACAAACCGTTAAACCTCGGATCCTCTTCACATTACTGAATATATATATATATATATATATATATATATATATATAGAGAGAGAGAGAGATAGACATCTGCGAGAATGATATGCTTATATATATTTTTTTTTCTATCAGTTCATGATAGAATATAGTATGGTTGCACAAAATCCATGATCTTATAATTCTTGTATTTCCCAAAGTTAAACTATAAAAATGCTGGTGATTAGATGAACAGTTATTATGACAACTTAGTCGTGAAAAGGTTCATTGTCCTAAGCAACTCTAAATAATAGAATATAAAAATTATTTCACTATTGAAAAGTTAAATTCAAATTCTTCAGCACCAATTTATAATGGGATATGTAGAAAAAGAAAAATGGCTTATCCTTTTTTCCCTTTTCTTTCAATGCGACTTTTAATGAAGACAATTAGACTTGTTCGCCAAGAGAAACCATCGATTTTGCCTTCGGCTATTCAATATATAAATGCGTGTAGAGCTCTTCATTTCTGTCTTATATCCGGCAAGTATTCATCTATGGCACGAGTTTCACTCTTCATTCCAATGAAATGATACAATATTTATCAGTTTTGACAATTCACATAATGAAATTAAAGTAGATTTATGAAAGCCAAATGTTAGCGTTTTTATTATATATTGTTATTTTAACATATGCTACGCGCATAGACCCTGTTATATGAATGGTGTATAAGTTTCTGTGTCGATATATACGTCTACCTATACATCCCTAAAAATGTATGTGTACTATTAAAATCTTTTTTTCAAAATAATTCTGTAACATGGAAGCGAACAAAATTTTCTAGGATTGTATTCGAAGAACTTCAGGAAATAGTTGAGTAATAATGCATCAACGAGGGGTAAAGGCAAAAATTCCTGGGAGGAGGTCTTGTTAACTCACATTTTATTTGATCTTATCATAGGATAGGCTCAGTAACGAATAATAAAATTTACACACACACACACACACACACACACACACACACACACATATGAGGGTGAAATATACGGATCGAAATCCGACAAGAAGTATAGAATAAGTAATGGAAATATCGGGAAAAATCTCTTTAATCTAATATGTTTAACTTTAAACAACTTTTTCAGATATATTCTTAATGATGGGCTTTAAAAACATCTCTGAAGAAGTTTGTTAAAATGAAACATGATAGATTAAAGACACTGTCCTTTACTTAATGTACCCAATCATTATGACAACCTCCTACGAGGAAAGGACATTTCCTCTTGATAAGTTACCTGCGTGACTTCCAGAGAGAAGTTGAGTTAGGCAACAATAGGAGTAACGAGCAGCCAAGTACAACAGGTGACAAGAGCAATTAACGACAGCTACTAGTCAGGCAGCGTAATAATACCTTCGGATTGACCTATTTCTATAATACTTAATATTAACACTTCTTTGAATATCTTGTTTCTTTGTTATACTAATACACCATGTTAAACCTACCTGCTTGTTTCGTGTCTTACTTCCGGCACAAACCTGTACCCATAATTTTGCGGGGAAGTTTCGCCACAGTTCCACAACACACACACACACACACACACACATATATATATATATATATATATATATATCTGTGTGTGTGTGTAAGAATTTACAATATTGTATCAATAAAAGATCAATATAAATAAAGACAACAGGAAAACTTATCTTAGCCAGCCCGGGAGCGAAAACTGATTTTATTTTGTAACAATATTTATATACAAACTTAAGTTTAAAAACGCACATGAATATTTATCCTTTTAGCTCAAATGTCAGTCAAGCTATGGAGAACACGGTCAGATTCGATTCAATATCTAATAAACGTAAGTTAATATTTTGGAATTTATTTTATGCAAATGACTTTGTCTTGGTTATCATTGTTCTCCATAATTTCCTGATTTTGTAGCATATATTAAATGTAGTCTTTTTGTTATATCGCCTATATTGTCATTCATTTATACATGTTCGTCATGTAGGTTATTCACTGTTCTTCTCGATTCCTCTTGCTCTCAGTTTATTCTGGGAACATTAAATTTTCCATTCTCTATTTTCTCATATTCTATAAATTTTAAATGCGGCTTGCTGATTATATGTATAAGTGTTTTCTATTTCCATTTTCTCTAAAATTTCGTTGTTACTCTTATGTTCAATCGTTATTCCCAGCATCCTTCTGTAGAAACACATTTCATCTCCTGTTTCTTCATTTACGTCTAGATATTCCAGTATGTACTACCTTATAGAAGTACTATTACATAACATTTAATTACTCTGCTCTTAACAAAATATTATCAGATATTAAAATAACTGTTAATGTATGTTTATATGAACATCATTAATTACTAGGGTTTGTTAATTTCGCAAAAGAGATTATACATATTTTCTACGAATTATGTTTACATAGATTCTTGTTGGTGTCGTTATGTTCATATTCTTATTTTTGTGCTTCCTCTTTTAGTATCTACTTCGGTGCACGCGTATTATCATTTTTGTATAGCGTATTGTTTCTGTAACCTCGGATAACCAGAAATAGCCAAGGATTTTATTCATCGTATGGTATCCTAAAATTATAGCATTTTCACTGTCTTCGTTTGCAAAATAAAATTCGGAAAGGTACTCAATATCAGGGATAAAACCGTTCCAATACTCTTGTGGATGCCTATAATATATGTGTGTGTATGTTAGTAGGATGTAGATATGTGTAAAAATCAGATATAGGAAAGATTTTTATTTACGACATGTTCCGTTTTCATTACAAACATTCATCTTTCATTCTTATCTGTGTTTTATTACTTTTTAAAGTATTCTTGACAGGATAATCATGAACAGACACGAATCTTCTCAAGCTGATTGAATGTTGTCTGACTCGCACTGGTGCTTTTGGTCTTTTAAAATCAATGTACACATGATTTTCAATTTCTTTAAACTTTTTTCATAATCATTTTTCCCAAAGCAAGGCAGGACTGGCATTGCTGCGTAGAGTGCTTACACAGAAGAAAAAAAAAACAGGGTCATGGGATGGTGTAGAAAAGATTGTAGATTGATTAAATTTGAAGAGTTGAATGAGATTAGAAAGGTAGAACATTGTAATTGATGTTGCATTTGAAATTTTTGATTGTTGTTATCAGGGAAGTAAATATAAGGAAAAACAATTCACAAGCGGGAAGTGCGAAAAAGAATATTTCGGAGAAGTAGTTGCGGTTAAATTTGACTATTTTGACTGTACTATGTTGGGATCTTAATACCAATTTGTAGCAGGAGTAAATTCATGTGGTTGGAGCACCAGTGGAAACAAAAACCTTGTCATATTAGAAGATGTGAAAATATTTGTAGAAAAGACAATGGTAATCTACATCCCGTTGGTGAGACAGTGCCTGATGTTAAGCTTTTAAGTTAGGTTCAACTACATTTCAAATCGTTCTTTGGATTTTGTCAATAACCTCAAGATGAATTGCAAGAGCATTCGACCAGATATGGTAACAGTATGCACTGCATGAACGAATGGTAGATTAACAAATGTGCAAAAGCATTCTGACGAGAAAGCTTTGTGCCACTACAGAGTGATCGAAACTTACTAGCGTTAGATACGTCTATAGATTTGATGAATTCGTTCCACTTAATGTAAGACCAAATATGCGCAGTGTTTTGCTTTCTAGGTGGTGATTAGCGTCATCCATACTGATGAAAGTAGGACATTTTTTATAGTTGTTAAAGAAAAACAGGTTAGTTTTGAACGCTTTAAATTTTACGAATAATTTTATACCTCATTCCAACACAGATTGAATGTTCTTTTCAAAAAACGGCAGCGAGTGTTACTTTGGCGGCCTTGGCAGATTTCGAATTGAGATGGGAGTGAATGGTGGTGTTATCAGCATAGACTTCCAAGACAATTCTCTTTGACCATTTTCTAACAAGGTCAGCTGGATGTATACTCTTGGGTTACAAAATCAAAAGCACGCTGAAGCGATGCACAACTTTTCTTCTTGGGAAAACAAAGTGTCAGAAGAAAGCAGCAGGTGGCTGTTTTTCTTCTCATCTATACAAAGGTTTGAGCAAAGCCGACTCAAATATCAGGATCAAATGCATGCAAACATTAAAGAAATTTGGCAGCATGCTATTGCTCTCAATGACAGCCTTAGCTGCTCACCGTAGTTTGTCGAGATCAGTAAAGAAGGCTTTCCTGTTCACTCACAGAAACATTCAAGGAAAATGGATAAACCGCATGTTTCATCTGTCTAATAGTTTGCAAATCACCTGCTGACCTTGGAAGACACATGTATCCATAGAAATTAAGCGTCTCTTTTAGTGAACCCTCATTTGACGTTAGCGACGACAGTTCATTTTTAGTTGAATAATGTAGACATTGTTCTGTTTTATATATATTTTCTCAAATTCTGTTATCGTTTTCTCAGTGTTGATTATAATTCATTGAAGAAATCGCCATAGATGTTTTTGTTTTATTTTCACAGGTACTTATAAATATCATCCAAAATCATCTTTTGGGGTCAGTTGCTTAGAAAAAATTAGTGTAACTATTATTTGTGTAATTATTTCTGTAAATACGCATGAAACACGTTCTGTTATAATTAGTTTTAAAATAAGTTTTAAAGCTTTGATGTTTAACTCTGGGAAGAGTAAATATAAATAGATATGTCCAGCATCTTCAACAAAACATGCTTGAGCGTATATATATATATATATATATATATATATATATAAGTTATCCACATACAAGCCTGTTGTGCTCTTTCACAGCTCATCTGGGTGGATAGACTCATCTACTTGCATCTGGCCGGGATCGAAACTCGACCGATTCGGTGTGTGCGCGAAAGCCAAACGGTAAAACATAAAGCTTTCAAATTTCTGGCGGAGTGAGTTAAGACCTGGTGCTATTTTTCCAACTTGACACTATTATATGTGCAGTCGAGAAAATATAAAAAGAAACAGCACACATGCACAAAATAAATTATTTTGATATGGCGGAAATTTACCTATCGCACCCCTCACGCATGTATGCACTAATTCGAGGTGCCCAATCTTAAAACACATTTCCTGTCATGTATCTTTCTCTAGTATTTGAAAAAATTAATTGCGGCATTCTTGTTCCTGCTTATGTTTTTAAACAGATTTGACAGTATCTGATGATAAAAAGAATAATATAATCAAATTATGTTTCTAGTTTGGCATGTTTGATTATTTGCACAAATGTATGTAACTGCGTCAGTCAGTGAACTGCCATACGGGATGCACGCTTAGACGATCATATCATAAAGAGACATGACTGACTGTGCAGGAGATTTTCTTGCGGTGGTTTGCCATTATTTTCTACATTAGACTAAGTACCCATCAACGCTTTAGAATCCAATTTATCGTGTTATTTAACCCATACCTAGAAGTAGGATTGACGGATCTTATCCAAAGTTATATGCGCGTAAGTGAATGCAACGAATTTGACTGGAATTTGAAAACGACTCTCAGATTTCTTGTTCCAAGCCGATATCAACTGCATCACAGCGCAGATTCGTAATTAACCTGAATACGTGTTTGAAATTATTTGCTTAGAATATTCCGACTGGCGATCATACTTGAAATTTGAAAATTTGTTCGTATTTGAAATGCTTACTGGTTTACAAAATAAATGACTATTTTACACTCGCAAATAACTGACTTTTGTTCTTTGAAACCGAGATGACGATGCTATCTCGCGTTAAAGTGACGTAAAATGAAAATATTACTTCAAACCAAGCGACAATGTTGATATTCTGAACATGATCAATATCGAACAAGAATATTTTTTCTATTTTGTTGGGCAAATATATGTCGACGATGTCAGGAAATAATTCAAAGGACACTTTGACTTGCATCTGTCAAAGGTAACACTTGATCAATCGTCTGAACAGCAATGTAATTATTGTTAATCCATGATTATTCTATTTTCTTTTTCTTTTCTTTCTCTAAATTTCCTTTGCAGACAGGGTAATAATATGAAGACTTCTTTGATTGGGATAGGTATGTTAGGTTCTGGGGTCGTCGTTTATAAGTGTGAATGTGTCGTGTGTTGATGAACAATAAATACAAGTCTTGAATTGGTTTAGAACATACACACAAGACAGTGAAATAATATAAGATATAACTTTTCATTTTACCTGGAGATTTTATGTGTAGATAATGTTCAACGTCGTGCCTAAAAGAAAGCTCAAATGCAAGGAAGGTTCTTAGCATCGCCTCTGTAAATCAATATAGAAGAAACTTGAAATTACATTGTTTGTGAGTGAAAGAGAGAATATCTCGAGAGTATTTGGCATGATTTGGCCTGCCGATCTTCTGTGCAAAATACAGGGCTATAGAATAAATAAGATTTGATCGATTTAATCTAGTCGCCCGTATAAAAACGAGTAACGAATGTCATTTGACAAACATATCTGAAGCATACTGTTTCATTTGCAAGCAATATAATAGTATTATTCATCAAATAATTTGCTGGATTGCTATATAAAATTACGAAAGATGCTTAATCTCAACCTTGTTTTCTTTTCATAACAAAATGATTCCTCTTTGGTTTCGTTTAATACTCAGTTGTTTTCGATAACATTCAATTATTGAAATTGCAAACGAGGTAAAATTATTATATAAATCGAAATTAACCATTTTAAGAGTTTAAACTCCCATTTCAATTACACACTTGATTACGCCATCATTTTTGCAAAATGTGGATTGGCAATGTGTCGCAAAATCACCTGTTGATTTCATTGCTACGAATAAAATGTTATTTTCAGTTCTAATAAATAATTAAAACCATCCCTCAGAATATTGTCAGTTTCTCTAAAAACTGTAAGTATATAAATTATTTGAATCAAACCAGATAATATTAAAATGAAATCAATTTAAAATGTTCACTCTCAAAAATTGACTAAAGCTTTTCAATTGTCATTTTTTAAACGCATCTTTATTCTGTATTAACTTTTTCAGCAGTCACCAAGATCTGAAAATATTTAAAATCACTGTACAAAAATGCAATTTTTACACATATACAGTAAAATATATTAAAATTATGCCTCTGAAAATTCGTCACAAAAATGATTTTAGTGGAATTTTGCCTGAAGATTTCGGACTATACTTTCAATGCATTCATATTTCGGATACTTCGTACAAATATAAATATTAGTTACATATAAAATTCCATAGTAGATATTAAACGAAAGTCAAGCAAAAGGTCGGGATAACTGCCTCGAAGCATATTTTCCCCGAACTTAAAATTGAAAGGCATAGATTGAATATAAAATCAATTCATTAATTTCATTAGAAATCCGTGATTTTGTGGTAAATCTCTAAAAACAGCGGGTATCCTTTTTGCTTTTCACGTGCCAAAATTGCGCATGACTTGTAATTATCAAACAGAGTTCTTTTGTATTTTTTATTGATATCGCGAGAACTGTAATTGATTTTTTCTGATCGAACACACGTAGAGTTTTCAAGATATCACATGTAAGATTTATGGATATGTTTGATTTATTTTATTAGTTTTTATTGATTCTCGATTTCTTTCAGTTATCGATGAAACTCCGACTGTCATGAAGCCACTAGCATGAGACACCCTGCAAGGAGAGAAGAAACAACTTATGTCATGACAATTATAACTGAAAACAATAGAAATGCAGAAGGAGGTATATTTATGTTTCAAAGATGTGACATAAAGATAGTCTTGAACTTCTAGAAAAATCTTGATTTATTTTGGAAATGCATTAAACTAATATAAAAATATAGTGGAAACAAACCACATTGATACTGAAAGAAAAGGCATTAAGTGCGCAAAAATAGTAAGGAATTCATCTTTCATTTTATTGAAAATATAGAAAAATAATCATAAGTTGACTACGAGTTCTAACAGGATTTATTTTCGGTGGGTATAATCTTAACTACATTCGATATGCAGATGACACCGTATTGGATTATGACAAATATAAAACAGCAGAATTTCCTAGACACGGTTATAACAAAAAGCAGAAAGAAGTGATTAACTCCCAAATTTCAGAGGACAAAATTTATGATTTCGTGTAAAAGTACTAAACAAAAAAATACAAATTAAATATATTGAAATCAAACAAATTCAGAAATGTAAATGTCTGGGAAGCGTCGTTACAGAAAACTGACATTGAAATTCGAAAGTTCATTGGAAAAGCGAAAGGTGCCTTCTCAATGCAAAACAAAATATTATAAAACAAGATAATTTAGGTGGACAGAATGTATGGGGTGTAGGAGAGCTACATAATATAAATCATCTTGGATAGGAGTGAATGCTGGAAAGTTTCTTTATAGATGTGTATGCAACTTGAGTCGACACATACACAGTTTATTAGATATGCTGGAATTAGCACAGACGGATACTGTGAGCAAGTAAAACGTTTTAAGAGACATGGACAGAAAAAGGATCATATATGTAAAATTAAAAAAAGACAAACGAAATTTTTTCGTCATATGATGATGAAATAGGGGTTAAGAGTTCACGCTAATAAACTAACAAACTTGTAAAAAATGAAGGAAACACATTTTAAAAATTACTAGGAGCTCAAAAATATAGAAAGTTGTAAACTCTATGATCACCGATCTTTTGTGAGATATTATAGACAAAATGCGACCTGGATCTGACAAGACATAGAAGAGTTAATAACACGAACAGTATTAGATTGTTTAATCAATCTTTTGTGAGAAAAACAATTCAAGTTAGAATGTGAAAACTGCAAATGCTACTGCAGTAATAATCTGTTTAGATATTTTGCCAGCCATTCAACTTCATGTACCTTACTGCTTCAAAAAATCAAATTGTGGCTCTTCACATCTTGTCTTTTTTTTTTTTATATAGGTAGCGTTTAACTTTTAACAATTTTCTTTTACACGATCATTTATTCACGCAAACACATAAGTTATGTTAAATGATTTCTACTTCTTCCGTCGGTATGTCCTGTGAGTTTATATTCTCATACTACTTTCTCCATGACGTGTCCCTGACAACCCAAATGTTTATGTCATGTTTAAGAGTAAGTGTCCTTTCTGTTAATCAATTCACCACATATAAGTGATAATGCTACCAAATTAGCAACTGGCTTCTGAGATTGAACAAGAATGAAATCTTTATGAAGAACTTGAAACCCAATTTTAAACAGTAAAGAATGGACAAAATAACAGGATACCTATTTACTACTATTCTAGCTCCTACATCTGCCCATGGCCATCTCGGTGTCTGTCTGTAAAACAGCATTTTCTCTATTCACCTCTCTTTAGCTTTAAGAAACTCGTATAGCAGTCTTACTCGAAAAGGGCGATAGTTTTGACTGTCCAGCACTTTTCTTTGCTACTAACGAAAGTTTTCTATGCTTTAATATTTAAGCAGCCATTCAAAGACCTATTTTGATATTCTAGTGCACTTTCGGATATGTTTATTAAAATCCAGCGCTCTTTTACGACACTACCCAAATACGGCACCATTTCTCCACTATTAAATGCTATTTCAGTGAACCATTCGTCTCAAAACGTGTTATTTTCTAATTAAAAATATTATTTTCTGAACCAGTTGTAATAAACTATTCGATTTTCCTATTGCTCACAATAAACCACCGAAGATTATCCATATCTTTTTTCGATCCAATCTTAATGCACACAGCATAAGTTAAGAATAAATATTGATATTTAATGATTTTAAAGTTCATTATAATATATTGCATGATTTTAGGTAGTAGTTTCCTTTATTTATATCATATTCTAATTGCCATCGATTCTTTGGTGAAAAAAGATTGCATTTTGTATGTTTTTCTCTAGAGTTACTATTCTCTTTGACTGACTACAATCTAAGTTACTTTTCATATACTTTCTTATTGCTTCTTTTACGTGTAAAAATGTTATATCTCCCAATAATTATCTTTCATGTGTCCTCGGAGATTAAGCAATATTTGCGTTTTACTAACCTTCTTACTCCATAATCTACACTCCATTTATAAAACATTTAGGTAATTTGCTTCCTGTTTCTTTCTTTTTCTCTCATGTATTCTAGGAGTACCTTCTAACCCTTTTCATTGTTTTATTTAAATGTTAAACGCCTCTTTGATTTTAAGTTCGAACGTTTTTGTTTCCATTTTCCATGTTGCTCATATACTTCGTTATTATTTGCTGCATTCTTTTATAGAAACGATTCTTTCTTGCCCTAGTCTTCGCTTCATTTGTAATGAATACTGTCATCAAATTAATTTTTACATGTAGCATATTAACAAACTTCTTAATTTATATTCTTTTATCTTTGCTAGATGCTTTAATCGAGATTTGCTACATCTTCATAAGTTTGGAATTAGTCAGTTAAGTGCCATACGTGATACACGCTTTGGGCGATCATGTCAAAAAAGAGATATGACTGGGCAGAAGATTATCCCGCAGTATGTTACCATTGCTTTCTGCGGTATACTGGTTACCAGCCAAGGCTATAGAAACTAATCTGTCCTATTATTTAACCCGTAACTAACGGGAAGAGTCCGATTATTACTTTCGCCAAGGTTATTTGTGCGAAAGTGAATGCAAGGATTTTAACTAGAATTCAAACTGTGCTTTCCGATTTCTCGTTCCGGGTCGATATCTACTGCAACAACACGCACATCCTCTATAGGAATTGGTAAGCAGCCTAAATAAAAAAATAAGACCCAATGCAAATGTAAGACACGGAATGCCATGTGATTTCCGTTAATTTTTATTACTAATTATTCACTGAATCCTAGGCAAATGAAAACATCAGGGTAGATGAACATTTAAGAAATACACTAATTGAACTCGTCCTTGATTTATTCCAGGAATCATTGCAAATCTGTCCCCCTGGTTACTCTCATGCGGTAGAGTCTATAGATATTTCTTTTCAGTCTTTCAGCTAAGAAAGTTCTTCTGCTAATGGAGGATTCTTATCTGGAAGAACCCTCTATTAGCTGGAGTCATTTTAGTTAGTAACGCAGTTATTAGAATACATTCCGTTGTTTCCTTCTAACGCGCCCCTTGCATTAATTTATTTAATGATCATGTTGAAAATAATTGAGACTGGAATCTCTTCGTTCGTGTAAGATTTAATAGAATATTTTCAACCAGCACGGAAATGATAGAGAAAACCTTAATCTTCTTGGTTATCTCCTGGCTGTATATAGCCGCTGTAGCCCATGGAAACCATTGCTGGTTTGCTTGTGACAAACGTCACTTTGTCAATAGTCGTAATGTTCGTAAACACGTCCTCAAAGTTGCGTCAGTATTATCTGATAAATTGATAAACCGTATAAATTTTTACATCTTTGATTTAAGAGATGACTGACAGTTTGAACAAGAGAAAATCCTCAGTCTCTCTGCTGTTCAATCAATTTGAAGCGTTGTCATCTACTGTAAATAAAACAGAATGAGTTGCCTAAAGACTGTATTCCAAATTCACTTACAACTCGTCTGAAATATCTATACATCATTTCTTCATTTAGAACATTCTCTACTAACTAATATTCACATAACTCCGTCGATGGTCCTTGCATGAATTTTTAAACTAGAACCCATCAAAGTTGCAAATTTAATGGTTTCCTTATCCTGGCTCATGTCTACTGTAGAACTTACAATGAATGTTACGTCATGCTTTCCATCTTGTAGGAAGTCCTAGTTTGTAGTTAATGCCTTTATGAACCTTGGAACATTTTCTGATCCCAGGAATTATCGCCTTATTAGACTCTTATCTCTTTCTTTTACAAATAATTATGGATCACTACTCAAAGTTGAATAGATTAAACATATTTTGCACGAATATTTTTCGAATAAACTATACTGCTTCCGATTTAAGTTCTACCGCAAATGTGTCCTCTGAATTTGTCTGTAAAGCTTTAGATAAAAAGACTTAAATTGGGACTGAATCAAGACAGGAAGAAATACATTCTGGGTTCCTGTTAGATATCTGAAAGAAATCTTGTAGTAGAAAAAGAAATACTTTCAACATATCTATTATAATCTTATACGTACGGATAACAAAAAAGAAATCGAAATATTTGACTCCAAGCTAGATAACAAGACCCATTGTAAATCACAAAAATATAACTATCAGGGGAGACCATAATGTCAAAGTAAAGAAATAGCAATTTTGAACTAGGAACCTGCAAAGAATGCGGAGAAAAATGGGTCAATAGTGCACGTCAAATGCCAAGCTAATAGCCAACAATTGTTTGCAAAAAGTCCAAGAGGATTAAGGACAAAATGTCCAAGATGTGAAGCAGAAAACCAAATCGTCTACATGACAATCAACGAGAGCTTCAGGAATACAGTTGTTCACGGTCAAACTTATTCAAGTTCCGAATGCGGAAGCGATCAAATCTCTGTTATATGTAAACTAAGAATGAAGCTACGCAAACTAAAGAAGCCTCATGCAGAACCCAAATTACAATACAATATACTCCTGAACAATTCGAACCTGAAGGAAAAATATAGGAAATGTGTGAAAAATTGATAAGGGAAAAATAGAAACGAAAACACAAAATAGGACACATTAAAAAACTTTACAGGCATCAGCAAACGACATCATCTTAAATAAAAATACACGTAAACAGAAAAACAAATTGATCACATCATTCTTGACATGATGCAAAGGAGACAGGAAACAACACAAAGACTTGAAACGGAATAGAGAAACCTGCACAATAACAAATTCAGACAGGCTAAAGAAGAATGGTTTAAGGGAAAAAACGTGCAGAAGTAGAGAATGCATACTACATATAAAGAAGATATGCATAACAATAAGAGAACAGAACAAGACATGCTCATCAACATGATGCATAAAATCCAAGGACGAAACGCTTATATGAAAGAAAGAATAATTCAGCGATGAAACGAATATATAGGAAACCTCTTCCAGGACGAAAGGGAACAATCGGAAATACACAGAAATAGTGACGTTGAATTATTGAAAACCAAAGTGGAAGCTGCATTGGACAAATTTTTAAAAAATTACAAAGTGTCAGACAGAATTGTAACAGAGATGCTGGCTGTCTTAGACGATTTCCGCTTAGACAAGATTACAGTAATAATAAATGAAATTTCTAACAGTGGTTATATATCGGAAGACCTAAGATCTATTTTCATAACAGAAATTATCATCCGGTTTCCGATAGACAGAGCCCGCAGTAGTATCAGGCCAGATATTGCGGGTTTGTCGAAGACACCGGAACAAGGTATGCGATAGTTATGTTTAAAATATTATCATAAAGAACAGTACAAATTCGGAATGACGTCTTTTATAGACAGGACGAAGGCGTTTGACAAAGTACGGCAAACATATGTTAGAAATGCTAAACAACTTTTATATATTTTGGGAAAACATTAGAATAATCAAGAATCTATACTTGCAGCAAACAACCGAAATACAGAAAAAAACTGAGTACAGCAGAAAAAAAAATCGGTAGAAAACAAGGATGGGCCTTCCTGTTAGATTTACTTAACGTATGCAGCAAGGGAATTCAGAGAACTATAATTCCTCTTTCATGTACCCTATCCCATCTGGACGTAGGCCTCATGGTTTTCCACGTCTCCCTATCCCTGGTGGCTCTTTGCACGCCTTCTCATGTTACTCCATGCAACCCTCGTTCCATCATACACCTGATTAGACCCTTAAATATGTTATCCTTTGCTTTCACCTGTCTCTTTTTCTCTCTATCTGGCCTGTTAGTATCAGGTTCTCCAAGCCATCCTTCCTCACTGCATGTCTTAGCAACTTCAGTTGTTTTATCCTGATGCTCAGTAAACCTTTTTGTTTCTATCATTTCTAAGACCTCATCATTGCTAACCTCTTCGGTCCATGATATCCGCAGCATCCTTCTGTAGAACCACATTAATCATTAGCGGCCACATTTTTAACAATATAAGATATGCAGATGGCACAGTGCCGATAGCAAACACAGGGTAGAAACTACAAAAACTATAGGATGTAGAAAAGAAAAACGAGAAGATAAAATAAACAGAAACTACAATGAGACAGAATACATGATCATCCGCAGGAATAGGAGCCCATAATACAAATTACACGTCAAGCTTTATGAAATCAAAGAGCTAAAAAAAATTAACTGATTGGGAAATATTCTAACAGGATGAGAAATACAACAATGATATCCGAATCCTTTTGGGGATAGCAAAATATGCATTGAAAAAGATAAGCACAGTATTGAGACAGCAAAGAATACTAAAATGTTGCGTTATATCTGTCATCTATGTTAGTAAATACTAGAGAATCTCCAAAAAGATGGAGAAGACTCAAAATAACAGAAATGTGGCTCTACAGAAGGATGCTGAGGATATCATTGTCTAAACAGTTTAATAAGGAGGAGGTTTTGGAGAGAAGGGATAAAAAAGAAGTTATATTTGAGATCATAGACAGGCAGTTGAAATAGCTGAAACACGTAAAGTTTTGAACAATCTGATATTCACAAGGAAGATAAAAGAAAAAACGGACAGGGGTAAGCAGCAGGATACATACTTAATGGGATTGAGCAAATGGCTAGGAGAATAAGGTTTTTTTGGGGGGGGAAGTAGCAGGCATACTAATCTTAAGAGCTGCAAAGCGCAGGAAGATGTAGATTATCACCTATGTCTTGAAGGGACACGATACATAAAACGAAACATTAATTTGCGAGTAATTCAGAGCCAAATCATTTTGACTTTGTGCAATATTTTTTGCATGAACAATATTTTAGACAAAACATTACCTTTAAGAGACACATCTTAATATTCAACCCATAGCTGGATTATATGAATTCACACATTTCTTAAGCGTATTGACATGAAATTGAATGTTAGATATCTTGCTAAACATGAGACATTTCCCCTCTAGAGCAGAGTCGACAAACACTAGTGATTGTTGAAATTATTGTTGATCGAATTACATCAAATTTGCACAATATGCACAAATTCTTATTCAGTCTTCGGTCCGATTTCAATGACATTTTGAACTCTTCCTATTCTGGTTCTGTCCTCCAACTCCGCCGGTTTATGAAACTTCGGGACAATTCAAATCATTGCACTGAGGACGAACACTATCGTCCCTGTCATATTCTAGAAATCCATTTGTCCTCAGGTCATTTGCGAGGCTTTCAATCTTTGAGATGTTTTGTGAGGTAAGGAAATTGCTTTTCCGCAACATCTACAGAAGAATGTTTGGCAATCAGTCTCATCGAGTGAAATCTTTTTTCTGTTTCTTTTTATTATCTTTTGCTTTTTACTTCAGTGTGGGAAATTGCTGATGTTGAATATATAGAAAAGCAGTTTTTTTGTGTGTGTCATTTCTTTGAGTCCCTTTTCCGTCAAACATATCATTTGTTCCCAAATCGAGAAAGCAAAAGTATTCTTGTCTCTCCACTTGGCAAGACCAACAGAACTGAAATATTTGTAGCATATTCAGAACTTCAGTTCTTTGCTGGTTTATTCATGAAATTGTTTTTATAAACATTTAGGATTTTGCTGATATAATAGCGATAGTAGACTCCAATGCCTTCATTCAGCCCAGGTTTCAGTAACATATAAGAGTGAACATAACAATTGATTTATAGAGTATGGTTGGTTCTGTCTTTAACTTTCACATGTTTCTGTATTTTACCGAAAGCTTGAATATAATCTATTAAATTTATCTCTCTCCAAAGTTGCTCCTTAGTTAGATAAGATTTTGAATAACAGTTATCTATTCATTTACTGCATTTTTTGTTGCCACATTCCTATCTCAATTATACATGTGATTTTATGAAAACTTTCAAATTGGTAATAAGATATTTTTTTATTTCCATTTATTTGTTTGAAAATTATTTATAAGGGATACTCGTAATTGAGTTGATAGTCTGTTCTTTTTTTGTAAATATAAACAATACCTTTTTAATTTCTACCGGCCAAAGTATTCCAGAAATCTTGTTTAAAAATACTTATCTGCCGGTAGGATTCGAACCTGCAACTTTCATACACTGTGGATATGACATAGTTAAATTTGACGTTTTACAACTTGACTACAGAATATTCCATAGTAAACAAAATGTGAATTAAGCCATATTACAATTTTTTCTGATTTCATTTCAATATGTATAGGAATTTAAGTTTCGAATCTTGTCAAAAGATAGATATTTTACTAACAAAATTTCTTGAAAATTTAGACCGGTGAATAACAAATGTACTGTTTAAGTATAAAAAAAAACATCCACTCAAATACAATTATCTATTGAATATAATGTTTAAATAAATTTAAACAAATATGATTTGCTTTTATTTTGGGAAAGTACATAAAGATATACAAAATGATGACATGAATGCTCCAAGTAAGCAAATTCTTCTGTGTATTAAATCCTTTTCAACACGAGAGTGATCAATTTTTCTTTGTAACATTTTGTATGATTCATTTATTTTTTTTTGTTTGAGCTGATATTCTTTGTTCTGACAATCGTTTACAAAAGATTGTTAGGTAGATTATTCGTTGATATCCTCTCTTCCTATTACATTCAATTTGTCTCTTATGTGTCACATTTTCCAAGCCCCATAGAAATGTCAAATGCTTATTTCTAATTCTAAGTGTAACTGCATTTTTCTTCCGAAATTTTTACAACTTCCATGCTTTTCATATAGTCAGTCGATAGTAATCTTAAAGTCCGTTATGTCAAACCACATTTCTATTATTTGAAATCTATTCATCTGTGAGTAGCTTGTCCAACTTTGGTTGCAATATATGAGGGCCAATATTACATAACACTTAGACCCTTTGTCCTTTTGGTTTGTAACAATTTTTCCGTTTTTTTAATACTTTGTTTGGATTTGAAGTTCAATTTTTGCTATTCAAATGAGTTTGCCATGCCACCCTCTTGTGTGATATAACTAGTCCTGTGATTCTCAGGAGTGGCAGAGTACCATAATACTGCAGCGACCGTAGAAATGATGTATGCTGAGCTTGATAGGCTGATGAAGCACAAATTTATCTACACTGGTTTGAATTTAATTTCTTTACTCTAGAGCGGTTGCCACATTAGTGTATAGAACACACTCTGTTCTGCTATTTGAAAATAGATGGGGAGAAAATAAATTTATACCTTTTCTAATGATATTAACACGTAATAAAAGGTAATGAATTTAATTGGAACTGAAACTAGGATTTTAGATTCCTCAGTCTGAGCCGTTATCCTTTACTCTATCGTGCATCCGATCGCTATAATTTAGCGATTTTTATGTGCAGGTGAAAAAGCCAAGGCAGCTCCTCCCGAATTTTCTGGTATTCGGTTTTCATTCATTTGTTGATGAGCACGAAGCACGAATTTTAAACATCAGAAGCAGCAGCGCCCCAAACCAGGTCGTCAGTTGATTTCTATCTATTGAAATGTGTTATGACATATTTAGGAATATTTCACAGTGAAGTATCTATCATTTTGGTAGTTGACAGCAACCTCTACAGTGAATAACTTCTCATCTGAATAAACAAATTCATTGTATCTCCTTCATTATCCTTATCGGAGACTGCGATTTAAACAACCTAAAGTACGCAGATGATATAGTGCTGATAGCAGACGCAGAAAGGAAACTACAAGAACACCTACAGAAGGTAGCTGAAGAGTGATAAGACAGGACTACAAATAAACTGCAAGTAAACTGAATGCATGGTCATCAGTAAAAAGGGCAGTCCAATATCCCAAATACAAGCCGGGGATACTAGAATCAATCAGGTACAAAAATTTAAATATTTGGGAAGTTTTATAACGGAAGACGGAAAGTGCGACACAGAGATCCGGAGAAGGAATGGCATGGCGAAGGAGGCATTCCAGAAGTTGAGTAAAATATTAAGAAACAGGATAATTTCGCTCGAAACAAGGAAACTGGATTGCTATTTGATGTCAATTCTTCAATATGGCACTGAATGGTGGACAATATTATCAAGATGAAGGAAAACTGAAGCAACTGAAATGTGGTTCTACAGACGGATGCTGAGATCATCATGGATCGAGCATGTGAGAAATGATGAGGTTTTGGAAATGATGGAAACGAAAAAGAAATTAATACTGAGCATCAGGAAGAGACAGCTTAAGTTCCTGAGACATGTAATGAGGAAATAGGGCTTGGAGAACCTGATACTAACAGGCCTGATATAGGGGAAAAGAGACAGAGGAAAGCAGCGGATAACATGTTTGAAGGACCCAATCAGGTGGATGGTGGAACGAGGGTTGCATGCTGTAAAAGAAGGCGTGCTATGTACCACCAGGGATGGGGAGAAAATGTGGAAAGCCATGATCGCCTAAAATGACAGGACACATAGAATTTTTATTTTGTATGGTTTTATCATTAACGCCATTATTATCCTCTTAAATGTCATATCCAAATTATTTAGCCCTCTTTCTCATGCTCCTTCGTGGATGTCCTTTTAAGCTTTTTGTTGACAACTTCATTTTTTTTTCTGAAAAAGTGCAATAGATTTATCATATGGACAGTATTCATGGCTGCAAATTTCAATGAAAAAAATTATCAGGTTTTGCTGAAAAAACTTTGCTGAAAAATATTTAAGTATATTCTAATCAATGGAACCAAAAACTTTTGGAAAACTTCGATGAAAGATTTGAAAATATTTTTCCGAAAAAAGATGTTTCAATTTGCTTAAATAATGTGTACATTTTAAAGTTTCAATAAATGGTAAATGTTGATGCCGTATCTATTATTAAAATATATAGACTGAAAGATAGGTTGCGATAGATAAACTGCCACCATTTTATATTTTTCACTTCGAACATGCGCGTTGATTACTTTTTATTTTATCAGTGGTACAGTATAGTAAGGTTAGTTTGATACCGTCTGTGAGAAATACTGTTGCCATATCTGGTCGGGTGCCCCTGCTATTCTCATTGAGTTTCTAGACAAGGTAGAGCGGGGGGTCTGTAATGTGATCGATACTGACTTAGCAGACTGCCTGCAGTTGCTCTCTCACCGGCGCGACTTGGCTTCCCTGTGTCTCTTCTATAAATACTTTCACGTCTTCTGCTCCGATGAACTTAGATCACTGGTGCCCCCTAGGTTCGAATTTGCACGAGATACTAGATTAGCAACTAGCTCTCACCCTTTT
The DNA here is from genome assembly GCA_037127315.1 of Ascarosepion bandense. Lineage (NCBI taxonomy): Eukaryota > Metazoa > Mollusca > Cephalopoda > Sepiida > Sepiidae > Ascarosepion > Ascarosepion bandense. The sequence goes on from JBBBDQ010001401.1 coordinate 633,358, forward strand.
ACAGTGAAACCGATAACATATAAAGGCCACGTCTACTCCAACAGTTTCTTTTCTCGCACTTCCCAACTGTGGAATTCTCTTCCACATGACTGCTTCCCCGACTGCTACAATCTCCAGTAGTTTAAATTTAAGGTCAATAGACACCTCTTAACAAACTAACTTCCATTCTTTCAAACACTCTTCCCACCCACCCAAGCATCTATCAACCCCCTTCTGACATTTCCTATATCTAACCACTCTTCCTATTTACCTCCCCCTATGTAGCCCCAAGCGTAATAGTTGCAGTGGAATGCCTTGCTTGGGGTGAAATGATTAAAAAAAATAAAATAAAAAAAAATCACTCGGCCAGAAATTTGAAAACAGCTTGCTGAAATGCTAGGCATTCGGACCGAAAATTTCAATCCAAAACATTTCGGAGGGTTAGGGTGTCAATCAGAGAAAAGTGCAGAGGATTCTAAAAGAGTTGACGGAGTCTAATGGTGAATACGAAGGTACCGCAACTCGGAAAACTCACATTCTGTTAGGGAATCAACTCAAATATTTTGAGGGGATCTCAATCAACCGAGAATCTTACTTCAAAAAATCTTCAAGAGGGAGTGCTTCTCTGAGTCAAGAAGGTGGCTGCTGGAACCTTTTTATCTGCTCGTAACATAATTCTGTAACAAGTCTCACAATCAAGTAAACCGGGCCATGGCTATCAGACAATATGTGCAACGACACCACCGCCTAAATCACTAGGCTGCAAACCTATTATGTGTGGGGCTCAGTTGTAACACTTTGTAACTTCTACAAGAACTGAAGACATGGATTATAATAGAATTCACCATCTTCAAGAAAGTGAGAGTCGAGATGATCTATAGGTAATTCCAAAGTCGTCAGGAGTCCATGGTTGAAGTCGATGACGAATTTATTGTATAAATTTACACATTAGTGCTTGAAGATATTTTTAGTTGAATTAAAATGCCGTGTCAGTGTTACTTTCTATTATGCGTCATTTAGACGATAATTCACCCGTAGCACCGTGTATATCAGTTACCAATTTTTTTTTTATTTTTACTTTCATAACTTCCAATATTTATAAGTTAATCAATATCCTGAGCTAGAACTTGTGTATTGTTATGCTCATCAGCATTATCACTATAATCGTTGTCCTAAAGATAACTTTAATTGTTTGTTTAAATTCCTTATTTATACCATACGCATTGTTCAGAATGTTGTTCTCATCAAAGTGAACATCATAAACAAAAAATGAGAACATATAGAACGATTGAAATTGTGTTTTTCAGCTTAATCTTTATTTTTATATAACATATTGTTTTTTGTATCATTTGTTTTAAAGAATTCTATTTTGTAAGCTTTAACCAAATATAGTGCATTTAAAAAAAATTAAATTAGCTTATTTCATCTTGAAAATATGAAGCAAAAATATTTAAGCGCTTCTGACCTTTCGGTTTCCTTCGTTTTTTTTTTTGTTTTTTTTTTATAATCATTTCCCCTTAAGCAAGGTATTACTGCCGCTGATGCAAAGTGAGTTACATAAGTGGAGAATGAAGAGAAAGAGGTCACAGGGTGTGTCGGAGAATGGGTAAGAAAAAGGATAAGAACACTGGTATTAAGAGCTACATGAGTGTGGAGTGGAAAGAGAGAACAAGACACAGGGGGTGTCAGAAAAACGATTGGAGTCAAGGACATAAGAGATCGAAATTGACATTGCATTTAAAATATTTGATACTAGCTATCAAGAAATCAAATATACGGAAGTGAGTTCCACAAGCGTTAAGTAATTTACATTAATAATCATCATAATAATAAAGAAGTTACATTATTTTGGTGTGTTACTGTCTTTACCACCAAAGTATTTATCTACATATAATCTATTTTTTCAGATCATTGTCTCCCAGAAATCACGTTAAAATACATCTGATAAATAGTCCAGTATTGCTGATATCAATACTCTTTGGTAATATCAATACACTTGTTTTATATTCTTTCTTGTTTTGGCATAGCTTCAATTTTCTCTCCGATTTCCAATTCATCATTTTGCAGTGGTCTTTGGTTCGCTGCCAACGACTCTACTGATTATGGATACGCTCATCACAAATAAATGCTATAAATATCTTAATTCTCTTGTCATACATCTGAAATTTATCCAGTTTATCTTTTTCTTTCGAGTTTCATTTTGGTTTGCTGCATCGGCTGAAACATCCTTCTGTTTCTTATTTACTTAAGCTTGCCTCAAGCGGGGAATTGGTATTTCATTAATATTCAAGCAGCCTATCTTCTATTTCTATTCCAGCTTATTACTTTTTTGGTTTCCTTATGTAAAATTATTCGACTGGGTCATGTATTCCCCTGGATCTGAGAGAAACAACTACACGCATATTATTTCCATTTTTATCTGTCTGCTTAGAAAAGAATCATATATTTTGTCTCTTTTGACCTCTCTGACTACTCCCCCCCCTCTCTCTCTCTCTATTGATTCTCTTTCTTAGTTTTTGCTTTACATTTTCTTAATTTTTGTCGTCTTTTAATCAGATTTCCCGCGGTTTCTGAACATCATTGTTTTCCCGCTCACCTCAGGTCAACTGACCATAATTGTTTTCAATGTCGATTCTCCACAATCGTATATTTTTCTTTACGTAATTTCTTTGAAATAATTTTACTCTTTTATCTGAAGTTCCCTGATGAAGCATCACAATCATTATTATTCTGCACACATTTTCAATGTATAGTCTTCTTTATTCTATTTGCTTGTACAGGAGTTTATAATTTCACAGTTATCAGTAAAAAACGATTGTGGTGGTGGAAATTTATTAATGTCTATTTTTTTTTCTGTGACGGCACTTCAAATAAATTACGGTTTTATTGTTTAAGTTTACATGTAAAAGAAACGAGTGAACATTTGGGAGAAGAAATACCTGAAACTCCGTTTGTATTTCATATCAAAATGTAAAGGTGTTCATCCTGTTCTACGAAGATGCGAAAAGCCTGTTTTATTTTGTTATTTTATCGCTTTATATTTCTTTTTACGTGGTTTAAATTTTAATAGTGTTTCTTTAACAGGACCCCTAAATAGCCTATTCAAAAAATTCCAAGGAGTTTAAACATATATTCATAATTTTAATCTGATTATTATAAAAATCCATTCTGAAATGTTGCTTATTGAACTAATATTAGTTTAAGGCATTGTATTTCTTATAAAAATATTTTTAATTTTTGTCCATAACATATTTAAACATGTGTAACGGGAAGGATTATACAAGTGATGAAAAACAGAAAATGACATTGAGTGAAGGTATATTTGCATTGTTTTCACATGCAAAAATCATGGAACGATAAAGAGGGATGTTGAATTTATAACTGTTGAGAACTTGTCTCCTCAAGGGAAGCGCAAACTAAAACGATTTATAGCTAAACAACAAATATTGAACCGTGCCCAGATCATTAAACAGACTGGAATTGAGGAAGTAAAGGACAAAATGTGGAATACCTCGTAAATTGCGGTCTGTTCAGCAATCTTCCATGTAAACTGCTCCCCGTAAAGCAAATATTTTAAAGCGTCAAAATAAGGCCAAGAAGTAAATGAAAATTGATTTTTCTGATGTAATTTTCACGAACAAAGCTCGGGAGACACACGATAGTCGAGACTGATGGTTCAAAGGATATATTTTATCCGATGTGGATAATAGAAGGCAGTAAGGAGACATTAGACTAATGGCATGCCTGGAATTGACTAAATTATTATTGTAAAGAAAATGAAGTAGCTAAGCTGCTAATCATTGTGACTGTATGAAAATAATTTTTTTAAATGGTACAAATTCGAACTTCAAATATGAGTGTTTCATGCACATCTATAATATGTTTTGTGTATCTAAGATTACGAGTAAGTTTTTTTTTTTTAGCGTAAACAGTTTACAGAGGGGAATATAAACGAATCGTCACCATAAAATACCGATATCAATCTCATCGAAAATCTATGTTCATCTTTGAAAATAAATGGAAGGTGCAAACAGAAAAGCAAGGCAGGCTTATAGAAACCAATTAAAACCATGTTGGAAATTAGAACTGCTTAAGTAGAAATTAACAAGATTATTGGCTGAAAGATTGCTGTTAAGAGGAATGATTATAAGTTAAAAATGCTTAAATCATTTTATGTTTGTTCTGTTATAATTATTGACCAATTGGTGATTTTGCCATATTATTTTTAGAGTACATTCAATTTTCTGTACAATAACTTCAAACAGTAGTTTTTAAATAATTCGAATCAATTAAATGAAACATGTTGAACCACATTAAAATAACTGAACATTTTTATAATGTCTACATTTTAAGCTTAAAATTTGTCAGATTTTCAATGTAAATTCGTATCATTGAAGATTATGTAATTGACGTAATATATTCAGATAAACTGTAATTTCATATTTTGGCCATTTTGCAAAATCCTCTGCCCATAGCCACAATACCATTTGTTGAAGGTGAAGATACTGGTAGGTTGAAAGATTACCGAATCCCCCGACTAATGTGACGCTAGCAACCTCAACTGTGTTTGTACAATGAGGAAGGTACTTCCCCGGATTTTAAATCTCGTAGACCGGACGTCTTTTGTATTCTTAACTGAGTAGAGAACATACACCGCGCTTTCAACTCGGTTTAATAGGTCTAGAATTTATCTGTTTTTCCCAGTAAGTCGGGTGGCACAAAAATTTCCACATACAGATGGCGTCGATATTTCCCCGATCTCACCTTAGGGCAATGTGAAAAGTGCTGCTGTATATTGGAAAGATCTGTGTTCAATGCCTTCTTTAATCTCAAATGAGAAGAAAACAGATACAATTCAGTCATTCCTATCAATACAAGATGTGACCGATGTGTAAATGTGCAGATTCTGACTACATTTTTTAAATCTGCAGTATGAATGTGAACGTGTAATAAGAATCTGGATGTGCGTTGTGGTGTAGTGGATATCGACTCAAATTCCAGTTGAATTCTTTCCATTCACTTACGCAAAAAGCCTTGGAAAATGTACTAATCAATAGCTTCCCTTCACCTATGGGTCAAATAAGAGGAAAGACTGTTTTTATAGCATGGTTTGTCAACCAGTCTACCACAAAAAGTAATGACAATCTAGAGCGATAAATTCTTCTATCTAGTCATTCATGTCTCGAAAGAGACATGACATCTTTGGCGTGTACCGCGTATGTCGATCATGATTCTTGCCCATTTCCATTGTTTCTTTTAGAGTTTTGTAAAACCTGTATTTACCTTCTGACATTTTCTTTGATCTTTGTTCAAATATTTCTTATATAATCTTGTTCTTGGGATTATATAATTTTGGTGTCCATGGAAATCTTTACATAATTAAAAACAAACAAATATATGTTAATAACTATAATACTCGGTCTAGCAGAAATATTTCCGAGAAATATAACTCCAACAAATCCCCAACACATAATAGAAAGACATTAAGGACAATGATTTTTTTGTTCTTCTTAATATCTAGCCTTGTGTAAGAGATATTTCGGGTGGTATATGTGTCAGTTTTTTCTGTCACCTTGTATTATCTACGACCATTTACAATTTTATTAAAACTGAATTATCTAATACTCTGCCAAAACAATTAAGGTTTTTATAAATATTTCTTATATATATCCTGAAGCGTGTGTTTGGGAAATTGTGTTGTATAAAAAATTTCTATGTACTGTCGTTTTATTATCTGTTTGTTTTAGTTATATTTTAGTCTTTTTTAACTAGCTGTTGAATGACATATATATATATCTTTACTGCGTTTGTTTTGTTTCTTCTAGTTTTACTTCACATAAACAAACAATACACTGATGATAATAAATATTTGTATATATTCAACGTAACCAGACATATATTTTTGTTAAAAAAGACTCATTGACGCCTTAAACAGAGCTAATTGATTATGAAATTAAAGTCGGAAGTTTGGAATACTGTGTTTGAAAAAATCTAAAAAGGAAAAAAAGAGAATATAAGAACGAATTTCTGAGAGACAGTAGGGGACGATTGACAACATTGAATTGATTTTTGAAAGATCAGATTTGACTGGAAAGTAACAAACAACAATTTATTACCTCATGCGAAAGGTATGAGAGAAGGAAATGTTAACATAGAAGCTGTTATATCTAGTTTATTTGATTGTAAGTTTGAGACCTAGCTTCTAATCTTGTCAGTCAGTTAAGTGTCATACGTGATACACGCTATGAGCGATTATGTCTAGAAGGATATATGACTGACTGGGCTGAAATTTATCCCACAGTAGGTTGCCATTGCTTTCTGCAGTAGACTGGTTGCCAGCCAAAGCTATAGAACCAAATCTCTTCTATTATTTAACCGATTACTCTTGGATTAATACCTTTCTCGAGGGTATCTGCGCATAAATGAATGCAAGGAATAACTGCGATTCGAACTCGCCTGCCCGATTCGTCGTTCCGAGTCGATAACCACCGAACAACAGATGTGCGTTGTGGTGCAGTAGACATCGACTCGGAACGGAAAATGGAGGTGTGGAGTTCGAATTTTAGTTGAATTACTTGCACTCACTTACGCGCAAATACCCTTGGGAAAGGTATTAATCCGTCTCTTTCCTTCTATTAGGGATTAAATAACAGCACAGATTAAGTTCTATAGTGTTGGATGGCAACCAATCTAGCCCAGAAAGTTATAGCAACCTACTGAGGGATAATCTTCTGTCCAGTCAGTCATGTCTCTTTCGAGACATGATCGCCTAAGCGTGTATCACGTATGACACTTAACTGACTGCTAATCTACTACTGCGCTTAAAATAATAATGCTTAAATAGCAAGAAGGAAAGCACTTCGGAACTAGTATTATGAAACTGTTTATAGAAAAGTCACAGAAGCTACGTTACGGGTGGAAAAGTGAGAGCAGCCGAGATGGAAGGTCAGGTTTGATAAAAATTGTAGTTTCTCAGGCACTAATCTAGATATGGCAGCAATATTCAAAGCATGGACGAATATTAAATTTAAATAAGTGCATGATATCTTATTTCTTTCTAAAATATAATTATTTCACATTGACGAAAAAGACAAACCGCGAGGAAGTATTTTATGCTTTGTTTGCGTTGAGATGCAGTGGATATCGGCTCGGTACGAGAAATCGGGGAGCCGAGTTCAAATTCCAGTTGAATTCATTGCATTCACTTACTCGCAAATACCCTTGGGAAAGGTATTAATCTGTCTCTTCCTTCAAGTTATGGGTTAGATAACAGGACAGATTGGGTTCTATAGCCTTTGCTGACAACCAGTCTACCTCAGAAAGCAATGGCAAACTACTGGGGGATAATCTTCTGCCCAGTCAGTCATATCTCTTTCGAGACATGATCGCCCAAGAGTGTTTTACGCATTGCACTTAACTGACTTACGAAACTAGTAGAAAACATTAGAGCTGATCAATTCGTGAATAGTAGTTAGCACAGTAATTATCCTGACGGAGGAGGTTGTAAAGAAAGATAAGAAACATATTTTTGGTCTACAGCTTCTTCCAGGAAATCAAAAACATTCTAGATCAAAAACATCAAAAACATTGATTTCTAGGTTTTCTTAAAGTGGCTGGGAATAGACAAGCTGTTCTATGTGTCATGTCCACTCAGAGAGTGGGCAAACATATACTTCAATATATCTCTATCCATTGTAGCTCTTAATATCTTTTCTCTTCATATTCCTCCCTAACACTGCTCTGCCATACATTTGCTGAAGTTCATCATGTATGCCATGAGTTGTTTCCCCATGTCTTCCATTTCTTCTCCCTGTTTTGTGAGTATTAGATACTCAAAGCTCATCCTCTTTATTTATCTCAGAAACTATAACTGTCTTTTTTTTTGTGTTAAATATAATTTTCTTTTCCGTTTGCATCCACTCTAAAACCCCATCGTTGCTTACATAATCGGTCAATGATATCCTCAGTATCCTGCTGTAGATCCATATGTCGGTTGCTTTAAGTCTCTCCTTCATTTTTAAAGAGATTTCTTGCCTTCACTATCTTACTGTAGAACAGACATTACATAGTAATGCAGTACTCTTTGTTTCTAGCGAAATTTTCCTCTCTCAATACTCGACATAGCTTCTGGAATGCATCCCTTTCCATGCTATTCTGTCTTTGAATTTCAATGTCGCACTTTTCGTTTACTGTTAGAACAGTTCTGAGGTATGTAGATTTCTATACCAGCTTGAATTTTGTATCCCCCGCGTGTAAATATTTTGGTCTTCCCTTATTACCGATGAACTTGCCTTCTGTTTACTTGTAGTTTATTTGAAGTTTTTTCTTTCAGTTTTCTTCAGATAGCTTCTGCAGGAGGTTTTGTAGTTTCCTTTCTGTGTCAGCTATCAGCACTGTATCATCTGGGTATATTAGATTGTTCAGATTGTGGTCGCCTATGATGAATCCTGCGATTAACGATCACTTTCGGTTAAGGAATACATAATTTCTGTTATTATTTTTAATAGAAATGTTATATTTCACCATTATCATTCAAATCGTGTTAGCAATTAGGGTCCTATCGAATCTAACGAGATATCTCGTGAGATATGCCTTTCTTTTGGATCTCCTTATCTAAGATTTAATCGGGTTGTCAATCATGATAATTCTTCGGTGCTTAAAGCAGTGGAACTATTGCCTTCATGCTACGGGTTCCATGTTTTGTCAATATGAATATTTACATTATCTTCTTATCGGATCAGTTTAAAAGTTACCGATTTAATAAATCTCATTTTCTCATATCTGTTTCTGTATTTTTGTTTCCTATAAAATTTACTGCTCTTTCTAGAAGAGATTTATTTTTAAATCAGATTTTAGGCAGTTTACTATTTTGTTAAATCTTACGTCAGATTGAAAATAACATTTTCATAATTCCCTCTGATCTTATATCATTGAATGTTTGTAAAACCTAAAGAGTATAGTGCATCATCGGTTAAAGTTAAGTGTAAAAGACGAACAATCATATGCAAAAAGGCCGGCTTGTCGTCAAGCAAACAATTGACTGTAATCATTTATGGAATATGTTAAAGCTGATAATCTCTGGATTTTCTCATAAAAACATTCATTAATACTTGGCAGATCTTCCATCTGCATGAATGCAGTATCATTTCCATGGGACGAAAAATTAAAAAAAAAATGATTTTCTACATAGAAAGCTACCGATTTTTTTTCAACATTGTTCACCCATTAAAAGCACAAGAACAATTCAACGTATAAATATATTAATAATGCCTGTTAAAGCAATATCACGCTGAAACAACGGTTCTCGTACGATCACAAAGTTAACCAAAGTCGAACCTGAACATTGCTTAGATGGGTGACCGCTTGGGGTTATCAGGTCCTGTAAGCTTGAATGTATAGGTAGTGCAAATGATAACAGAATTGAATAAGAAATTGGAGAGAAAAATTCCAGTTCTATTTGTTTGCCATTGTCAGTTCCACGCAAATAGTCTGGAGAAAGGTATAAATCTATCTCTTCTTTCTTTCCTAGGGTTAAATAGTAAAACTTGAATCAATAAATCATTATCTTCTAAACTTTTTTGTATATTAATCGAGTATATAAACTTTATAATCGGAAAATATATGTTGGTCTTACTTACTTGTCAGAATTTGGCACAATAATGCTATTGCTTGGCACTCAATGTATATCAAGCTAATAAACAAAGCACTTAGTGTTTTCATTATCTCTCTATACAGAGATTATGCAAGATTGATTCGTATTCTACAGCTTAACACATCACTCATAAGTCCTGGACCTGACATATAAAAGGCGGCAATAATAAAAATTCCATGTGATTTTTATGAATTGAAAACCTTTAAATGACACGTGAAATTTAAAAGCAATCGGATTAGTTTACAAATTAGTTATTTACGTTAAGCTAGTGTTGCGAATTTGCAAAATAGAAAAGTCTGAATTTTGTGTGTTAAGAAAGCATTGATACTGTTCAAGCAAAGTAATAGCTTTATAAGTATTCAGACTATGCCTCGTCGAAAACAACGGTTAAGAAGTGGTATGTTGACTTTAAACGAGGCCGTACAGACAGAAATGGTGCTGAACGCTCAGGTTGTACAAAATCGGCAATTGTCCCCGAAAGCATAACAGAAATTTACAAACTCCTTTTGGCCGATCGTAAATTGAAGTTGCGTGAGAAATCAGGAATTGAACATATCAGAAGGCAGTGTATTCACCATTTTGCATGCACATTTGTCAATGAAAATGTTGTGTTAAAAGTGGGTGCTGCGTTTGCTCACAGTCGGTCAAAAACAACAACGCGACGACGATTTAGAGTTGTTTAACCTGTTTCAATGCAATCATCAGTTTTTACGTAAATATATGACAATGAATGAAACATGGATCCACCACTACTGAGTAACATTGGCAGTCAGCTGAGTAGACCGCAGCAGGTGGAAACCGACCAAAGACGCAAACATCAACAGGCAATGTTTTAGCCTCAGTACTTTGCGATGTGCAAGGTATCTTGTTCATTATCTGAGAAAGGAAAAACCATAGCAGAGATTATATAGCATTATTGGTGCGTTTGAAGGAAGACATTGCTCAAAAACCTCCACAAATGAAGAAGGAATAGTGATCATTCACTAAGACAACGCACTGTCACAAATTGACCGCCATGAGGGCAAAATTACAGGAATTTCACTTTGAAATGTTTTGCATCCAACCTAATCTCCTAGATTTGGTTCCCAGCGACTTCTGGCTGTTTGCAGACCGCAAAAGAATCCTCGGGAGTAAGAGATTTAACTCCACTGAAGAAGTGGTATCGGAAAATAAGTCGTATTTTGAGGCCATAGACAAGTCTTTATACAAACAATGCATCGAATTGTTAGAGAATCGTTGCAATCGATCTCCTTCTATGGTGATACACAATATAGACGAATAAAGTCGAATTTTGCATAAAAGTTAGTGGTTTATTATTTAGGCTTGGGATTTATTGAGTGATGTTATCAACTCTTCATGATATTTAAAATCAGAAAATAGTTTTAGATAAATATATTTTTGGTCGATATTATTGATACAAGCCTTACTAATTAACACCTTGCGGAGAGATAAGAGGTGGATGCATATCTTTCTCATACGTTTAAATATGTCTTCTCCAACATTGACTTTAATATAGATACCTCCCACTAAATCGCTGAAAAAGCGCATTGCATGAAGAAAAAAGGTCCCACACATTATAAAACAATTTATTTCATTAAAATAATTTTTATTACTAAAAGGAAATATGAACGTATGTCAAGTAATTTGAATATGTTTCTTTGCTAACACGTACAAAATTTTGGTAAAAATCTTTTTTTTCTTTTTGTTAGCGAGGAGCCAAATTCTTACGTGGGTTTACAATGTAAAACTAGCATAATTCCGTATTACATAACTCACTTCTTTAAATTGGAGTTTTGGAAAAAACAAATTTTCTGATTTAAATGAAACTTTCAGGACTTATTCACAAATAAATGAAATAATTTCAAATCATTACTTTTAAAAAATAATGGCAAAAATATTTTTTTACATCCCTCCACGTAAATTCCTGAACTTTCAATAAGTTAATTTTTGCAGGAAAAATTGATTTTACTAGTTAAACGCAGGACTCAGTGGGGAGTGTAAATTATGTATTATTTTTTCAAAGCATCTACCCCCTTTTACCGAACATTTGCTTCGAATAGAAAAATAAAAAATGCAATAAAACTAAATATTTAATTAGATGAGCTCTAAATTATTTTAAATGCTTAATGAACAATTTTTGATTAATAAAGAAATTTTAATAGAACTGCTTCCATTTTTTATTATAGTAGTTAATAAATTTTAAAAAATTTTCAAAACATTTTCAAGGCGTGTAAACATGTTATTAGTTTATGAAATGGAGATTTATTTACTAATCGAAAATTTAGAAGATTAATACAAATCTTTAGGCCATCGTATATTTTAAATTCATTATTTGTGTGTAATTGAAGTTTTTTTTTTTGTATGGTATTTTCTATGCGCACATTAAGAGATCATGTTTCACGTTTTCTTCCCCTTACGGAAAAAATGTATAATTATGTCAGTGACGATCGCCTTACACTTAGATAAACGCATCTGTCGTGCTGTCAAGATATTTCAGATATAGCGAAAATGTCAGAAAGTTCAACTCTGTGATTGTTTCATTCCAAATTTCACGCTATAAATATTGCATTTGTAAATCAGATTAATTTAGCATTACATTTGCTAATTTTCAAAAAAATTGTCAGTTAAATATTTTAATTTTTCATGACTTTTAAATCAAGAATTATCTTTTGTTTACAAATGGGACAATCACTTGAAAATGGCCGAATTTTGTTTTTTTTAGAAATCTCAGAAGTTTAGATTCGAATGAATAAAATTTCTGTGTAAAATACAGCAGGGTATTTTACTTACTGGAAATAGTAAATCTAATCATTTAATTTTTAATGAAAACTAATACAGTTTCAATAAAATTTTATTTTTAAAAATTTGTTTTAAGTTATTGAAAATGAGTTGAGGTGCCTATTTAATTGCAATTACACATGTATTAACTTTGCAGATTACTAAAAAGATTACTTTATTTGAAATCAGTTATGGCTTTATCTCAAAATGGTCTTTGTATTTAGAAGTGTGTTCCATGCTAATATCTTTCAATGCTGTTACAAGAAGCATTTTATAAGAATGAATCGTTCGAAATGAAGTAAAACAAGAAGAGTGAGCGTATGATATTCGTGCCTAGATGTTTGCAGTTTTGATATATTTCAAACCTTACCAACATTTCAGTAATCTAATTCGTTCTGAAACATTTTTCTGAGTGAGTCTTGCGATATATTTAAATTAACACTTTGATCGAATCTAGTGCTTAAGGGTTTAAATTATTTCAGCTCTCGCGCAAACAGCAATGGTAATATTAGTAAACATTTGTCATTTATTTATCGAGTAGCCAGGAGTGCTGTCGGTTAAACATTTTAATATTACAGAAACTATGACTTTCAAATCCAGTTGATTTTATCACTCTTTCATCTCGTGAACGAAGTTTCCTTACAAACATTTTATTTGAAATAGCTTGAAATATCTACATATTCATTTTGTCGCTGTTTTCTCTTCAAATTGCATCTGATATCCATTTTAGTTATTGAAACTCTTGAATGTTCTCAAGTGTTTTCTGTTCTTTTTTAATTCTGTAACGCCAGATCATACGATGCAAAGAACTATGTTTTTTGCATGATCGACAGCCTACATCCGCCCTAAGGCTAATTTTAACTCTTGTTCTGAGAGAAGTGGTTCTGTAGTGAATACGTAATTCTACATTTTGAAGATGAAAGAGATGGAAGCAGTGATATCATACACCGGTAAAATGTGACAAAAATTTCAAACTTCGAAAAGTACTAATCTTTCTTTACTGCTTTACCTTTTAACTTTCTAGCTGGCCATAAAAAAGGCAAAAGACCACAGACTTTACTAAACAACTTTGCTAGTCACAACTAGAATTCTGGATTCACTTAACTCATTACTACATTTTCTCAGTGAACATTTAATTCTTACCAATTGGTGTTATTCTATTCTATGAAGAAAAGTCCACTTTAACATTCAAACGATTTACTTTTAATTCTTACATATTTCAACCTTCTTATAATTATTATTTTTCAACCTTAAATTGTGGGGAATGTCTATGTTTATGAAATGACCTTGTACCAGACATGGACGACCGTCCCTACTTCACTGGTCAACCCCGATCTCCTAAATAACACAGCAAAAACAGGCAGTGGAAGAGCACCTACTACTTTATTAGCGACAGTGCAAAGACTAAACAGAAGAATTCTCATCTCTACATATTTGATAGCCCCGTAAATAAAATACAGAAAAATTCTGATAACTACATAATGGTGACTAACCAATGCAAAGAAACGCAAATCAACCTTCCGCTCACAACAAAATGTTGACCACGACAGAAAAACACTCAAGTATTACAGCGGGTATATCTTATTTATTCTTTTCTAGTAGTTGTAGGATGCCGTTCTAGCGAAGGGTAGTAGTATACCGTAGCAGGTTAACGGAATTTGGCCTTGTGGGAAGATAGCCCACTATAAATCATGAAATGATTATAAAATGAAGAAAGGCAATTTTGAATATGAAATAACATAGAATATAAATTATATAAAATTTTTCCAAATGTTTGTAGAATTCCTCACCACCCTCCATCTTCCCTGTATAATCCAATAACTTCTGTATTTGTATCAATACAGGCCAGAAAATTATGTGGAACTAAAAATACAAAAAGATTGGAAGACTTGCCAGTCCAGTAATCCTAATCTTACATCAAAATTATCCTTAGAATTATTTTTTGTCCACTATTCTTTATTATGAATGAGAACTGATATTTTTACATTCATTATGATGTTATTCTCATCTGATACATCTAATGGCAAATTACAATGCAGTAATAAACAGTTTCCTTGATATGGATAGGTAATATTCCTCAATATCAAATTGGATAAAAGAACAATTGTTTCTTTTTTCTTTCATATTACAAAACCAATTTGTTACATTGGTGGCAATTTTGGTGAATCCATGAGGGGAGTGTATTACTGAATTTAATAGACCTGATGTTTATTTCCGTTACGTAGATCACACCTTTTGTCTCTTTAATGATGAAACTGAAGCGGGCCAATTCCTTTTGGCTTTTAATAATATAAATCCAGCTTTAAAATTTACATAAAATAAGGAGATTAATTCTTCCCTTCCATTCCTTGATGTTTTGGTGAGCAGATCTTTCTTGGGTTTTCTAACTTCAGTTTATTGAAAACCAACATTTACTGGTTTGTATACCAAGTGGGAATTTTTTGTCCCCAAAACGTAAAATTAATTTAAGACCCGTATGCATAGCGCCTTAATGATCTGCTCTAAAACTAATTTGGATGAAAAACTCGGGTTCATTGCTGCCACTCTCTGTAATAATGCCTATCCATTGGATGTTGTTCAATCGGTGATTAAGAAAAAGGTATTGGAATTCTATAGGGTTAAATCAGAAACTGTGCCAAGATGTCCTGTGTACCTGCATCTTCCTTGGCTGGGTTCTGTTAGTGATAGATTTTCTTAGCAGGTTTTGGTTGCTGTTCAACAATGTTACTTTGTTGCCAATACTTGTGTTTTTCTTCTTCTAAATCTGTCTTTCCTTCTATATGAAAGGATGTTCTCCCGCTAAACCATAATAGCTCATTAATTTATATGTTTAAATGTAGCTGTAGATTGAACTACATAGGGAAAACTACACAAAGACTAGACTCCACCCATATTGAACAGGTGAAGAGGCTCATGACTTGTTCCCTGTTTAGGATGTGGTTTCCGGCTTTCTCTTTTCCAAACTTTTTACTCTTAAGTAGTCGCCTTGTTTGGGGTGATATGATTAAAAAGATACATTTCAATTAATGTTTTACGAATAAAGTAATAATTGAAATAAAAGTCCAACGGAGGTTAGAGAGTTCATGACAAATATAATGTTGAAAAGATGAAAGGCTTAGGAGTGTAGAAGCGTCTTGAATGTAAGGAATGTTCGTTTAGAAGTTGCCCCTTCTAAGGTCAGTAGGTCAGCAAGACGGTTTGTGGAATGTCTTTGAAGAGGTCAGTTAGTACTTTTGATGAATGTCTTTGAAAAGTTCGATAAGTACTTTTGAGACAGGGAAGGAAAGAGGTCAGCATAGTAGTCGCTCGACTTGAGTCAATGGAGAAACTGATAACTGTATCCTAAGATTCCTTATGTCTGACGAAGCTTTTGTGTCTCCGCTTTTTATATCTGCTTTTTGGATCAAAACGCAGGTCGTTTCGAATTTCATACTTGTATTTGATTCTGGGCTTCCCATCAGCTTGCGCGGAGGTGATTTTTATTCATTCGCTTTCTGGTCGGCATAGAGCCAACATCCGGTTTGCTCGCTTGGTATCACCACAGCATCACTACATAAAATGGTGACTCTCCGTCTCCGGGACTAGAAAGAAAAACAAAAGAAATGCAGAGCTCTACAAGTTTGAATAATCCTATTGTCAAATTATACGCTGATATATTATCAACCTGTAATGATAACAGCAAAATTTCAAAGAATGCTATTCAACATCGAAACTACAAACATGTTTTAATGTTTGATTACTTTCCTGAAACAAGATGTGGATAATTCAAATGTTTAAAATTCTAACGAAATTTTGTTTCATCTTGAATACCGTATGTGATTTTATCATTTATACCTTATTTAAATGTGACCTTCGATATGAGAAGAAACTAAACATACATACCCTTATGGCTTTCACACAAGACATTTAACGCTGAAATTGTCAATTATAGAAAAACATTTCAACCTACGATGATAAAATAGCAAGACGAAGCAAAAACTACTATTTGAAAAAATGATAATAGATACCACTAAAACTGAATTTACAACTTTTTCATATATTAAAGCAAATTCCATCGAATTGGAATGGAAGTGTTATGGTGAATACGGAATTAAATGTAACCCTTTTCTCTTTTTCAATTTTCCAAAAATACGCAGTTACGAATTAATTAAAATGTAATCAAAATTTTGACGAATAGAAAAAGGATTAAGTTCATATTGAAAGAAAAATACGAAGCCACATTTCGCGATCCAACACAAAATTAATTTTCTGACAGATGAAAAGAAACGATTTGCAAAACTGAAATAAAAGTTAACAAGCCTGTGAAAAAAGTAAATCGCAATAAAGAAACGGACGTCGAATCAGAGAGCCGGAAGCAGCGATATCATACACCGGCAAAATGTGACAAAAACTTCAAGCCACTGACCCGGAGAATAAGTTCACTTTACGTTTTCGTTCTCCCTCCCTTTCCTGCGGGCTAATTTCTTTTAATTCTTCTTCCTTCTACCCATTCTGGCAATCAACTCAAGAGAAGACATCAACGACAAGATACTTCAGCTGCCTCCTAAATATTAACTTTCATAAGTACCAATCTTTTTTATTGATTTACCTTTCTTTCACTTTCTCGCCGGCCATAAAAAGGGGAAAAAAGATCATAGGCGTTATTAAACATATTCGCCACTTAAAACTAGAATTTGGTTTCACTTACTCCTTACTACATTTTCTTAGTAAACATGTAACACTTACCAATTTGTTATTCTGTACTGTTAATAAAATTATTTAACATACAAACGAAATCATTTTTTCTTTCAACCTTTTAATAATTCTGATAATTTTGACAACCTTTACTTGCGGGGATTGTCGGCTATGCTTGTGAATTGGCCTTGTACCATACATGGCTGGCCGACCCTAGCTCAGTTCTATATAGCTTTTATTCTAAGTATTTTTAAACGGTGTGGATGCCATGCATAACAACTATTTTGAAGTTAAGATATGATGCTGGTATTTTAAGAACAGAACACGTCAAGTGTTTTAAAATGAAAATCTCAATCAATTTACAACAGTTAAACCGCCTTGACATCTATAAGCACTTCGATGTAAAACAAGGTGAAGTATTGTCATATTCCGATTTATAATTAGTGTGCGTATATTGAAACAGTTCTTCATCTTCATGGGCCGTGTCCTTACTGAACATAGGGGTTTACGGATTCCACTTTGACCTATTTCCTTTCGCTCTCAATAATTTTCTACTTGGTATTTCCCCCAAGCCCCTATTTTCTCAAGCCTACCAAATGTCTAGCGCTTCTCTCCTTAGTCTCACTTTCCTTCTATACGTCTTTTTAGGATGGGCTTCTCCCGGCCTTTCTACCTGGTTACGTATTCCGGGAACCGTAGTTGTCTCTTCCTGTTAAGTATTAGTTTTCTTCTTGTTTGCATCTTCTCAAACACCTTATCGTTGCTAATCTGTTCGGTCTATGGCATCGTCAAAATTCTTCTATAAAACCATATTTCTGCTATCTCAAACCTCTCCGAGTTCAATACACATTTGAAATCATTGCGTTTATTTTCGCACAAATAAATTTAGAATCAGTATACATCCATGCCTCTACGCCTATTAAAGGCTAACATCAGGGCATAAGCTTTCCGACCTGGTTCTGCACACTTTCCAGGAAAAGGACAGCTATGAATTCAAACCAATTTGACATCGTTAAACAGTAAATCTTAATTTCTACTACCATCGTTGCGAGCGTAGTGAGGCTATCAACATATACTCTTAAGAATTCTACGCATTCAACCAACTGTCTGATTGTTCGTGCTTGCAGCATGTTATTGTGCAACAAGAAATAAATCATTACAGGGTAATAATAGAATTCCCTCAATCGTAGGAGACAGATTTTCTAGGTAGAGATGTAATAACGATTTTGTAGATACTTTTTTCAGCTCTTCTATGCACATCCAATCAACATGATTTCCACCAAAATTTCGTGTATAGTCTTAGCTATTTTCTGAGTAACATTCTTTTTGTTATATGTTTTGTATAGTTTTCTCGATGTTCTTTTTTGTTTTATTTACTTTAGAATTATCAATATTGTTTTATTCAGTTGTTGTAGTAACTGAAGGAGTAGTCATACTCCACGAGATATTTACTATAAAAATTACTTCAGAGGTCAATAAAAAGCACCTAATCGTCTGAAATTTGCTGTTAAACAATGTTTTCTATTTCCATGGTTTCTGTTACTTTTGTATATCCGTATTTGTTTGCACGTCTCTTAATTTCATAATTGCTTATTTTCTTGAAAGCCCCCCAACTGAGTATACCTGCAATAGTACTGGTCAAATTCTATTATCTTTGAAAGTCCCAAGATAACCATTGGTATTTTTCTTTTGTCAGTTCCACAATCATCAAACTTTCTTAAATCTTTGCAGTTAAGTTTAGCGTCTCTGCAACAGATTACTTTAAAAAAATTGCAACAATTATTTCAAAGTGAGCGTCTATCGTTTCATGTTTTACCATCAATATTAACTAATAAAACAAAGAAAATGGACGCTTACTTTGAATATTGTGCATCACGGCATTGTATTTATACAAGTATGAAAAAGATATACTAGTAGAAGAAACTGTTGAAACACATGTCTACATCTGCCGTCAAAAATGAAGGCGAACTCTTTGAGAGGAATATCACAAACACGCACTAAAAAATAAAAAAACACACACAGTTTTTATTTTAAGAGGATATATATATATATATATATATATATATATTCTTTACTCCTCAACGATATAATTGTTGCTAAAATAAAATAAGACACTATAAAATAGCAAACGTCCAGCAAGTGCTTTCATAAATGACAGTAAAATTTAATATCTAATAGTAAAGAGAATGAACTGAGGCGGTTCTTCCCCGTTATTGTCACTCTATTCTACTCAGCCGACGCTGCTTCGCTGTTGCCTCAATCTTTCTGCATGACAGGAGTGATATATATATTGAATCCTGTCACCTATAAATTCGAAAATATCATCTGTTAAACTGTTGAAATTTTTAGCGCTCATTGAATGAAAAATGTCTGTTCGATTCCAATGTAAAGTTTCTATCTTCCCAGTGTAAAGGTTTTGAAACCGAACTTGTGACAATTACTGTAAGTAATTAAAAATGCCAACTCCTGAAATAGCTGATACTATTGACGATGTAATTATGGTTAACCAGCGAATCTAATTTTAAAAAAATGACACATCAGATATCCAGAGAATAATTTCTTTCTCTAATGCATGAGTATGTATGACGTATAGAAGATGCCAAAATAATGTATGAATTCCTGGTAGAAACAATATCGAGTAGACACTTTTATTTTTGGAACACGGGTACAGTACCAAAAAATGTCCATGTAAATATTACGCTTAACGCATAAAAGTACCTACTACCAGTTTTTATATGTTCACATATTTTAACAATGCTTATCCACTATTATTTAGACAAATTATACGGCGTGTAGACTGCGCGATATCGGTATTACTGTCAAGGTAATACCTTAAAATTCTGCTAAACTTTGAGTAATGTGAGGATCATATGAAGGAAAAAAAAAACATATCCTGTATCTCTTGTATTGATAATTTACTTAATATATTTTTTACATAAAGTATTGTTATTTTCTAATATAATCTAACTACATATGTTAAACTATCCCTAACCTAAATTTAATAAATTTCCCATCTTATAATAAATTTGATTTGGTTAATGGATAGATCGCGTACTAAGACGACTATATATGGCGTACATTATATTTTTAATACGTTCTCGCCTTTGTCTTCTTCACCAATTTTAGTGAAAACATATTAAAAAAAATCCTGTAAACGTTTCAGAAATAATTACATTTTCCATTAATCTTTGCCGCACGCTGTGTCAATTGAAATTTTATTTCGCACATCAATGACTCGAACCTTGATCTACCAGTGACTTGATTTTGGTTGAGTTTGAGTGAAGCATCTTAGATAAATGTATAAAAGTGCCTTAAAGATCACCCAAAATTTTGTCGTTGATGTTTGACGAACCCTGTAAACTGATTCAAAAAATGTAGTTTATATTAAAGATTGGGACCTTGATTTACAAGTTATACAATTTTGCTCGAATTCACATAACGCGTAGCAGAGCAGAAGTTCGTAAATTCTAAGCGTTTCTTTGATTTCTACCGTGCCCTGTAAATCGATTCGAAATTTTTTTTCGTACATCAAAGGGTCATGTCATGAACGACAATTGACCCAGGTTTAGTTGAAATTAGATCAAAGGTTTCGGAGGGTTGTTTTTTTAGAATAGATATACATAAACAGAGATAGACGTATCCATATATATATATATATATATATATATATATATATATATATATATAATCGAAACATTGAAATTTCAGGAAAATCTTTCATTATCGGAGTGGACCGCTATTGGCATTAAATATTGCTTAAATTTTGTTAGGGATTGAATCGTAGAAAGATTTATTTCCAGTGGTATTTTTATCCTTTGTTAATCTGAAACAGGCTCAGTTTTTTCAATGATGAAGGAAGATACTGATTCTTCACTTTTTTTATAAATGATCTATAAATTTTTAATGATGTTGGAATATGGAGAGATGTTCTGCTGTACTAATATATTCCTAGAATTATTCAGCAGTATTAATAGATGAATATCAGCCTGAGAGATGACATTTGAATAGTGAGAAGCAGAATTAGGCCAGAGATAGGACAAGAACAGTGCGGTTTCGTCGAAGACGCTGGAACAAGAAACGCTATATATATATATATATATATAACTAGGATTCTCTCCGAAAGGTCAATACAAATGAAGTGAAGAAGACTTACACCTGTGCTTTATTGATTATGCGAAGGCATTTGACAAAATACGACACAAAAAATTGTTGCAGATACACGGTAGCCTTGGCATATTAGGGAAAGACTTGAGAGTAATTAAGAATCTTTACTGGCAGCAAACCGCTTGCATACGGACAGGTAATGAATGCAGCAGATATACAAAGTTAAAAAGGGACAAAGATGTGTCTTTTCATTGGAACTGTTCAACTTGTACAGCGAGAATATTTTGAGGACCCTAGAAGTTATGCCTGGATTTATCATCGGAGGCCACAATTTAAACAACCTAAGGTAAGCAGATGATAAAATGCAGATAGCAGACACAGAAAGGAAACAGAAACATCTACAGAAGGTAGATGAAGAGAATAAGGACTACAAATAAACTGCTAGAAAAACGAATACATGTTCATCGGTAAAAAGGGCAGACCAATATCCAAATACAGGGCGGGGATACAATAATCAAGCAGATACAAAAATTTAAATACCTGGGAAGTGTTACAACAGAAGACAGAAAGTGCGACACAGAGGTTTGAAGCTGAATTGGCATGGCGAAGGAAACATTCCAGAATTTGAGTAAAGTATTATTAAACAGGACAATTTCGCTCGAAACAAGGCAGAGAGTACTGGATTGTTATGTGATATCCGTTTATCAATATGGCAGTGAATGCTGGACAATATCATCAAAGTTGAAGGAAAAACTTGAAGCAACTGAAATCTGGTTCTACAGAAGGATGCTGAGAATATCATGGATCGAGCATGTGAGCAATGATGAGATCATAGAAATGATAGAAACAAAAAGGAAACTAATACTGAGCATCAGGAAAAGACAGCTGAAGTTCCTGAGACATACAATGAAGAAGGAGAGCTTAGAGAACCTGATACTAACAGGCCAGATAGAGGGAAAAAGAGACACGGGAAAGCAACGGATAACATATGTGAAGGACATAATTAGTAGGATGATGTAACGTGGGTTGCATGGTGTAACAGAAAGTGTGCTAAGAGCCACCGGGGATAGAGAGACGTGGAAAGCCATGATCGCCTATGTCCTGAAGAAACAGAGCACATAAAAGAAGAATATACTTTAGAAAAGAACTGCGGCTCGTCAGAAAGATCAGCAGCGGCGGCGAAATACGTATTACCCATGAAATTGTAGAATATCTAATTTTTTTCTAAATTAAATATATATTTTCAATTGGGTTTCACCTTCTTCACAAAGAGGAAAATTTTGGAGGGCTTTTATTTTTAATTGTAGCATCTACCATTTACGAGAAAAATGAATAAAACGTCGGATTTATATTTATTCTAAACTGTTAAACACTTTTAATTAAACTTTGATAATTTATATTTAAGGGCCTAATGTATCAGTTCAAAACTTCCTAAAACATGAAATCCCTAAAATGTTGATATGTTTGGTTAAAGTATCTGATAACTCTGATAATCCAAATATTTAACGATAATTCATATTAAGAGGTTCTTTAATTTGTGATTTATTAAAAATTCTGTATTAAAGATAGTATCTTTATCTAACGTTATATAATGTTTAATGCCACTGATTCTGCGTCAAAAAGTTTGTGAGTGACGTTGGTATTTAGAAACCGTAATTAATTGCACTAGCATCATGAAATATTCGTCATAACTCCGAGTGTCAGCGAACGGACCGAGTTCAACAACTTATATTATATTCCATCTCCTTGAAGATGTAACTAAGTTCCACTCATTCTAGCAACAATATAAACGAGAGATGTTCGGTATGAGCGTTGAATTAATTTGTAACACATGCAAACGAATAATGTTGCTTAACCGAACCTATATATATATACACGTGTGTGTGGATTTTCTCTTGGATGTGCGTTGTGGTGTAAAGGATATCGGCTTCCAATGAGAAAACATTTGAGTTCAAATTCCAGAAGAATTCGTTTCATTTACTTTTGCACAAATACCCTTGGGAAAGATATTAATCAACCTTTTCTTCCTTCAGTTATGAGTTGGTTGAATAGCAAGACAGATTGCTTGGAAGGCAAACATTTTACTTGAGAAAATAATGGCAACATACTGCGGGAAAATCTTTTTTCTTATCTGTCATGTCTTAAAAGAGAAACCATCGCTCAAACGTTATATCATGAATGGCAATTACCTGACTAACTGAATTTTCTCAAACGCTTATCATACAAAACAATCAGTGTCTGAAAATGAGATCATCTTTTCACTCAAGTAGATTACATAGGCTCCAGTTAATGATGGTTGACTACTGACAGTGTTTTTATAACATTTGTTCGACATTGTATAAAAACAAACCCAATATTTATACTCATGGGTATATTTATAATTCTATATTTCTAAGTAAATAGTTCTAGTATCTAAGCCTAAATGTCTTTCTTAACATAAATTTATCCGTGTATGTTTGTCTTTTACAACATTACATCGATTTTGCATTTAGAGATCTTGAAATCAGAAAATGTAATTTTTTTTTTTACTTGTTAAAGTGCTGTTGTTCGCTAAGCTCTAAATAATTGATCTTGGAGACATTCTGGTTTGCAGAATTAGATTTTTGTCGACACTGAAAACGAAAATTCCTAAATTGAGAAATTTACTTAAGCAGAAATAAATGAAATTACAACTTAGTTTTCAGTGTAAGTTCAGAGTCTGAAGTTAGAGAACAATACCAAAACAGGCACTGAAGCAGTTGAGATGTGTAAACATATGTGCATACATAAAAAAAATTAATAAAAGTGAAACATGTTATATTTGAAAGGATTCCTTTTCATTTGTTCTTTATTTTATCATCTCGTCGATTCCTGAGATATATATATATATATGATGCAGCGAAAAGGGACCAGCTCGTGATGGATCTACATATATACATAATCTTCTGATGAATGCAGAGTGCATGAAACTGAGTTGTGCTACGGACGTAGTACATTATGTATATTTATTTCTATATAATTTATAGCTCTGTTATATTGCACTGTTTTATTAACAGCTGAAAATATTTATATATGTGTGTGTACTTGCATATATATATATATATATATATATATATATGCAAGCGTATCAATTTAACGATGTCCAAAGCGCTTTTACACTCATATTTTAGCCATCTTCATGGAATTTTCTTTTTAGCGTTATTAATTTTTTCGTGTTTGACTGATTAAGATTTATATATATATTTTTAATGTTTGAATAATAGTAGCGTTCATTCCGAGCTTTGCAAGCTGAGCGTGGCTGAAATTTAAGTTGCTATCTTTCTATTTTAAACGAATGACATTAAAATAAATTTTCACTGCTCAACAACTGGTATTTTGTTTTATGCAAAAGGATTTCTCTCACAGCAAAATCTTTTCAAACATATGTGTGTATACAGAATATTGCACATTGAGTGTTGGTGTTAATAAATTAATGCCCGATGTAATATGCAACAGCTATAAATTATATTAATAACTACATTTTCCTCACCACTAGCAGGATTCTGAGTTTGATTCATAACGCAATCTCCAGGGGGAAAATTACGACATACTCTTACATATTTGTTAAACTAGTGGGCCGTGTCGTAATATATATATATATATATATATATATATATATCTCGATACGCCGTCTAAAATGATCACAAATGTATGAACAAATAATCAAATCGCCATTATAGTATCATAAATAACTCACATAATTCAATCAATTTCTTTTATCTACTAACTAAGGAAAATTTTTGACTATTCTAAAATTAAGACCATTAATTAATTAGAAAAAGTAAAGTCAACACTGTTTTAGAATACTCTGGTAAAAAGAAAGTAATCAGAAATAAATAGAAACTAATTAAACGCAACATATATTTTAACCCACCCTTCAGCCGTAATATCCAAATAAACACTGGAAGATTCTTCCTAAATTTTCTTCAAAAACTTTTCTAACCGAACGAAACTAATTTTCTTTAAATACGTCTTATGGTGGACAAAGATAAAAACAAAATAGTAAAATGAAATATATGAACCAAAACAAAAAAATATTAAACATAGGGTTTCTTTCAGAATCACTCTCTCTCTCTCTCTCGTTTTCTCTCTCTCTACTTTCTTTTATCTTTCAAGTAATGAGAAGATAACCTTTTAATGAAAAGAAAAAGATAAGACTGAACACTGCTGCGAAAATGTAAAAATTTGTTGTCCCCGATTTTTATAAACTTTCAGGACTTTTAAAAATGATGCACTTTTTTGTCACTCATAGAGAAACAGTTCTATAGGAAAAATGAAAGTACAACAATTTAAATAAAATGAAATCTTTCTCTTAATGATTTGTTTCAAAATCCGTTAATAAATTTAATGATTAATTAAGTAGATTTTCTAGAACTAACGGTTAAAACAGAATGAAAATAACATTTCATTTACGTACGGTTATAGCAAAGATAAAGAAATAAATATGGAAACAAGATATATAAACAAAAAAAAAACTATTACTCATTTACCTTCCTTTAAAACTTATAGCACATTTTCGTTCTCTCCTCCTTTTTCATTCTAACCACTCCATCTAATAAAATTAAGTTTGTAGTTTCTTTTAAAAGTTGCATTTATGTATCTCTCTATATACTTGTGTGTGTGTGTGTGTGTGTTTGTGAGTGTGTGCATTGTGTTGCAGTGGATTTCGGCTAGGAACGAGAAATTGGAAAACCGAATTCGAATTCCAGTTGAATGCTCTGCATTCATTTACGCGCTAATAAGATATTAATCCGTCCCTTCCCTCCAGTTATCGTTTACATATCAAGACAGATTTAGTTCTATAACCTGACAACCAGTGACTGCAGCAGATAGTTGCAAAATGTTGTGGCATAATTGAAGCCTGATGTCTATTGTCTACTTCATCTGTGGTATTTATATGCACCGAGTCTATTAAGAGTTCCGATAAGTGCGGATGGTTCTGCACAAGCCTTCACAACTTTAATCAAATCAGTTGTGTGGGTCTTTTGGATGTTTACCCTGGTTTCACAACTAATGGTATTAGGCTGTGCAGATACTCATACGTCTAATCCGACGGGGGAGCCCATTATATATATATAGGAAAAACTACTAAAAAGTTGTAAGTTTAAAAATTTATTTTTCTGACAGTATTTATTTATTATTATATTTGATATTTCAGACCGTCCTCGGCCTTTCATCAGAAACAAATGATCTTAAAATTTAAATATATATATATATATATATATATATATATGTGTGTGTGCGTCAGAGGTATGAAGAACATACAACGTAACCAACAAGTGCTGGATTTTTAAATCCAGGATTTTCCTGATGTCGGTATAGTGTTGTACCTCTCATAGTCTATTCAAATTGCATTGTGACCACACAAACAAAACTGGTGAAATAAGTTTCTGCACATCGAATCCACTCGCATATAAGCCAAAGCCAGTCTCGCTGAATATACAAAACCTTAATTTACAGCGGACTAAAAATTACATATATCCTACAGATCCATTACAGATCAGACTTTGATGCCAACGCCGAAACGCTATTGAGATACACCATCGACGAGAGACCTCACTAAATATCCATTTCTCTTCTCTTTTGACCCACTATCTCTTCATTGTTGCCTTAGCTACAGGAAAAGATAGAAATACCAGTCTTGTACATACACATTTATTTACCCTACTTAATATCTTTTTTTAGGCTGAAAGATTTAACCTTCACAACAGAAACAAAAGCAAGGTTTTGGCTTAAATGTTAACCATTCCTTCCCTCGCAACATAGTACGTTCTTCGGCATACTTTACACGGCTTTGAATTCAGAGATCCACTTTCCCGAGACTGGATTTCTCTGCTGCTTATATTATTGCTTGGAGAGGATTGGTGATTTCGTACATTTTCTAAAGTTATTTGCAAGAATTTGAACGTGAGCAACTCGGCTGGGCTTCGAAATCGGCAGTGTATATATATATATATATATATATATATATATAACCGTACTGATGAGCTGTGATACAACGAAGCAGATATGTCTGCGGATTTTTGTTTTTTTTAATCATTTCACCCCGAGCAAGGCAGAAACGCCACTGATGTGCAGGGGGTTACATAAATGTAAAAAGATTAATTAGAAAAGAGTGAGGAGTACAAACTAGTTAGAAAGGAACAATAGAAAGGTGAGAAAGCAGGTGCAATGACAGATACATAGGCGGAGAGAAAGTGAAGGTTATACAGGGGAGGGGAGAGAGCTAGAGTCCAGTGGTTAGTAGATGAGTATTAACTTTGCATTTAAATTTCTGGAGGTTGTTGCCGTCAGGAAAGCAAGAATACGGGAGTGAGTTCCACAGGCGGGAAGTGCGAGAGAGGAAGCTGCAGGAGTAGAATTGTCGTCTGCATTTGGCTAACCTGACTGTGAATGGATGGGACGCAGTTGCCAGTCTGGTTAAACGGGTAAACACCTGTTGAGGAGGCATCAGTGACTTAAGCTCATCCGAGCAGAAGCCATGAAAGTATTTATAGAAGAGACAGAGGGAGGCCACATTTCGACGATGGGAAAGTGGCTGCAGTCGAGTCGCCAGATCAGTACCTATCACATTACAGACTCTCCTTTGGAGCTTGTCAAGAACACTGAGGAGAACGGCAGGGGCACCTGACCATAAATGGCAGCAGTACTCCATGCACGGACGGATGGTTGACTTGTATATATGCAGGATGGATTCAGGTGGAAAAAACATCCTGGATCGACATAGTGAACCAATATTCTTAGCAGTAGTATGATTATTTACGTTCTCACAAACTGGAAGAATGGTGGCCTTTGGAAAAAGAGTAGCATCGCTCATTCAGTAATGAAATAAAGCACTTTAACTACTGGCGTATAATACATCATATGCTAAAAAGTCTGCCTCCATCTACCGAACGCCCTCAGTTCAGGTAGAATCGCCGACTTACACCAATTCGGTCGGGTTTCAATACTGAGTAAAAGCAATCGGAATGTCTAACCGTACTGATGAGCTGTCATACAGCGAAACAGATCTGTCTGCGAATGACCAATATATATATATATATATATATATATATATATATATATATCTCGTTTAATTGAAAACAGAATATCTACTCAAAAAGTATATCCATTAAAAATAATTTCAAACAAATAACTTAAATATATCAGTTGTTAATTCCATTTCGTTGCACCCCTGAATTTTCCCTATGCAGTAATATACAAAATAGTTCGTGTTATCTTAGGTGAGGAAATAACTGGCTCAAGTCACGTAACAGAGCTGATCTATTGTTAAATATCATGTAGAATCTGAAGTAATTTTAAGACATAACTTCAGTGAGCCACTCATTTCTCTTCCGACATGCTTTTTGCTTTCAGATGTCGTTCGCCGATGTCACTACAGCCACTCTTAATGCGTCCCATTTTGAGCTTTCATCAGAAATTTGTTCTTTGTATTTCGTTTTTATTTTGTCCATATAGATTTCTTGTAGGTCCGGGTCATTGACGCGTCTATTGTACTGCACTAATCAGCTTAGTTTTATCCAAATACATATTATACTAAATTAAAGATAACGTCAAGAAAGTCTGGGAGGAAGAAAATTTGCTTTCATACTTCCCGACTGCGTGTAGAAAAATGTGTGATTTATTAATATAAGTCTTACAAATAACAGCGGTTAACAGTATGGGAAATACAGATGGTTGGCTGTTTCAGTGATCGGGGATCATATTTAAATGCTCTCTTCGGATCTATTTACTCATTGTAATTTAGCTTGATATGTTCTGTTCTACATTTTAAAATAAATATGAAATATACATATCATCTACATTAAATCTCCATTATCTTAAGGATTTAGTTTGTTGACCTCATTGAAGTGGTTTCAGCAATGATTAATTTAACATGTTTTTCACGGAACCTAAGACTTGTCTTAATTATCATTCATTAAACTCTGTACAAAATCATAAACAGAGGGATTAACTATAAAAAAACCCATTTGATTGATTTACTGATTTAATTTTTTATGGCTGTTCAATATGCTGCAAAATTCTTAAAACTTCGACGTAATTTAACATCGTAATTCAATTTTTGATATAATAATAGTTTACTGATTTACTTTTTACTAATTAATCCGTAGTCGGAGAAAGATTGGTGGATTTTTAGCTTTCTCAATGGTATTTATGCGTGACCTTAAACAAAACTACTGGAATAAGAATTTTGCCTTCCAATTCCGAGCCGTCATTTTCATACTACCTTCGTACACAAACCCACAGCCCCTGTCACTCCATATTGGTTACCCATCTAATTACTGACCAGGCTAAATGTTGTTTAATTTCAGCGGTCGTACGAGAACTGGTTTTTCAAAATGATACAGCTGAAAACACAATCAGTTGAACAAGTCGAGAAAATGCTATAGCAATATTACTAGTGCGTTAAACAAAATGTTTCGAAGGAATCACTCATCAATACTAGAAATAGCTATAACAGTCGCTTTGAGATGCCTAATTTCCTGAAACAATATTTTATTGAAAATATTTTATAGAATTCAACCATTAGACTAAATGTTTTGTCCAATAACCATTCAGTTAAGTCTCATACGTGATACGAGCTTGGACGCTCAAGACACTTTTGATCAGTAAATGACTAGGCAGAAGTCTTTCTTGCAGTAGGATGCCATTTCTTTTTGCTGTAGAATTGTTGTTAACCCAGGCTATAGAACCCAGTTTATCTTGCTATTCCGTACATAGATGGAGGGAGAAGCGATAGATGAATACAATACAAGGATATTTTCGCGTAAGTAAATGCAACGAATTCAACTGGATTTTGAACCCGCCTATCTAATATCTTATTATGATCGATAGCACAACGATTAATACTACCTGTGTGGAAATGACTATTTGTAATAACACCATCAGTATTTAATGCCAGGCCTATTTACATTCATTGTTCTTACTTTCAAATCAAATAAAAATTTCATACATAACTATTAGATACATAGTGTTGTTTGAAATTGAATTTTACCAGTATTTGATTGTGTGAAAGATTTTTTCTCTAGACAGATGCAATTACTGAATGTTACTGAATGTTATTTTATAAATGTAAACAAAAATATAATGTTCAAATTTCTCTTAAAAACCGGTTTCTTAAAGAATTTCGAATAAAATAATAATAAGTTTAGAATCTGTATTTTCTCATCTTAAGTGTATAAAGGCACATGATTCGATCACAATGTAGGAGATGGTAGGATACAAATAATTCAAATCGAAAATATATTTGTCTTTAAACTCGTGAAAACATTCTCTCTTTCTCAGTCCAAAGATTTATGTAAAATGATCAGTAAGATTCCTTTTTTGTTTCGTGAAAAGTCACTCATACTTTCTAAATTTGCTTAACAAACACAGACTGAACACATGTGGAGAAATCTGTCAATATCGCTAGAATAGAGAATGTATTAATACCAGTACCGACTGGCAAACTGCTAAACGATTAATTTTGCGTTTCTTCTGCTTAAAACATTGAAACAAGGACATATAACGACACAAGGCAGAAGGTTACTAAATGTTTCTACTGAAAGCAAATAATGAATTACATGAGACTGAACAGGTTAAGATCAGAGAATCCTCGTCTCGAGTATGTTAAAATAAAGGCAGTTTCTTGTTAATAAGCTGTTCGAAAGGAACTTATTTCTCAAGAGGATACGTAGGGAATGTATATATGTCATGGCGGGGGTTAGTTTCACCAATTCAAACAGTTATAGCTACCAAATGTAGCTTGTCTCGATATTTGTCATGGGAATAGCGATAGATTAGCAAAGTTTCTTCTGCAGTGTCAATCGCTATCTACTCTCCTGATTCCTCTTCCTGCTCATTATTAATGTTTCTTTTCCTAATTCTTCCATACACTGTAAGCACTTGTGTCATAGAAGCTTTACTGCTTTAAATAGAATAAAATAGTTTAAAATATCGGAATTAAATTTATTGTAGATTGGTAAATAACGCATCATCTGAAAAGTGATGCTGGCCCACTTGAACTTCGTCAATTCTAGAAAATGTGTATTGAGCAGCTCCAGTTCAAATGTGGAAGTACTCTGTTATTGGTCTGACATGGCTCTTATAATCAATAACATGGCAAAAGGGAATCAGATATTTTCTGGAGTTGTACAATTTTCCAACCTATTTATCTGTCATATATAAAATATACTAAAATGTGGTTTCAAGATTTCCAATAGAAGTTCAAAACAAAAAGACTCATTGAGAGTGAAGAAGTACAAACTGATAGGAAAAATTTTAGAGTTTGCCCGGTGATGAGAGGTTACTATTATGGTTCTGGAGGTATTAAATATTAGAAGTCAATTTCCTCTCCCAGATTGACTTATTAGAGATAAGTCAGAAAAGAACAGACTCTGGCTATTTAAATTTAGTCTTTAGATTGTTATGCTGTGCCTATCTTTCATGTAGAAAAACACGAAATTATAAATTTCTAATTGAAAAGTGAAACAACGAAAATAGAAATATAATTTTGTACTATTGGTTATATTTCAGAAAGAAATTCTTTCTGGCATGTATTTTTATTATGACCGTTTAGTTTTAATTACAATAAAACTATATATTGTATTTCATTGTATAAATTGGCGGACGGGTCACGGTGTCAGCTTTGTAGTAGTAGATCTCTATTAAAAATAAAAGCAAAGAGAAACACAGACAACATTCAGTAATGAAAATGAATAAAACATTCATTCATGTGCATATTATCAATCATTAAAGACAAACGGGATAGAATATTTTCAAAGCTAAATATGATAAAAACACGTTTAAGAATTTCATTAAATGATTTTGGAAACAGAACATCTGCTAAGGTATACATCGAAAATAACTTTTTAGATGAATTGGATGCAGAAGCAATTGTTGGTGGATTCAAAGAATCATTTAGTAATCACAAACAATTTTGGTTAGTATAGTGGTTTTCATGCAATGCTTTATTGCGCTTTTCATTGCGTTAATGTGTAAGTTATGCAACAAATTAAAATGTATGTCAACAAATTACTTCAAATGCAACGAAATTTAAAAATATACTAACAGTTTGTACTCATATTTTGTATCTAGCGCTAATATGTATAGTATGTTTACACTGTTGTAAAAAAAGTACACCTTTTTCCCCACATAAATTTTAATTTTACTCTTTCCTTTTGCATGTGTATTGAAAATTTTATTCATTCGTAATATAAATTAAATGTGACATTGTAGAAGCGGATGGGTCCATTTGTCTCCTGGCAACCAATATTTTTATACCCAGTCACTCATAATCGTGTTTGTCTTCTGGACATTAAATTTTAAGTTAAGAATTCATATCTATTGATTCTAAAACAGAATGGTGGAAATATTACAAACATGTTCGACACATAGTAATTTTAATTTTTAGAAAGATTAAAACTGACTAAAGTCAGTTTTAATCTTTCTAAAAATTACAAAATTAAAATTACAGAAGAAAATTTAAGCTTGTACAGTTGAAAAAGAAGGCTATGTAAGTAATGGATAATGTCAAAAATGACTTGCAAGCGTTCGTGAAGATTTATTGAGGTGTGATTCTTATGAGTCCAATCTCTAACAAATGAGATTTACCTGAGTAGATATTCATTTCAGTCCCATAAAAGGTACCAAATCGTAAATAAGTTTGATAGTGTTTCATTCAATACATTTTACGTGTTTTATGTTACATATTTCAGGATTTGGGGCATCAGGCTTCTCTACGCTTACTGTGTTTTTTAACATTAAGAAGAATAACAGGTCAAAGCTTAATCGTTACCATCCTTCTTTGTCATTTTTCACCGATCCATTCTCCATAACTCATTCTCTAGGATTTGTCCTCCTTTTCATGCCTCCGCCTAATTATGAGTGTTCAATTAGCCAAGCACTGTCTTTTTATTGCGGCTTTGAAAATTCAGATAACGATTTCTGATTGAAAGTAGCATTTGTCTATGTGCATGAGAGAGGAGGAGTTTGTGTACGTCTGCGTTAATGAGAAATAAAGGCATAAGTATATCTTAAAGAGATTAATAACAATTGTTGCAATGTAGTGTATGTAGTAGGTCGGTCAGTTAAGGGCGAAAGGTGATACACGCTTGGGCGATCATGTCCATTACGAAATATGATTGCCTGGGCAGAATATTTCCCTGAAGTAGGGTGCAATTACTTTTTGCAGTAAAATGATTAGAAAGCTAGGCTATATAGCCCAGTCTGCCCTGTCATTTGACTCGCATCTAGAATGAAAAGAGACTGATTATAATCTTTCTCAGGGATATTTGCGAGTAAGTGAATGCAATTCAACTCGGCTCTCAAAATTTTCGTTTCGAGCCGATGCCCACTGTGTGGTGCAGTGGATATGTTGAAGAAATATTGGTTTTGTTTTAAAAAGAAAACAAAAAAAATAGCGAGAAAGAGAAACTGGATGTGGTTTTGTGCGGGAGAAAAACGGTGAGTGCGTCTATGAGACATCGTGTTAATATTTCAGTAATAACTTTTTTAACCGTGGGTATGCTTGTGCATATCAGAATGTCTCAGAAGAATATTTTGTAAATGATAAATCGTAAATTACGTATTTACAAGCGTAGGTGTCTGTAGGTGAAATATAAATTTTATGCAATCAAGAATGTACAAGTAGTATGAATGCTTACGTGCATGTAAAAAATAGAATATGTGTGAGTGTTTGAATTTATATGCGCGAGAGATAGTTTGTGTGCCCGCTTGTCTGTTTAAAAGAAAAATGACTGTGTGATAAAACGGAAAATAGTATCTTTTAAAAGTATTAGTCCTGGAAGATTGTTCTCTCGTCTCATCGCTCCAAGGCAAATGAAACCTTCAAGTTGTTTTCCGCTTTGAAAAATTCTTTGTCTTGAGAATGAATGTAATGTTAACAAGTTGAAAACAAAAACTCAACAAGCATTCATATTGTTAAAATCATTTTTTCTTTCTTTAATCTCGTATTGTCAATTGTTTCATCAAGTAACATTTATAGATATCAAAGAATAACATCTCGCGGATAATCGCTTTAATCGCACATGAAATATGTAAACAAACACCAAACACTTTAGCCACCACTGGGATTCGAACCCACGAACGGACCGTAGCACTACGTCCCAGTACTTTTCAGTCCAATTGAAATAACTAAATCTGCCACAGGATAATGGCAGCTGAATGCGTCTGGAGTACAGAATAGGAGTTTCACCTCACATTATTGATTATAAACCAATCAGTGATAACCAGTTCCTACTTTTTTAAAAACTCTGCTAGCAAGGAGGGATAAAAAATATTTTATGAACAAGTTTTGGTTAAGTGAAATCAATAAATATGAATGTATTATTGTAAATTGTGAGACCTTGAATTTATGTAAGTCCGCATTTCCAATGTTACATGCACAAAATCAAGCTTTCACGAAAGAAAAAGGAAAAAATTTTCAGTTATGCTTTTGTTTTTCCAATTTTAAAAGAAAAGGAGGGATTGCTGTAAAACTCCGTTTATCTTAACTGGTTTAATGTTAATAGCGTACCAGAAAATGACATCAGGCATAAGGTTCTACCCACTGAATTCTTTAACTCTCACGCGTCGCCATCTGCAGTCGTAATGGATTATTTTCCCAAAATTTGCTAACATAGCACTTTGGATGACTTGTTTCGTTTTTAAATGTTTCTGATTTGAAATCAAAGCGTCTTTCTTTTGTATTTCTTTTAATTTTTTTTTTTGAGAATATCGATTTTTAAAATATCGAAAAGTGAGTTTACGTACGTAGTACCTTATAGCCATCAGTCCGTTTTTAACTAGTCAAAAAATATTTGTACATCATTATTGAGTGAAACTGTTAGACATTCTTCACTTTGTCTATATCGTAAGTAACCTCGTGGGTTTTTCAAAATTTCGTAATTGCATGTTAAAATTAACATTGTCGAAATGAAATTAATACATGATATAATTAAATATAATCAAACATAAACCACAATATTGCTAACAAATATAAAAAAAAATCTGTCCAACAGTTTTTTCAGTTGGATAAAGGGGAAATTAGTACGAGTTCCAAAGGGCTATTCAGATTCATTTTGTTTAGGGTTTTCTTTATAAACGTGGCATATTCCAGGGAAGGAAACATAAATACATGATTGTAGACATGCTTTTTCAGTAGCTGTCACTACAAAATATTCATAAATAAATATATATATATATATATATATATATATATCCATCCCACGTACAAAATATGACAACTTCTTAAACAAACAGAATATACTGAAATTCATTTGAAGTCTTCAAAACTTGGATTTCATGCACTGTGTTTTTATCATTTTTCTCTCACATTTCATATATATATATATATATATATATATATACACAAATGAATTTCTTTATTAAAATCTGAAATTCCATTGTATATTTTAATCGTTTTCTGCAGCACTTCTTTTGTCCCATATATGGTATTATTCTTTTGTAATTTTTAGCTGTGTAACCATTTGCTTTGGAATCGTTTTTGAAATAAGAGAAATGTATTTCAAAAAGAGGCACTGGAAGAGAGAGGCTTGTTTCAGATTATAGATAAAGGACTATCTTGGCTCTCACTTACAGATATAGCAGTTTGTCATTTTTCGTTCTCTTATATTTTTGATCATGCATGATTTTATCAATCAACACGGTGCCTTTTAAACATCAGATTAAAACAGTGATGCATCATACTGGTGCGAATAATAGACGTCCATCTACCACCTCAACACTCAAAGAATAGTATTCATTGGTTTCTCTGTATGTTCATCAGTACATATTTTAAATAAACAGTGCGTAAGGTAGAAGCGTGACTGGACTTTGGGTATTGTATTGTTAAACATTCAGTTACACTTCAATAAAAAGAACATCTGCAACACCTATAACAAAAAAAACCATTAAAAACTACTTCAGTGGACAAGCCTGTTTTGTATTATTACTTAGTCGAAAAAACAAATCAAACTTTTGCAGTATATTTAGATTTTGAGAATTTGTTTTGTATATTACAATGATTCAGTGATAAAATGTTTACTAATTAACGCATAAATGCTAGATGACGTGTATTTATACCTTTCCCAATGGTGTTTGTGCGTAAATGAATATAATGAACCCGACGCTCAGTTGACTGATTTCAAATTCTGTGTCGTTATTCATTACACCACCTGCACATACATGTTTTAAGTAAATTGTTGGTTTATATGAAATTGCCCTATGTTTTTATGTCATAAATATATATATATATATATATATATATATATAGGGAGACACACACACACACACTTTTCCGATAGAGTAAATCCTTAAGACAACGTGTAATATATATGATCGGCTTACAAACATCTCTACATTAATTACGTAGATTATATCTGTATAAGGAATTATATACACACAGGTTTCAGAGTATATCTGTAAAAAACAAAATAAAATAAAAACATAGTTTAGCCGAGGGGTTTTGTTTCTCAAGTCATCCATCAAACGAAACGTGCTGGCTAATTAAAATGTCTTGTATGCGTGACTGAGAGTTTGAGAATAAGCTCATATTTAAACGAAATGTAAGTTTATATTGGGAAATGGATGTATGGCTCTTTTGTGTATGCATAAATTTTCAGTTTGTTTTGTGATGGTGTGATCGCATTGTAAAGATATCGAGATCCACTCCCGACATGATTATATCAAGTGACTTTAGACCTCATCTAATTTTGACACCAATCGGATAAATTGCCGAAAGTTTCATGGAAAAAAACGGAAGAATTATACAGCTCTGTCGCAATGGAATACAATTCTACGCGCAATCAACATATCCCCTATAAACATTTTTTAGATCTTTCGAACAAAGCATTTAAAACATTTGTATTCCCATGAAATACTTTAACTTTTAGTAAACGCTGCTCAAGTTAATAAGATACTAAATCGTAATGATGGAAATGTGGAGAGAGCGGGAGATAAAAAAATCAATTATGTGCAGGATAGATACCGGTTGATTTTCGACTTGAAGAAGTTAAGATTGTCGTGATCAGGAAAGTATCAGACCATGGGGAAGATGTCTGAGTGGAACGGTGTGATATGAAAGAAATTCTGAAAAATAAACTCGGCTACGTGGCATGGCAGGTGCTTGCTTTGAATATCGTGGAAGAAATTAATATAATAAGCCCAAATATCTTCTATTAAAATAGCGGCAAAGACATGCAACATACCAAAAACGAGTCAAAAGATAGAAAAAAAATTCCCTAAAAGGCTCTGCTGTCTGTTTGGAATTCTGTCATGCCTAGAAAGTGAAGATTGTGCAGATCCGATCCGAATATTTCAGCATTACTTCATTTCTGCTCTGATATGTTTGATTATATAATTCAAAAATATTCATCATCGTTCATCGTTTTCTTTTTTCTTTTTTTTTTCTTTTTGACGCTTCGCAAATTATTTGTCACTCGAAAATCTCACTACCTTTAACCAACACTCTGACGGCCTTGAAACGTGTATCATTCAAAATACAGCGTTCGGGCCGAGGAAACATTCGGCAAAGCTAGACAAATGTTACTGTTGCTGATACAAAAAAGATCGCTGATTTTTTCCAGCACAAATTTAAAAAGCCACGCGTAGTAACTGAAAATAGGTAGCTAGTACAAAGGCTTTTGTGCGTAGCATGTTTTAGTAGTCATGGTAAAAGCATTCTTCCAATGCGTAGCGTATTGCTTTGATTTACGTTGATTTGAAGAAATACATCCCATTTAAAACATTGCCGTGTTAACAAATATATAATACTACATTGGAAAAGTTTGAAGCAACCTCCAAAATTATCATGAAATGAAAAGGACAGAAGAATGGGATCAAGCTTAAAATTATACTTTGATAAACTTTTGAAATGAATTACTGCCTCAGTAATCAATGCCAAAAAAAGGATATTTGATCATAACGTGCTTTTTGTCATATTAATCCTAATAATAAAAAAAATTACGGTTGACTATTTTTAAAGTATGTATAATGATAATGTGCGTTGTGGAGCAGTGGATATCGGCTCGGAACGAGAAATCGGGGAGCCAAATCGAATTCTAGTTGAATTCATTGCATTCACGTACGCGCAAATCTCTTTGGGAAATGTATTAATCCGTCTCTTCTCTCCAGCTGTTGCTTAAATAACTGGGCAGATTGGGTTCTGCAGCCTTGGCAAGAAAACAGTCTCTCGCAGAAAG
Source organism: Ascarosepion bandense (assembly GCA_037127315.1). Taxonomy (NCBI): domain Eukaryota; kingdom Metazoa; phylum Mollusca; class Cephalopoda; order Sepiida; family Sepiidae; genus Ascarosepion; species Ascarosepion bandense. The sequence continues at coordinate 671,743 of JBBBDQ010001401.1, forward strand.
CAATGGCAACCTACTGCAGGATAATCTTCTGCCCTGCTATTTGTCTCTTTCGAGCCGTTATCGCCCAAACGTTTCAATATGGCACTTAACTGATTGCTAATGAGAATAATATAAAATAATATTGGGGTCCAATTTTAAAAAAAAGTACCAGAAGTGTCTTCAAATTATATATATATATATGTGTGTGTGTTTGTGCCATATCCACCCATGAATTTATACGATTTCAATGTATGCATTTGTCGTAGCCAAAGATAAATTTATACGCTATATTGAGAAAAGTATATATATATAATTTTGTTTAAATAATTAATTTAATATTCTATCTTATAAATGTCCTTGAAATTAATATATATCGAGCTTTCTATGTATTCTCCTTGCCTTCATTGATTCATGCATCGTCTATGATCAACTTTTGCATCTAAATCACACGATTGATTATTTTATCTTGTCATATTTTGCTAAATATCAAGAGATGATCACGAATTAATGGTTAATCATTTCAGTCTGTTCCATGTGTGTATCGCTGAGAATTTTTATTTTCCCTCCTTTGTTTTAGTTTTATTCGAAAGCAAATTCGGATCAAGTATTATTGTGTTGTATAAAAGAATATTTCATTTGGATATTCTTTCAAAATACGTATTTCAACACGGACCGATAATATCTAGTAAAGATCTCACATTATGTTTGTTACTATATACTTAGCAAACACACCCGAAAATAGTCGAGGAATAAAAGTAACATCGCTCATCGCCAAGATGAAGATTATCTTAATAGAGCACAACGATACTAGCATTGCATTCCTGCAAAAATTTTTAGTATTCTAACCATTGGCTGACTAGATGGCGTCAAGACATTTTTTAAGCATAGCTTTCCTGAGAAAAAGTTCCAGTATGAGAGGGGGCAATGTGACTTTGAGACTAACTAATCTAACGAAGTGAAGTGATCAGCAACGTAAGCGTGCGTTTAGGAAGTAAACTATTTGTATCATAAGAGCAAATCTAGCTAGAATTACTTGAGCAGTATCGTCTTTTCACACATTTTACATAAAAAATGTTACCTTATATTATCTAAAACCGTCACACATTTTAACGGTTCAGTTTACCATATGTAAAGCATTTATATATATTAAATATTTACATCGTCTAATGTAAATCCATTACAGAATTTACATAAGACGATTACTAATGTTTATCATTCATCTCATCAAATTCATATTAAACTCTTACACATGAATGTTGTGATTATGATTATAGAAAACCTGTTTTTTTGTTTTAATTTTAAAAAATTTCTATCAAGCTGTGATAAAAATCATTCATCAAAATAGAATTAATGGATGGTAAGTAAATATATATATATATATATGTGTGTGTGTGTGTGTGCGAGCATATAGATATATGCATATTTGCGTGAACATATTTGTGTGCTTGAAACATGTATAATTGTGTGTGTGAGCATATATATATATATATATATATATATACACACACTCACCACAACTATATATATGAATTTATAAATGTGTGGAATAGCAGTTGTATAGCTTAATAAATGAACTGTTGTATTAAAATACTTTTTCTATTGTTCTTTGATTATTTAATCATGTATTTCTATATTGTGTATTCTTTTTCACACACACACACATATATATATATATATATATATATATATACACACACACAAACAAAATAATAATGAAAGCAATGGTTACTAATGATGGTATATATATATATGCTCTAGAAAAATACATTTACAAATTTGGGGACTGGTACCTCACGGCAAAATATGGGCCTATATAAGCATGTCTTCAAATCCTTCGTATTTGAGATATTGAGCATGAAGAAATTTTACGGAGGATGTCGCCTTGCATGGTCAAATTTTTCATTCGTTCACATTCTGGTATTCTCTTTCACTGTATAAGGTTTGTTGTAAACTGAGATATTCATATCTTAGCAGATGCGTGGCTGTACTGCAGAAGTAGATTGAGTCTCGATTTGTTTGTCTTTTGTCATCGCGTGTCTTTAGCCACAAACAATGTATCGAGTAAAAACTTGATCAGCTTGTACTTCTACAAAGAATATATTCTTCAGTCTGGCGGAGACAATCCTGGAATTTTCGGACAATTTTATATAGATATTTTTAATTCTTTTAGTGTGAAGGACACGGCGGAGAATTTATAAAAGTATTTTTGATACACACACACACACATTAATTATATATATATATATAATTAATCTAATTGATTAATTTGATGATCATAATAATATTTAATTCTAGTGGGTGTTATATATATATATATATATATATATATATATATATATATATTTATAAATGGAACTTTGTGTGTGTCCGTTACCTATAGACTCCGAAACGGCTGAACCGATTTTCTTGAAAATTTATACAGTTATACTATAAGCATCTGCGAGTGTCCTTAGCTAGGTTTTGTGTCGAGGTATCCTGATAAATATCGATAATCGAAAAAATCGGATTATAGAAGGAGTGGTCCGATTTTAATCAAATTTGATACACTCATAGACAAAGACATACGAAACAATATTCAGAAGTTTCAAGGTTGCAGTTCTTACCGTAGTGCAGAAAACCGATAATATATATATATATATATATAAAGCAAGATGTCTGTATTTTTTCAGCCCTTTTATTTTAGTTTTTGCTTCGGGTTTGGCTCTAAGTAAGTATAATTGTAGTTCTTAGTCTCAGCCTTGATACCATTTACTCAGGACTTATTTAGCCTTCAAAATTCAGTTTACGACGAAAAAACTTATTTGATATCAATACCAGGAAATCAAAATTTGGCTGACATACAGTCATCTTTCTTTCAGTCCTCGGTTTCTCTTTAACAGGAAAGAACTATTGCTTTTTAGTGTTTCGTGCCAACGTCCAAAGAGTCTGAGATCTAGGACCACAGATTAGTTTTAAAGCTTTCATTACACCCGATCAATGCCGGGCTATACTGCTAGTATATATATATATATATATATATATATATATATATATATATACACGCACACAAACTTATCACTATACTCGTTTTGAAAAACTCTCCACGTATTTATGTGGAAGGAAAAATGGTTATAAAAAAAAAGAAAGATCTAAGCACATGAACATCAACGAGAAAAGGACCGAGCTAGCACGTACCCACCCAAAGAAAACACCCCGAGACGAGTAATCAATAACAAAAAAGCGCTCAATACTTAAGCAGAGCAGGGTAAGTAAATTAAACCTAGTGAGCCAACAAACATGCCAAGGTTTCATCTAAACGGATATTCAGGGAACGCTGGCTCTTCAGCGTTTCCTGAACATCCGTCTAGATGAAACCTTGGTAGATTTGTTGGCTGACTAGGTTTACTCTACTTATATATATGGTGCTCTAGTTTGTTTTTAAGATCAGGTTTCTCATACACACACATGCCTACATGAGTAACCAACACATTAACCAATAAGATTTAGTGTGTGTGTATGTATATATATATATATATATATATATATATATATATAAGGCCAGTGGAAATTATAATGTACTTTGTAATATATACATAATAATAATAATAATTATAATAATAAATAAACAGACTTTCCACCCAAATGCGTGTATCCAGTGAAATAATGTTAAAAAAAAACAAATAAATCGACTAAACCCAGTTTTTTAAATTTCCGTATATTCCATATATATATAAAATATGTGTGTGTGTATGTATTTTGACGTGGTGTGTTTTAGTTCTTTCGCTTTTACGTTTAACTTTTTATCTCATACGCAAAATCACGCATAGTTTCTTTTGGTTTTATTTGTAGGCCGAAATTTCATTTTATTTCAATAACTAGCTGTCTGTTCAGGACTGTGTGTAAAATTAAAGGTTTTTCATTTCAAAGTCGCCCTTTCACAATAGTCCTGTTTTTAGTTTCCGTTAATTTATATCCTGCCAAAACCAAATTTTATGAATTTCATAATCATTGAAGTAATCTGTTACATGTTGTGAAACGAATTAGCATTGTGCTTCTGAATGAGTTGATGTTGCTTTGAGGAGATACGTAAAAATTCAATAGTAAAAACCACTTTTTTAATACGAAACAGTATTTACAATAGTATTTCCAAAATTTTAACTTTTTCTAACGTTACTGATTATGGAAGAGATATGATTCTCTGTGTGTGATATATATATATATATATATATATATATATATATATATATAATATTCAAATTATGAAAAATCAGCCGTTTGCGCGAACATTGGTTCATACTTCCGGTATTCTAAGGTGTTATAAACATACTTGTTTTTTATCGGCTGACGATACCGAAATGTTGAAACCATGTGAGCGTAATTGACTGATCTTTTTTATTTGAATATTTAAAACGCTCTGTATATAAAATTTGTCTTTGGCTATGTATTCAGTACTTTTTAAAATAATTGTTAATTGATCTAATAATGTGTGTGCCTGTTTTAATCTATGTTACTTATTCCCATCTGTGTAAAATTGTATCTACAATTCAAATATTTCTACATTTTCAACAGCTATTTGTGCCATTCTTTGAAAATATATATATATATATATATATATATTCAATGTATATACACATACACACAAGTGTGTGTGTGTGTGTGTGTGTGTGTAACATTTACAACAGTGAAAATTCAAATAGGCCTAAAACACAGTTCGAATAAGACAAAAAGAAAAATTTAGAATCAGGTTTTGTCTTTGTTTGGTTTACCTTGACAAAGTCCTCCAATGGACGAAATGCACTGTCAAATATTTCTGTGTGTGTATATATATATATATATATATATATATATATATATATATATATACACGTGTTCGGCGGAAATACCTCCGACATAATGAAATGATATAACGTAAATTAACATTTCATCTATATCATACCATTATGTCACAGGTATATGTGGGAGCTGTATAGGGTAGATTTTCAACTCTTCCTGTATGTATACACGAACACACGTATATATATATATATATATATATATATATATACACACAGTGCTATTGTAAAGATTGTTTAGATGGTCTTTATTTATCTCTAGCTGTTCTGTTATTGTTGGCTTATGCCAAACAAATACAATTTTTGATAACATACACACGAGTGTGAGTGTTTATATATATATATGTATATATATATATACATGAGTGTTTGTGAGTTTTTTGTTTTCCCTTAGGGTTTATGTTATTTTTAGTGTATTTTTAAAAATTTATATAATGCTTTTTTATGGGGAGGAGGGTATATTCTGAGACACATAAAAAACAAAAATTAAAAAAACAAAAATATAGTCCGAAAAAAATTGAGAAAACACTGAAGGCTTGTGAACCACTGATCTTATTTCTTCCTGTTTACATCACTTCATTATCTATTTTCTCTGACATTATTGAAACAATCATTTTTGGTCCAAACATGTGTATCATACAGAAGTACTGAACATGCGCTTTGCGTTTTTTTTTCTTTCAATCAGAAGCTTACCGGAACCAAAACAACCATCGGCTTGGATTACAATAGATCCTTGGTTAAATCCGATTTATAATTTTTCCGGCGGCACTTCAAACTGTAATATTATACACACGGATCCACCATTATTTACAATTTTATGGAAAATATGTTTGTGTCTTTACATCATCTTGGTCTTTTTTTTTTTTTCAGTAATGCGCCTTTTGGCTGATTTGACAGCCGATGCAGTAATTAACTCGCTGGTCCTGCAAAGGTATAAACCTATAAAAAATTTGTTTCCGCTGTTCTTTTGGACACACGAAACAGCAACTTGGACTGCAAGAAAGAAATTACACACTTTATATAAAGTCTGTATTAGCGCATGTATATATATATATATATATATATATATATATATATATATAATAGACTTAAGAAAAACATACAATTGAAATACTTATTTTTTATATATCCATTTGAGGATATGACTATTATATTGTAACTGGACATCCAAAAAGTTGGATATTTCGGAAAAGAGCATCTCAAATATCAGATACGATTATATCGTAGTCAATTATTTGAATTTAAAATTCAGGATTAGAGATGATATCATTGGTGTTCATATTTAAACTGTTTTTCTTTTTGTCGAAACTGTATTTTACATTACTTATAAAGGCACATCCCAGTATACAATATTATAGCTATTAATGGTTGGGTGGGAATTTCAGATGTTCTTGGATGTAAAAACATAGATATATGTATGTAGAAGTTTAGTAGGTATGTATAACTACGTAGGGATTGAGTCAGGTATACACACAGATGCAAATGAACAGATATGTATACACATCAAAGCTTTTGTGCATAAACATATAGACATACCTGCATATGATTTATATTCTTGCACCTCTCTATCAAAAATATACATACTCACATATGTATATGTACTAATATAAACATATATGCATATATCTATCTATATAATGTCTTACTGGTTATATACATGATCATTCTTTTGTATATTTAAACAAGTGGGATTGTTAAAAAATTAGTATTAAACCTCTTTTGTTGCAAGTGTTTGAACGAATACTTTTTAACATGTTGTAATTTCGTGTGGTTATATTGAAACTAATATATGCAAATATATTTAACTTTACATTTAGATTCTCTAACACGCGGATATATATATATGTATATGGTCACTGAGGTTAGCACCGAGCGTCGACGTCTGCTTCAGGCGTAAATATTGAATTAAAGCCGGAAACAGAATTTTGCCGATTACTGTTGACCTCAGTGTACAGTTTTATATATACATATTTCCTATGTCTGATATTGAGCATATCTACCAAGGAAATAGCATATATCAAAGCTATGTTGTTAAGTCTATTTCTCAATATATATATATATATATATATATATATATATATATATATGAATAATGCTAATTTACACTGCCTACAGTTGAAAGTATACTTTTAAATTTTCATTAATAATGACTTAATTAAAATATTGAACATGAAGACTTAAGATGAAAATACATTTCAAACTGTGTGACACATAAGTCAGTTTTTTTTTGCAATTGCATTAATAATAAATACGATATTCCATTATCATTATTTCCCTATATTATCTCCTTTTCCACATCAAATTATTTTTCTATATATCTGTAAGTGAATTTTTCTACATTTACCTGATTCTGTAGATGACTATATATGCATATATGGTTACATTTATATGTACATTTCCTACACACATATATATATATATATATATATGTGTGTGTGTGTTTGTGTGAGCGTGTGTGTATGTGAGTGCCAATAAAATTCTTATATATATTTTCACAAATGCATATCAGGGAATCTTTATGCATACATATAGTAGTATATAGATTTAGAACAAATTTTGTTTCGTGTAATTGGTTAATATCAAAGCATTGAAGCATAAAATGCTTGTTAACGCTGATCGTTTCTTTTAGTATTGTTTCATGTGAAAGTTTTTTTATGTCCCGATGGCGTCGAATGTCGCGATCGCGTTGGTGGTAGTGGTTGTATTCGCTGTGATGTTTTCACATTGGTCGGTTGACACCGTGATGCTGATGACACGTGATGAAGTGAGCATGTCCTCCCCCTTTTTCTCTGACTGTAGATGATGACGTCACCTGGTGACACAGCGTATCGTCATGGCTGAATACCATTTGTTTATTAGTACAGCGAATTTTGCGCCATCGCAGCAGATGCGAGGCGTGTAGTCGTGATCTTCATTTGATGATCTTACATTAGTGCCGGCTGGATAGCATTCTGGTCGGACGGACACCCTCGGCTGCAAGAAGATAAATTAGAGAAGTATAAGGATGATGATAAAAACCAAATGAAATTATGTCTTCATTTATTGTGGTATTATCAGTGTTTATATGACGATGTTAAAATCTATCTAACTTAAAATATTGCCCTGAAAAAAAAAATTAAATAAAATCTTACAGGCAAATCAAGATCAGATGACTAACGTAGAAATTATATTTGTCAGCTCACTCACTAGAGCATGATGCTACACAAGGTCAAGTTTTATTGTTGTGGTAAGCCCGAACGCGTGAACACGAACAAGAACCAAAAATTGTACATTCCCTGTAACCACCGATGGCGCTTGCCTCTATGGCGAATACCGATTCCCCCCCTTTTGGAGTGGCGTCGGTTCGGGACAATTCGGTGTTTTTTTTTTCCTAATCTAACTTGCTTACCTTCTTTCTTTATCTCACGCTCTGTTCCTTTTTTATTTACATAGGGAATATAATATATATATATATATAATGTATCGAGGCAGCAAGTAATTTTCTAAACATATGCTGTTAAATATAAGAGACAATGAATGAGCCGTTCTAAACGTCGTATTTTTGCTTTAATTTCAGTTGAAAATAAAGACAAAAATTCTCCAACATTTGGATAATTATTTATTGATTTTCTTCTGAGATTTCGGCTCACATGAGCCATTTTCAGAGAGGTTGTTTAGACTAAAATATTATAACATCCACCATCACTGACGATTTTATTTTGTGTTGACATAAAACTCCGCTTGGCAACGGCAATAGTTACCAAAAATAATAAACGCAATTCTTAAATTTCCGATGCGGTTTTATGACGTCACACCGCGTGATAGCGCGAAATGACAACAAAACCATGTAGTCAAATGCAATGTAACATGTTATTTCCGGATTTAAAGTTGATTTTATTGAGTGTTGGTTGTTTAGATTTGATGTAAATGGCCTCCAATATCTGCAGCTTTCTCTTACTCTGTGTATGATTAAGGTTCACCGTATTGTTGACCAAAATCTGTCTGATATTACCTACATGTTTGTTTTTCAGAGAAATGTTGTTTCATAGTACTCTGATCAGAAAGATGACATGTACGTCTACGGGAGAGCGTGGTTGTAGTAAAACCAATATATGTACTGTTTTTTTGATTAGTATCAGAGATGCAATCTCTGAATGGGCATGTAAATTGGTACAATATATTTTTTTGTAGAGAATTTAGTTAGTGCTTGTTGGGTTATTATAGTCTATGAGGTAAATTGTTTTAAATTTTTTTATAATATATAATGAGTTTAATTTGATTATTACTTTCCACTGGTTTATCATTTCTACGTATTATGTTTTTGAGAGTTTTTTCATCTTGTTTATAATTATTAGGTATTTGGTTGCAATAATATAAATTAATAGTATTATGTTTATTTTGATGTAAACCATTATTATTAACATTATCATTATTGTTAGAGCTATTGTTAAGTTTGTTGAGATACATTTTAATTTGTTGATCAATAACGGAGATAGGAAATTGATTATTGACTAGTGTGTGCTTAATGTTGTGTAATTCTTTATAAAATATAGATTTGGAAGAAGATATCATTTGTGTGCGTTGAAGTAAGTTTTTATAACATCTAACTTATATCGTTGGGGGCAGTCACTATTATAATTAAGACACCAATTTATGCTAGTTGGTTTCCTGTGTAGAGAAGTAGTAAATTTATGTTTGCTAGAATCAATGAATACACCAAGGAATTGGATTTTGTTATAATATTAAGTTCTAATGTAAATTTGATGACAGTGACTTTCAAATCTGTTTTAAGATATGTAATTTTATCAATATTCTTAGCTAAAACAAAGATGTCATCTATGTATCTTACATATATAGAGGGTTTATTGTTGTCATTCATTGTCTTTTATATTTAACAGCACATATGTTTGTATGTAATTTCAGTTATATCAGTTTCCTATAACTACAAGTCTACCTTTTATCCATGCTTAGAATATTACTGCCGCATATGTTCGTGAATTTAACATGAGCTTCTTGGTGAAGTTTGTAAAAGTCAGCAATATTGGTCTTGACTTTGTTGTTAGGCTTCAGTTACTTATTGATCGCCGTATGGGTGTCTTTCTGAGTCTTTTCCATAAATTGCGTTCTGGTAATCCCGTATATGTAACAACTTTGGGAATCGGATCGTAATGGATTATCCCATATTTATTGATTTGGAAGATATTAATGTAAAGTTGGGAAATTAATCGGTTTATTGATTCTAAAATATTTTATGTGCGAGAAAAGAAAGTAAGTGGAAGACTTGTAATTAAAATTAGGCATTATCTCTATAATTTTCAAAAAGTAAAAGGTTTGTTTTCTTTTTCATATATATATATTTCTAACTTAACAATACAGTGATTTGTGGTCAAATTGCAATGCAGCAATTATATACAGTGCTTAAAATAACGAAATATAAATATATTACTAATTTTCTCAGGAGTATGTCTTCCCATTATAGAAAATAATTAGATAATATTAGGTTGTCCCAAAAGTTCTTAAACACTTGCAAAAAATTGAAAATATACCTGCCAAGTAATCTAAGGTTACCAGAAAACATTTGCAAAAATTTGAAGATTTACTCGCAAAAACAACAAAACAAATTGTTCAAAATAAAGACCATCATTTTCCAAGACTTTCTGGCATTGATCTGCAAGCTTTCAGATCTGGTCAAAGTACCATTCAGCCGGCTTCAAATCAAAGAATTCCTGATACACTTCCTCGACATCATCAAACGAGTCGAATCGGTAGCCTTTCATAAAGTGTTGCATTGAGCGGAAAAGCCCATAATATGATGCCGCACAGTCCTAACTGTAGGCTAGATGTGGCAGAACCTCAACGCCGTCCAGCTTTTCAAACTTGTCTTTGGTGTTTCTGGCGGTGTGTGGCTTGGCATTGTCCTGCTGCATCAAAGCGCGCTTTCGGTTGATCAGATCCGGGTGCTTCTGCTTCAACTTTCCCTAGACCCGCTCAAGTTGCTGACAGTAAAGTTCGGCACTGATAGCACGACTATTCGGAACCAACTCAAAATGCAGGATTCCTTCAAAGTTCCACCAAACGCACAACATGACTTTCTTTACGAATCGATCGTGTTTAGGAACCGACGGTGTCTCTTGCCCTTTCTGAACTTATCACTTGTCTCGATTGTGCTGGACCAGATAGACCCATTTCGCAAGTGAATATGAACTTTTAGGGCAACCTAATAATTTGAAAAGCTTTGCAAATGATGGCGACATCTTTTGCAAAAATGAATGTAATGGACAAGACTACGATATATTTCATTGATGTTACTTGAAACATATATTTTTTATTTTAAACAATTCACCCCCTATAAGACTAGACAGCCAATGGCGTGCAGAGTTTACAGTGAGAAAAAAAACCGGGTCCAGTGAGTATAGAAGAAAGTATAATTGATAAACAGGATTTAACAAAATAGATGAAAAATGACGTTGCACTGAATTTTTTTAGAGAGAGTATTTATCAGGGAAACAAGTAAAGGGTATGTAGTTCCACAATCAGGAAGTGCAAAAAAAGAAACTTTTGCAGCCTTTGAGATTTCACTCGCCCGATCGACTCAGTCGATTAAAATATCAATTGGGAGATTAAAATTTATTGCTTTACTCGCCCGCGGTCGATTAAAACTCTGGCAATGAAGCGTTTCAATTCAAATACAGAAAATGGAAATCTGATTCCTTTTACAACCCAAAATTATGCCATTAAAGATTCACAAGTTATTTAGAATAATCTACAATGACATTATTGAAATCTTTGGTCTTGCTTAATCGTACCAATCGGTGTAAACATTCGCTTAATTAACGCTTCCAGAGTGGAGCCAAAATGTCTCTATCGCCCAGATTAAAGATTTTTAGATACGCATTTAGAAAAATATTATCTTTGACTCAATATATATCTTCTTTTTCATCCCCGCTTACGGAAAGTGAAAACTAACTTTTTAAAGAAAAAAAATACGCATACTTTCAACCACGCACCGAAAAATAAATTTCACAAGTAATTTTTCATAAAACATCGTTAAGAAAATCATATTTGTTATTTTTTAACAACTATGATATAGAGGTTGTAGGCAATAAGAAAGAAACTAGAAATTTAGGTATCTCCACTCAATTGCACAAAAACACCATACCATATTAGAAAGGCTCAAACTTAATAAAAACAAAGTTTTATCGTCAAAATGTTTATTCTATTAAAACGAAATATCAAATTTTACTATTTGAAAATTTTTTTAAACGCGTTCGAAATTTTAATTAAAATTTCATTTTTTGTTTTTCGGTATTGATTCACGCTAGTATGCGTAAGGCGACTATTAAGAAAACGCATTTGGTCGAGTAAAATAATTTTTGGTTGAGTAAATCTTCCCTTGCTCTCGAACGCTGGTCGAGTGATTTCTTTTTCAAATCTCAAATGCTGCTAAGAATATAAACGTCGGTTACCTTAAGTCTTTCAACGTTTAAAAGATGGTATCTAGTCAGTCAGTTAAGTGGCATACGTGATACACGCTTGGGCGATCATGTCTCGAAAGAGACATGACTGACTGGGCAGAAGATTATCCCGCAGTAGGTTGCCATTGCTTTCTGCGGTAGACTGGTTGCCGACCAAGACTATAGAACCCAATCTGTCCTGCTATTTAACCCATCATATATCAAAAAGTCAACGTTCATACATATATATATATATATATATATATATATATATATATATATATATATAAAATTTTTTAAGTAAAGGCTGGACAACTCAGAATTGTAAAAGCGTGGGTTCTCTTCACCTTGAAAACCAAAACTTTTACAATTTCGATTTCTCCAACATTTACTTTTTATTTAAAGTTCTCAATATAAATATTGCAGAGCATAATATAATAGATCTTTTTTAATTAAAATTATAATTTACATTGCGACACAGAAATTTCGTGTCGTAATGTAAGCTATATTAATCTCAATTAAAAACTAACTTATATATGTCAGGGAAATATGATTTGGAGAATGTTTTGCATTTTGACAAATGTTACGATCTGCAAATATCATCTAAATATTCTATAAAATTTTATTCAATTCATGTAGCCTAACAAGAATGAAATAGGTATTTGATCCCATTGTGGACAGTAGAATAGAAAAAGATTTGTGTGCACATTAGATCCTAAAGCTATCTCCATTCTCACAATGTTATTCTTCTAAAAATATAGAAACAGATCCCCAATAAATTTGACGACTGAACTGTAATTTAAGTTGAATGCGTTTCTTCCACTCCAGTAAACCTGATCCTTTTGCGGATGTAAATTTCAAATGAACGATAATTCGGTTTTGATAAAAACGGAACTTTGCCGTGTTTAAGTAATAAATAAGAAAATGTTTTTACCAATCTGTAGTAGGTTTTTTTTAAATGCATTTTGTTCAAAAGAAGGCATGGACACAATTATGTTTGGCTTTTGAAAGTAAGAATATTTAACTTCGCTCATTAACAAAAAGGAAGTGATAGGCGATATTCAGTAATGCAATTTGCATAAAATTAACAATTTCAGCACGAAGTTACGCGCAGAAAATATCCTGTGTGTTTAGAATAAAAAATGTAAATATCCGGCAGAGGATGTCAAAAATGTTTACTATTTCATTTCAAATTCTGCAAATTGTGCCAAAAGTCAAAAACCGTTATTTCTACCAGCCATCGAGAAGGGAATTTTATGAGATTTGCTTGAGGAAAAAGTCAAAACCTCTTGTGAGCGTTTCACTACACGTGATTCTGGAAAATATTCTCACCTATTGTAAAATTGGCATGTGATTAATATTTGCATGAACTTGCTCATAGAATATATTACAAACGAGTGTGCACTTGCCCTTAGAAATGAAGGCAAATTATTAGTAGTTGTTTCCTCACAGATTATATATACAGAAACACACAGGTCTTTATTATACTAGGGACAATAACTTGTTTTTGTAGTTGCAATGATTATATATATATATATATATATATATATATATATATATATATATATATAAACACTCGGAGAACTGTAACAGTTACTTTTCCTCCAGTGAAACGTTGAATGTAATGCGTTGGCAACTTGAACTTGTACGGTTTTCCTATTGTCATTTACATTTATAAATATTGTCTTTTCTACAGTTTAACTCACACATTTCATATATATAAATATATACACACAGCGGTCTTTATTATAATGGTATATATATATATATATATATATATATATATACTGAGGCATGTTTCATTAAATAAAATAAATCAAAAATTCTATATATTATGTAATTTTTTTCATATCATCTGATAAACTTAATAACATTGTTTTTGAAAGAGAAAATAAAATCACGATAGTGATACATGTTTTTTTTTATTTAGAGCTTTCGACTTACATCAGCCATTATCAAAGATGACAATTGGTTGTATTAAGCAGTTCGCGTACGTACGATAGTAGTAGTCGACTATTTTGTATGAAAGACTGACACGTGCGTTCGTGCTAGAAGCGAACATCGCACTACAGCTTGTGCTGTCTCACGTGACCACGCGAGAGTGGAAGCGAGAAGTGTGTTTTCTAAATATATATATATATATATATATATATATATAGTTTTTTTTCACATTCATTACCTGACAACATAATTATTGCAAAAAATAAATACAGCGCTGTTAAAAAGAGAACATGCGACAAGAGCATTAATAACTGGTAGTAAAGTGAGTGAACTGGGACGGAATATTATCTCTTTCCACACAGCTATGCCCACTGAGAATAATAGAAGGTATATATATATATATCTATATATATATATATATTTATAACTTATTTATAAATGGAAATTTGTCTGTGTGTTCGTTACATATAGACTTCGAAACTGCTGAACTGATTTTATTGAAAATTTACCCAGCTTTACTATAGGTGTCTGCGAGTGTTCTTAGCTAGGTTTTGTGTCGAGGTGCAGAAAATCGATAGTGTGCGTGTATATATATATATATATATATATATATATAAGGCAAGATGTCTGTGTCTGTTTATCTGCCTATATGGCTGTATTTTTTCAGCCCTTTTATTTTATTTTTGCTACGGGTTTGGCTCTAAGTAGATGTAATTGTAGTTCTTAATTTCAGCCATGATACCATTTACTCAGAGGATTTATTTAGCCGTCAATATTCAGTTTACGACGAAAAAAAACTTATTTGATATCGATACCAGGAAATCAAAATTTGACTTACATCTATTCATTTTTCTTTTAACTGCCAAAATACACTATATATATATATATATATATATATATATATATATATATATACACACACACACAACAGTCTTTATTATAATAGAGAGTTTATAGAAATTGTAATAATAGTATTAGTATGTCTTTCAGATTCCCTTTCGAAACATCTGGCCTAAGACACACCAGCATGTAGGAAGTATTTTTTTTTTTAATGAAGTTGGTGTGGTTTTCACGCTCAACTGGTTTTACATTCATTTTCTCTCTCTCTCTTGGACTGGTCAAAACAGAACTGAAGTACCTAGACTTTCCTGTTGTTAACCTTAAACTGGGAAAGACGGGTATAAAAGATAGATTTGTCTTTTCGAGAGTATATGTATGAAAATACAAGCAACGGGATCCGTATCAATAAATTCTACGCTACGCGCTCACCGTGACGTGATTATAGATATATTTTTAAGAATATCTTGATTTTCACTATTGTAAGCGTCGGCTGTTTGTGCACAAATAAAAGGTACACTTTTTAAATATTGAATTCAAGGCAGTATTTAGAGCACTTCCCCATTTTTTAAAAGCAAATAAAATTAAATACGGTACAAAATTAAGCTTATGTTATTAACTATTGGTGAATGATAAAATCTAGCCAGTTTTATGGTTGAAATCGTTGATTGATTTGCCATTAAAAGCATTACTTGAAATCAAATCTCATGGCAAGCGGTTGTGGTCTTCGAAACTGGAGTATTAACATAAGTCAAGCTTTAATTTTATTTATTATTAGTAACGCTTAATCTCTTGATATCAAACATATTTACAAAGACAACGCAGTGCTACAATAGCGTGAGGTCTACCTCTATATACCATCTATCCTGGCGCAACCAGTTCCAGTGATTTTTAAAATGGATATTTGTTATTTTTTAGATATGTTGTTTTGTCACTGAAAATGATCGAGACTATAAGTTAATGCCAGGCAAATGTATGGATATATCAAGATTTAAAAAAAAAATTTAAAAGAACATTTACAAAATCAGACACAAGCACACACACTATATATATATATATATATATATATATATATATATATATATTGCCGTTTTTGCAGTGTTTTACTGATAGAAAGGCATTTTAGATAAGCAGATATTTTGTCAAAGTGCTCGATATCAAGAAAAGGATAGAGCGTTAACAGAATTAATGTGAACTTGTTCCTTAACTGAGTACTTTTATTTCAATTATGATAAACTTTGAAATTCTCATGAGTAAAAAACATGTTCAGCTAAATAGCAAACTTCTCGTCATAAATGTATAATTTGTAATGTGTGCGTTCGTATCTATTTACTTAAATCGTTAACATCTATAAGAATTGATCTAGATTTATGGATAATGTTGCAGTAGTGCCTAGCAATTACATGTACAATGAGAATGA
Organism: Ascarosepion bandense; assembly: GCA_037127315.1. Taxonomy (NCBI): domain Eukaryota; kingdom Metazoa; phylum Mollusca; class Cephalopoda; order Sepiida; family Sepiidae; genus Ascarosepion; species Ascarosepion bandense. The sequence goes on from JBBBDQ010001401.1 coordinate 688,164, forward strand.
TTTAATGTGATGAATGAAATGTCTCCGCTAGGTATTATCTAGATAATTTATTTAATTGAAAGCGGTAATTATAGTTTTTATTATATTACTTGATAACAAGAGATATAATATTAATAGCAGAAATATCTAACAAATAGATTTCATTGACATCAACCAATGATTATGCTGAATGTTACACAATTTAAAATGATTTATCTTTTCTTGTAAACATTCTTAGTTGTTATAATAACATTTGGAATAATAAAGTCCCTCCCCTATCGTTGCAACGAAGGTAGAAAGAAAAATTACTGATACATTTTTGACGGATGATATGAAGATTCTAATGACAACAAAAGATAGTCAATTAGTCACGTACTACGTTGTTCATGAGAAAGCAGTTTTTATCTTAATAACTTAAAATTATATTTGTTTGAATTATTTCATTCCAAGTGTTGCGTTGAAGTTTCTAAGATGGAAGTAATTTTTGAGAGCTCAAACTAGGAAAACTTATATAGGATGATGTGCATGAAAATATGTATTAGAATAACAAGATTATTAAAAAGGAAAGATTGCCATTGCATGTATAATTTTAAGTACTGAACTACGAGGTAGGCTCTGAGTGATGAAAGAGCAACCTAGAAGAATACTGGAAGCCGACCACCTGCATAGATAGAAAAAAATAGACTAAATTAAAAAGGGAATAAGCCAAGAATATCTTCTCGCATGACTTTTTTTAAACTTTAGAATGTAGCCATCCTCAAAGATAAGAATTCCTAACAGGATTCATTACTGTCGACCGCAATCTTTATATACATTAGCGGCCATAATATAAGGAACGGAAACTTTTACCGAATAAAGAGTAGGGTTTAATGCATAAATATTATACAAAGTTACAAAAGTTTACATAATAGTTTCTTTTAAATAAATATTAAATGGAACACAAGAAAAAAGCTACTGGACAAAAGTTAGGGAACGATGTCAATAATTGACAAACTTTATTTTCCATTGTTAAAAACCCGATGGAGCTTTCAACAATAAGTAAAAGTTCATTTATCATTAGGGCATTATTTTTAAGCAATATGGCAAACTCTACACGCAAAAGGCTCTCTTTTGAAGAAAAACATCTCATTATCGCTATCAAGAAAAATTCAATATCAGATATTTCTGATATTTTTATAGGTCTAAAAGTGTTGTTCATCGTGTAAATTTGCAGTTATAATACCGATAAAACGTTAGATGCAAAACCATAAACCGGCAGACCTCCAAAAACATCACAAAGAGAAGATCGAAGAATTGTTTGAATATCCACAAAGAAATGTCTTGAAACTGCTGTAAAAACTGCCTGTAAATTTTATAAAGATACAAATAAGATCTCACGTAAAACGGTTAATCGCAGGTTGAAAAAGGCAGGATGCCTGCGCTTATTCCAGCTTCAAAGCCTATTATTTCAAAGCTAAACCAAAGGGCACGCCTGGAGTATGCGACAGAACATGTTGTTTGGACTGACTTACAATGGAATACAGTTCATTTCAGTGACGAGTTCAAGTTTACTATATTTGGTTCTGAGGACAAAATTTACGTACGCCGTGGAATAGGGGAAAGACTGTCTTCTCAATGTTTCAAGAACACCGTTAAGTTTGATGGCGGCAGTGGTATGATGTGGGGAATGATTTCATCTGTAGGAGTAGACGAATAGAGGGAATTACTGCTGATTTTTGCAAGAAATTACTTAAATCATGTGGTCGATGCAGAGAAGTCATTGAAAATAAGGTGATGTTTACAATCAAGTATTAACAGGATCGTTCTTTACCTTTTGTCCAGTAGTTTTTCCTTTGTTCCATTTAATCTTTATTTTAATCTTTTTAATCTTTATTTTAAAAAAACTTATGTAAATTTTTGTAACTTTGTATAATATTTTATGCATTACACCCTAATCTTAATTCAGTAAAACTTTCATTGCTAATCATGCATATATATATATATATATATATATATATATAAAATAAATAAAACCAAAAAACGAAAACCATCCAAAATCACTCAAATTTCATAATGCTACCTTCTAACAAATTTTCATATGAACTAACCAACAAATTAACTATCCCAAACATGTGAATTGTTAGAATCCCCTCTAAAACTATTTATATATATATATATAACGTAGCATTCATGGAAGACATGTAAACTACCTGTTAAAGAAAAGCGAGAAGAAAAAAAAATCGTCAATTTACAGAATGAACGATAGTCAAAAAATGAAAAAAAAAAGCGAAATGATAACACCAAAACCAAACACGTACGAAAATTTAAATAACTAGGAAGTATTTTAAAAGAAGACAAGAGATACCGAAATATGAAAACGTATTGTGATAGTAAAAGAAACCTTTCAAAAATGATAAGTATTTATAAAAAACGAAATTTCTATAGATTTAAAGAGTACTGAACAATTATGTCATATCGGTTTCTTAGATGACAGTGAAGACTGAGCAATTTCCTTCATAGATGAATACAAAAATTCAGATAACAGAAATGTGGTTCTTCAAAAGGACGCTGGAAATACCTTAGACTGAACAAAATTAGCAATTATATGTAGAATCAGAAAACATTTGAAAGTTTTTATAGAACCAATGAAGAAAGAGGGCTTGAAACATTTCACACACACAAGATATTTTGAATTTATGAAGAACAGAGGAAAGTAGCCAACAACCTAACCAGCCTACGTACATGTTGACAGATTAAAAACTAGGAGAGCTAACAAAAAGTTAAACCGTACTAAGAGCTCTAAAGGACAGAAAGTTCTGAAGAACCATAATAGCGCAAACCTGAATGGCACAGAAAAAAGTTGGTACGAAAGGAAACTTACTTGGAGAGTTGCAGAGGCGATAAAATCAACAAGAAAGCTACCTTCGTAATATGGGAGCGTGAATGAAGCCGAGAATCCACTTCAAGTCCGAGGACAATGCAGTTTTTGTAACTTTGATGTCAAAAAGGTGTTTGAATCATTGACATGAACAAAATGACAATTTTACTAAATGCCTCTTCCACAAAATAATACATTTATCTCTTTTTATTTTGTTTAGCTTCACAAGACTGTGAACCAAATACCTTTATGATATTCATCCAAACATGTAGTAAATATTTTATCCCATAAAACCATTATCTTCAAGGATAATGTTCGTCGTGTCTTGAAACATTGTGACTAAGTGACCTACTCCATGTATTGAGAAAGAAAGGCGTCTTAAATCCCCAGGTCAATTTCCTTAAGTAAAACCAAATGAATAGAACTCTTTTCTCATGAACACGTGCAAGCAATAAAAGCTTTGCAGTGTAAACAGATCAAGATTTTTATGCTGATCACTTCTGTCAAATCCTGAGAATGAATTGAATGAATTTAACGCTTTCGATTATTGAGATGCTGAATTTTATACAGGATTTTGTTTTCTTAGCATAATGGAAAAGAGACATATCTAGAACTTTACACCATCAATAAGGGGAATTGAGAGTAACAAGCTATTCCTTATTCTTTTTCGTTGCTGAAACATTTAATCTTTTATCCGTTAAGCGTCAGTTGACTTCGTTCTCTTACAGTAGATTGTTTTTCGTTTCTATTTTTCTTTTACAGTATATACACAAACTTTCAAGTCGTTTTCTTACAGTAAGTTAAACATTCTTTCTTTTATGGCATATTTGACATTCTTTCTTCATATATCTTATTTAACATTCCTTATATTAGCAAAATTTACATTATTCAGAATATTACCCTCATTTTAGTTGACATTTGTACCACGTTTCAGCCGTTTTATGCTCCGGTCTTCTTTAGCTGCTAGGAATTTCGAACTGAACCCTTTATTACATTCACTGGGATATACCATTCTCATTCCTTGCGTAGAGCCTCTCATGCTAATTATGAGTTTTCTTACTCTAACATTGTAAGGTACTTGTTAACCACTGCTCTAGCATACCACAAGAGGCTTTACGCAAGGAATGAGAATCGTATACCCTGGTGATTGTAATAAAGGTTTCAATTCGAAATTCCTAACATCTGAAGAAGGCTGGAGCGTACAGCGGCCGAAACATCGTACACATGAGGACAATAGACCGAATAATGTTAATAGTGTAAATATTACCTCATTTCAGAAATATATAGAAGTATTACTTACGTTCTTTGAGATTTTACTCAATACTTTTTCTGTTGCTTTATATTTAAAATTGCCTTAAATTTATTATTATTTAATTTAATATTTTCATTTTTTTTCTTATACATTTAAGTTTGCCTTTGTTTTATTCATTTTACAAAATTTATTTCAGTATTTATTTTTTATTTCAGATTTATTTTCAATTATATATTTTTCTTTCTTTGGCATATTTTTGTTTATTTCTTTAGCATATTTACACTTTTTTTCGTCATTTTACTTTACTGAATTTTTAAGTGTATTTAAAACGTTTTCGAATAATTTTATGGTGTCTCTCACTCTTTTTTTATCTTACCTAATTTTCCATTATTCACCATTATTCACCATTTCTTCAAAAGATATTTTGATTTTATTTTTTTAACTTTATCCACTGCATGTTTCTTAGTCTTCATTAATATTGTCACTGGAGTTTTATTCTAGCCTATATTTATTTTCAAATTACAAAGAATAAAATTGCCAATTCAAAAGACAAAATTGTTTTTTGGAATTTTAAAAATATACATTCTATTTCTATCTCTCAAGTTTTCTTCGTAATATATCTTTTAGTCCTTTAACTTGTTGGTTTCTTCCAAGAAACACAAATAACGGGATTATAAAATTGAATATTCTGTATTTCAGAAAAAAATAACAATGTCGCTTAATGGAACAAAATGTATTTGAAAATTAAATTCATAAAAATGATATTACACGTATATTATAGCGAGAAACTCTTATGTCCTTTTTTCTAGTGCAAGTTCGACTATCGTATACTTAAATCGTACCATCAACTCAAGCAGTTTCTTCTCACGAAAGTATATTCCATGGAACTGACTCGCAAAAGGATGCTTCTATCACTGCAACCTTAACGGTTAATCTCAGAGTCGAACAACTATTTTCCGCAATAAAAATAAACTCTTACTCCAACATCCTACCTGGATTGGCAATTGGGCCTTGTACAGGGTGGACATTAATGTGTCAAAAGTCAGAAAAAGGGATGAATTCATTCATTACACATTAGAAAGAAATGTAAGTGAACTAGACAAGAAAAAAAAAGCAGAAACAATAGGAAAGAAATAAAAATATAAAAACGTTTAAATCATGAAAAACTGACATAGATAGCTTGATAAGGAAATATGTATATGTGTGTGTGCGTGTGTGTTGTCATGATTCGCACGCTTGTCATGCTAGAACAATTACAACTGAGAAAGATTCGATTTTCACTGAGTAGCCCAAGCTTTCGGCCCTGTGCCACAACTAGCTACGCTTTAAAAACTTCAATCTCTCTCTCTCTATGTGTGTATATATATATATATATATATATAGAGAGAGAGAGAGAGAGTGAGTGAAAGATTAAAAACATCACAGTGTAAAACTTTTACAATCGGGTTTTAATTAATACACAAGGACCCAGGTGATCAGGTATGAATTTCAATCTTAGTTAAGTAGCTAATTAAAAATTGCTCACTGAAAAGTAGATTCGTGGAAAGCAAAGAAGCTGCATGCCGAAATAACTTTGCAAAAACAAAGAAAATTCCTTTCAGCAAAATATTGGCACGTTTACCCAAGGGCTGAGAATGAGAAACAGCTTCTTGCACCTACCACCATCAAGCATTAAACTTTATTATTCATCAACTCCCTACGCTTAATATCATTATCCGCATCTTTCTTTTCATCATTCAGAATTTTCCCACGCCTTTTGTTTTCATCTTCCTCCAATTTTCACATTTCTTTTCTTTCAAATGCAACTCAATTATGCCCTCTTCATAACTAAAACTTTGTTTTGCTATTTTCGTTTAAAATTTCTATTCCCATCCCCGACATCGTCATTAATAGATTTACTGTTTTCGTTAGTATTATATCAGCCTGTGGAGATGTCTTTATTATGCAGCTCCGTTGAGATCGAAATGAAAAGCATACCACAGGCTGACCCAAGTGTACCGAGCGTAATTCGGTAGAAAAGACCAAACGAATGAGGTCAATGTGCTTAACAAGCTCACGCAATCGATCTCCGTTGAATGTATCAGAATGCTTTTGAATGGTGAATCAATTATCTAAAAAAAAAAACAAATCTACAAAGTAGTATATATGTTGATTTATGAATCCAACATGGCAAAATTAATTTAAGAGAAAAGGAAGATCTGTAAATGCTTGGTTAACCAATCTTTATTGTCTTTACTTTAATATTTTTATGTGCTAAGGTTGTGCCATAAAATCACTATGTGAAATATAAGTGGAACGAAAGCTCACTGACGCATTAATAGATAGTATCTTCTATTGAGGAACCAGGGAGAGTTTAGTTTGAATTTCAGTTGAGATCATCAAGTTAATTTACGTGCTTATACTATTGAGAAAGAGATCATTATCTCCCCTCAGCTAAAGATAAAGAACAGGATAGAGCGGTCGTATATTTTTAATTAAAAACCAGTGTAGTATAAGGGAACCTCTGAATTTAAACCATTCTGAGATGTACTCCCTTTGGCTGTCGTTCCCAAAGCAACATACCACTGCTGTAACTGCAGAAGATGTTGAACCCCAAAGACTTTAAGAGATTCACTATCATGGATGCTCACTTTGAACCTCAATGGAGCTCGTATAAATATCAGTTAAGTGTAATACAAGATACACGTTTGGGCGATCATGTCTTTTCGCTCTACAAATGACTAGGCAGAAACATTTTCCGCTTAATGTAATGATTTTTAGATTTTCCCGCAGTATGTTTCAATTTCATTCTGCGGTAGATTTGGTGCAACCTCAGGCTATAGAACCACTATTTAATCAATGGAGAGAGAGATAGAGAGAGAGAGATAGATAGAGAGAGTTAAAGAGAGAGAGAGTTAGAGAGAGTGATTCATACCTTTATCAAATCTACAAATAACGACTTTAACTGGAATTCGACCTCGGCTCTCAGGTGTCTTAATTCGAGCATTGTATCACAATGCATAATGAAATTACAACCGTTAAAATTACGTGAAAAGCGAAATAATTAATAAGTATATAATTATCTATAATTACAAATGTCATATCAGATGAAAAAAGCTGAGAATTGATGACATGAGATAGAAATGCCTAATATTTTTGTTCCTAGCGTGATAGTATTCCACATAGATAATGCAAACTTGTGTATGATAAATTACTCTCTAGCTTGTAACACCTTTCCCAAACAGAAAATTTTGTAAACTTCTCTCTACTCCCTCTATTTTCATGGTTATCGTTCAGACAAGATAAATTCACTAGTTCAGAACTTCTAGCATCCGCCAGGCCAACTAAACAAAGTTGACTCTTTCTTATTCTCTTTGAAATCTATTAGGAAAGAAGTTCCACTCATCCAGCTTATTAAACCGGAATTGTTACATTGTGGAACACTCTGTCGAGAGAATGTTTCCTCGACTAAAATATGATCAACTGGAATTTATCATACATGTCCTTATAATATTTACTACATATTAACTCTATTTATGCCATGAGAGCAGCGTCATTCTGTAATCTTGTACATTTTGTTTGTGCCTATTGGGCGAAAAATAGTATAAAAATAATTGCCATTAATACTTTCTCTATATAGAGAATATAAAAAGAGATAGATATGTAGGAACAGGAAATTAATACGAAACATTAAGATAGTATTATTCAGTGAAAACAAGGACTTTGTACCAGCTAATAGGCCGAGATTTCTTAAAGAACTTGATTTTCATTAATTGCTGGTAAACCAGACGTTGCATTGGGTGTGAGTACAGTATGGTACTTTACATGAATGTATCAGATAGATTTATATTAAAAGAAATGATAGACACTTATGCTATTGACTGTATTCACTCATTTAATTTCAATATAATTTATATTTGACGATAGTTTAATATACGTTTCTAACATTCACTTCCCTTACGACCATATCACGCAAAAACAACGGTTGTCTTTCGCTTGTTGAATTTAGGCAAATTCTTGCCTGATTATAATCCATACACTGGTTCAGATTATTTGAAACAACTGTTTTAATTTTCTTTCTTTCGCCATAGGGTTAGTTTTAGGCCTACTGGATTTACAGTGTGTAATCGATTTTTTTTCTCAGACTAAGTGATTTGTTGTATTGTGCAGTAATATTAAGTGCATGATGAAATTTGTTTTGCCTTGAAAAGTACTGCATCGTCCGTGATTGCATCAGATTTTATTATGCCCAGACACTATTGACTTGACTGTCGATTAGTTATTCTACGATTATTACTTGCGATGGATGTTACTCCAAGGAAGCGTAAGAAAATGTTAATTCTGCACAAACACACTGACAAGGCTTACACCGATATCACCGATATTGTTGGTGTCAATCTTTCCACTGCCAGTCTTTTAACTGTCAACAAGGCGAAGAAACATACTTGATCCGTCAGTCCAAAACTTAAAAGAAAACGCGGTCAAAAGAGGTAAAAAACAATGCCAAGAGACGACGTGTATGTGATCAGGAAAAGTATAAAAGATCTGAGAATTTAGAATAACAGGTGTTAAAAGATTTGCGTTGGTGTGTAGTGCAATCATAAAAGCATAGGATGAGAAAACGAAGAGCTGAATTCCAGTTACTGAGGAGTTCGTTATATTCATGCACAAATAATCTTAAAGAATATATGAATATATCTCTCCTCAGAACAATTAGTAGTTAAGCAGTGAGACACACACACACACATATATATATATATATATATATATATATATATATATATAACATTGTTATCGCTCAAAATAATTACAATTCAAATGCTTTCCTGGATTTAAAACTACAAAAGATTGATAAACCGTAAAACAAACAAATCAAAACATTTTCTGATTTTGTAGATCTATCAGAGTTAAACAATTAGTGTAGTCAGGTGTGTACTTAATTGTTACTGAGTGAGTTCTAATGGACGGTGGAAAGAATAATCTAAAATGGTTCTTGAACAAAGGCAACCGGAAAGGGGCTTACTTTTGTTTATCAATTGCACTTATCTTTTGTGCTAAATGATGATAAACATTTTAGTTTAACAATTATATATATATATGAATCGGAATCTGACAATATGAATAGAATAAAGAACAAGTTGGAAATGAGTCTTTAATCTAACAGGTTTCACTTATAACAAGCTTCTTCAGAGAGGAATTCTTTAAAAAAATCCAAGAGACAGTATGTGGAGATATGGCTTTATATATATATATATATAAGTTTTAGTGTGCAATTACTTGCCACATTTTAACAGTTTTCAGGTAATCATCGGGTGATATGTAAAAGTGAAAGTGGGCAGTATATACTTTTGGCAAAGTTTGCGGGTGTATTTGATTCGTGCATACGATGCATGCACGAAATAAACTCGGAAAATGCGGGATAAAACGCTCATCCGAACAGAATTAAAACGTCATAAATTCGCAATTACTTTGAGAGTAAAAAAGTAAAACGCTAGAAAAAGTTCACTGTGGCGTACGAAAAGAATACTCGATGACACAGTAAACAGTAGGACAGCAAAAAGGGAGCTTATCGGTCAAATTAAAAGTGCTAAATAAATAATGGGTACTGGAATCCTTCTTTGGCTGTGCATATATGAATAAACTAGAAAATAAACAGTATGTTTATAACAGTTCTGTTCATGCATTGGGCCCTGGTTTGTTAGCAAATGTATAATGCTATACATATATACACCATCCTCATAAGTGTATTAATTACTTCACTATATATATATATATATATATATATATTAATGTGGGTGAGCATACGCACGTATGAAGTTGATGATGGCAGTCTTATTCTTTGGATTCGCCTCTCCCAAAGATTGTACATATGGGAACTTGTTAAAAAAAAAACAGAGTAACCTTGAGATTTTATGGTGGTTGTAGTAAAGATGGTAAGTAAGAATGTCCTGTTTTGGTATAAGGAAGACTGTGGTATGTTTTGGCCATTAATCATAGGTAGCTAAATTTAAGATAAGATAAATGAAAAGCTTTTTGGCCTTGTGCCATAATTTCATATTAAAAATTAAATAATACTTTACTCTATGATGCCTAACGACGTTCTAGGTTGGCGGCAAGGACACAACACTTAACAGTCGATATTGTTAGGTTGAACCATAAACTCTGTTAACAGTGGAACTCTTTTCCGCTTTCTTGCTTTCCAGTCAGTTGATTTTCAAAATTTTAAATGCAACTTCAATTGTTATGTTCTGTTTTGTTAATACTGTTTTTTTTATTGTTCTCTATCTTTATTTATGTGTTCTTCTCATATTGTTATAAGTCCTATGCTAACGGTTTCTTCTTTCACTTGTGGAAATCTTTTCTCTTTACTTGATTTCTAGTCAAATTTGATCTCCAAAAATTTAAATATAGTATCAATCTTTATAGTCGTAAGTGCTCTTATTTTATTGTTATCCCCACCGTAATAACGAATATTTCATTATCAGTTACACTAAATCAACGATTGCATCTTAGTAGATTTATTGCCTTTCTCATAGAAAAATAGTGTCATTAAGAAACACAATAAAATGTGTTACTTTTGAAACAAACGCTGAAGTTTGATGTGAAATATACTGAATATTCCAAAAGATGTACTCATTTTTGACTCTTTATAATTATTTTTTTCTTTTTGTCACATCTACATATTTAATTTCATTTCATATTTACAAGTCGGTAAACATTAATATTTTATTTTAATTTTAAGCATTATTACTTTTATGAAAATCAGTAAACACTGCAGCAAAATATACAGAAAAAATATTTTGCGACAACCTGTAGTAATACTTATCAACCCAATTCCAACAATATACATGGAATATTATGCATAAATATCTGGAATTTAGAAAAGAGATCATTGTTTAATAAAATACAATATTTTTCTCACTGGCTTATGTCTAAAAGAGATGTACGTTCAGTATATATTCATTACGTTTTAAGTATGTGATTGTACGAAAAAAATATTTCGACCTAAAAATAACTGTAATATGCTTTTGTATGTGTAAGATTATTCTGTCAGTTACATTAATATTATATCTCACTTTTCATTTATGAATTACTACTTTTTTACTTATCCTGATATATTTGAATTAATGAAGAAAATTCGGACAATTTTAAGCGGTAATGAACAACCAATTTTTAAAATTATTTTATTTGACATTACACAGACTTATCTAAAATTAAAAGTTAAAAATATGAAAAAAATAAAGAAACAATAATAAAAAGATGTAAATGCCTCGCATTTGTTCGGGTGCATAAATTCCTGCAGATATTGTATTTTCATAACGCTTTTTATTAGTTACCAGAAATACGGTATTTAATTTAATCAATTTTTTTTTTAAATTGAGAAATATCTCTTGAAGCAAAAATATTTTAACTCCTATGACAGCTGTAGAAACATTTAAGGTTTAATTAAAAACGTTTTAACGTGAAGGGAGACACAGTCTCCATCTGGAGGGCATTTAAAGTCGATTGAATCTTTCCAACTTGTGTGACACACCAAAATTTTTACAGTATTACTAAAACTGGAAAGTACCAAATGAGTAAATATAATGTTTATATATTTTAGAACAATTTTAAATCGTGAGCCAAGCAAGGCGTCACTTTCGTGATTTAGAGCTTCGTGTCATAACGGATCATTTTATTAACTTCTTTTTTACATATATTCCAGATGCTCAAAAATACAAAAAAAGCTTTCCAGAAAAAGTGACCCGACATCAAATAGCAACAAGTGTTTAGAATTAGGGAAAATGAGTGTAAAATAAAAATAAAAAAAAACGATAGATTATCACGATACCCGCATGGATGTCTGTGTCTCTCTCTCATATATATATATATATATATATATATATATATATATATAAAGTCTGGATTAATAAATGCATATAAACAAGAAAACCGAGTAGTCAATTGCTTATATCTTGACGGACGGATATTTTGAAGAAACTCTTGTGTTGTGATTTCGAAAGTAACATCATTCGGTTTAGTGACAACCCTTTTACTTATATTGACTTTAACTCTTATACATACACTCCTATTATGTATTTAAAGTATTTTTAATAGATGCTAATATTTGTGTATTATTTACACGGTTATTTACTAAACAGTACATGTATTTCTTCTGCTCTATTAGCCTGGGTTTTCGAGGAATTCTATTAAGATTTGCAAATATTTTTCATTTGATAAGATTTCACAAATATTCATCCAGTAGACGAAAATAAATGTGTTCTTTAAAAAACAAACGGTAGTATGCTCGATTATAAATATCCACGAGAGATCTCATTTGAAGTAATAAAAATATAAGAGATGAACAAATAAAAACACCCATTACTTCTTTAAAAATATAACACAGTTGAAAATATAGATTCGATATAATAAAAGGCTAAATAGAACAAGTGGAAAGTTTTAATATATGTAAGTAGAAGAAACTGAAAGTTATAAAATTCAAGAAAGTGACTGAATTAATAAGCAAAATTAATAACAAACAAGCAATGAAATTGTTATAGTGCCGACAGTTCAAAACTAAGTAGAGTAAAATATTAAGAAATAGGAATGTATTGTTGGCAGTGTGGCACGCTTTTTCGTAATTCTAAGTAATATCAATTCTACAATATGGCAATGAAGGCTTTACAATTTGCATACAGTTGAAGTGAAGAAAGCACCAGAAATGTGGTTCTACTGAGGTTTGCTGCAAGTTCAATGAACGAAGCGTTTAAGCAACGAAAAGGTGTAGATAATAAATGAAAGAAAATTATAGTCAGAATTAGAGGCAGTTAGAATTTCTTGACGAGATATTATATTTGATACTCGCAGGACACATCAAAATAAGAGACATTGAATCGCAGCGGAGAGCCAATTTCTGTAAATAGATTGCAGAACAATGAAGAGTAAGATAGATAACACTTTAACGTGTTCTATAACTGATAGATGATATAGAGATGTATGATCGCCAATCTTCTGAAAGGACATAGTATACAAAAGTTTGACTTAAATTGACTTTAAAATTTGGATACTTTATCAGCGAGTCTTTCTAAGGAACATGCTATTTTAGAAAAAGTAGTTTTTGTTTTCTTTTTTTTAAACATTTCACCCCAAGTAAGGCATTCCACTGCCACTACTGCGCAGCGGGGCTACATAGGGGAAGGTGAAGAGAAAGAGTGGTTAGATATAAGAAATGTCAGAAGGAGGGTGATAGACGGGTAAGGATACCGAGGCTGAGGGTTGGGCAGAGGAGAAGAGTGTTTGAGAGAATGGATGCGAGTTAGTGTGTTAGCAGGTATTTGTTGACCTTACATTTAAACTCCTGGAGATTGTAGCTGTCGGGGAAGCAATCATGTGGAAGGGAATTCTACAGGCGGGAAGTGCGAGTAAAGAAGCTGTTGGAGTAGAAAGTGCGGTTACATTTTATCGGTTTCACTGTAAAAGGGTGGCAGCTAGTTGCTAATCTAGTATCTTGTGCAAATTCGTACATAGGGGACACCAGGGATCTAAGTTCTTCGGAGCAGAAGCCGTGAAAGTATTTATAGAAGAGGCACAGGGAAGCCACGTCACGCCGATGAGAGTGTGACTACAGCCGGTCTGCCAAGTCGGTATGGATCACATTAGTCTCCGTTGTATTTTGTCAAGAAGCCGGAGGAGAATAGCAGAGGCACCCGAACAGATGTAGCAGCAATGATTCATATCTGTGCAGGATAGATTCAGACGGAAAAAAACTTCCGGGCCCTGCACAGAGAACCGACTTTCATAGCAGCGGATTTTACAATGGATTATATAGTCAGTGTGAGGCCAAGGAGGCGTAGTGTTTTACTCTCTGGGAGGTAAGCCTGTTCCATGCTAATGGGAGGTACGTGCGATTGTCTATGATGGTTAATTGATAGCAGCTTCGTTTTAGAAGCATTAAAATTTACGAGCCATCTATTACCCCAGTCAACTATGGATTAGAGGTCCTTTTAAAGCTAGGTTGCTAGGTTCGTTTTGTCGCCAACACCAGAATCTTACATACCTACTTGGGAACTTATGGCATCAGGGAGATCATTAATGTAGATCAGAAAGCGCGTAGGGCCTATGACATAACCTTGAGGGACACCCGCGTTCGTATGGTAGATCTGGGAGGCATGCCCATTTAATACCACCTTCAATGTGCGGTTAGAGAGGAAAGACTGGATTAGATCAAACAAATGTCCAGTTATACGATAGCTCCGCAGTTTGCGTAGAAGGCCAGCATGGCAGACTCTGTCGAACGCTTTACAGATATCCAAGGCAACGTCTCGGGCTTCACCATTCTTGTCAAGAGCCTGGTTATTGTCGTTATCATATCAACAGTAGAACTGGTGAAGCGGAAGCCATACTGTTTCTCCGAGAGGAGTCTGTGGGCTGTGAAATGCTGGACCACCTCGGCGTTGTTAATGGCTTCGAACACTTGGCCGAAGATCGGGAGAAGGCTGAAAGGGCGGTAATTTGTGGGATCCGAAGGTTCTCCAGTGTTCTTAAGTATAGGAATTACAAAGGAAGACTTCCAACAGGTAGAAAAGCAGGAAACAGATAGGCAGAAGTTGTAGAGCTTAGAAAAGACAGAGGAGAGTTCAGGAGCACATTTCTTCAAGACTATGATTAGGATATCGTCCCCTCCGCTCGCTTTGTGAGGGTCAAATTTTGAGATCATGTTAGAAACCAGCGAGAGTGTAATGTGGATCTCATTCAGTTCAGCCTCAGTTCTAGGTGAGAAGTCGGGTATAGAAACTCCAGACCAATCCAATCTCGAATTGGTCGAGAATTTGCGAGCAAAGCATAACAACCTTGTCGGCTGAGGAGGTGAGGACCTCTAATTCATTGATTAGTGGGGGTATTGAGGACTTGCTCTTGTTAAGCACGCTTTCACAGAGTCGCCAGTAGACCTTGGCGCCGAATATAGAGGATGCTATGCGTTGCTTTATTCTGGTAGCAAACAAGATCTTAGTTTCGTTTAGTATCTGTTTGCACCTATTACGAGCTGAGGCGAAAAGTCGCCTGTCTATCTCTGTTTTATCTATATTTCTCAGATGTGGTAGTATTTAGAATTTTTAGATTCTTCAAACTATTGTCTTCATCTTTGTTGCCATTTGTACGGCATTTCGGCCGTTGCACGGTCCAGCCTTTTTCTTGTGCTAGGAATTTCGAACATAATATTTTATTACAATCGCTGGGGTATATCATCTTCATCGCTTTGTGTAGAGCCTCTTTTTAGTAGTCGAGAATTATCCCCCTCTAACGCTGTAATTTACTTGTTCAACACTGCTGTAGCCTGGTATTGAACTTAAGGACACAAGATATTGGATATTGACATTGGTTAGTCCCTGTGACTTGACCCCAAAATTTGTTCATATTCAATTGCACCTGGATACTTATGTAGTGTTATGAAGATTGATCTGCTTAGGTCCTCTTGTGTATTGCTGTTGTAGATTTCGTTTATTATCTCTTGGATCTGTCTTCACGAAATCCTTCTAAGTACATCAACATCTCTATTACAATGTCGTCGGGCCCTGCTGTTTTTTCTCCGTAATTTGTCTACTACCGATTCCATTTCAGTTTTTATTTCTGGTCTATCTGTATTTTTGGTTGCTCTTTCTTTTTGGAGAAGAGATAAAAAATATACTCATCCCATCTTTGAAGTATCTTTCCTTTTTCTAGTATGACTGTACCGTCGTTTGTTTTTATACATCATGTTGTATAGTCTTTTGTTCTTTAGGTCCTTTAGTTTTTTTATGCATGTCAGCATTATTTGTTGTGCTCAGTCACTCTACTACAGCACATTTGTTGTTGAGTCATTTTTCTTTAGCCTGTTTGCATTTCTTTATGTAGTTTCTTGTATTCTGTTCCATATCCTGGCATCATTTTTGTCTTTTTTGCATCATGTCAAGAATAACTTCAGTGATCCTCTCGTTTTTCTTTCGACGTCCTTTTTCCTTCGGGATGATGTCGTTCGCTGATGTTACTAGAGCTAATCTTAGTGCATCCAATTTCAATCTTTCTTGTCTAATTCTTCCGCGTATTTTGCTTTCGCGCTTTTGTATACAATTTTTTGCAGTTTAGTGTTATTCACGAGTCTATCGTACTGCAGTCGTAGGACTGAGTTTGGTCTCCTTAACCTTCTTTTTATCTTAACTTTGCATGCGACTGATAGCTGGTCGCATCCTCAGTTAGTATTTGGGTAAGCTTTGCAGTGGAACACCGGGTTCTGAATATATTTGGTGCTTAGTTTCTCCTCCTGGATTCTCCACGACCATAATTTTCTTGGGTGCTCTTGGAACCAGGTGTTGCTTATTAACTGGTGATTCGCTGTGCACTATTGAACTTATTTCTCACCACGCTCATTGCGGTGTTCTAGTCTGATATTGCTGAGAGTTTCACCTTCTCTCCATTGGCCAACTTTGGCATTCAGATCTTCCAGGAAATTTCAGATTACTTGTGATTTTCTCTGTGCATTGGTATAATCTATCATGGAATAGAGGTTTGATTTCTTCTTCCGTACTTGTGTTGTCGATGCATATATCAAATGACCGATATATTACGACACAAACATTTCTATGTTTTGAGATTTAAAGCTATTATTTCATCATCTCGCAACATTCTACGATATACGTTGTATTGTTCTATGGTCCATGACCTATGTTGTATACAGTACTTTTGTACAAAGTAAATGCCGGAGACTCGGGATTTTAATTTAAACATGTTCATTCTCTTCAACTGAATATAAATATATATATATATATATATATATATATATATATGATGTAACACGTCTCCCAATAACCGTTTCTTATCGTGTCAGCAGTGGTCAAATTTACAGCTTTAAAATATACCATAATGTACAAAAAAGAACAATAATTTGTTTTTAATGTAAACTTTAAAATTGAACGTAAACATCTCGGGAAAGACCGATCTTTTTGCAGCCAGTCTTCACTGTTATCGGTTATTTTATCCGTAACCTTCAGCGATTCAGTGATGTTACAAAAGAAGCTTGGTGAGAATAGCATAGACGAATTTTTAGGGAAACTGGCAAAAAAGAGGACACTCATATTTCGAACCAGAAAATGGTACACACATGACATACTGACAGCAAGATGTTACTAGAAAATATAACGAACTAGTGTTAATGAGTGACGAGAAAAAACAAAATTAAAAAACATCTAAGAGCTACAGAAGACAGGAATTAGTGGAGGACCATGATCACTCACGCTCTAAAATGACACATAGAAGGAAAACGCCAAAAATATGGCGACAACTAACTTACCAATGCAAAATCAAATAAGATATCTACTTCACATACTGTTTATAAATTGCTTGAAATTCATTGGTTCGTTCGCTTGAACAAGTATTCCAGATACCACTATGACGTGGAAAACTCGACCTTTCTAAAGAGTGAGTGTTTAAAATTTTAAATCTCTAATAAAGTGTCCTTTTCTATCTAAGCGGAAACTGAGCTGAATGAGATACTTCTGTTACTCTTATTTCTCAAATAGTGAAGAAAGTCGTAGTAACATGCAATTATATTTCCTACAGAAAATCCGGCATTGATTTGGTTTTCGATCTTCTCCTCCGTCATGATTTAGAGACGGATGATTTCTAACGTCAAACAATTTTTGAATAATATATAATTTAAGAAGGAAAATTGATAAACGAGATTTTTATTAAAAAACGTAGTAATCTATAAATTACTTTTCACTGAAAAAGAAAAGAAATTTAAAGATACATAATTGTTAGTGTGTGTATGTATATATATTATTCATTGCAGTTTGTAAGAATTAAAACATTTCCACCATAAATCGAGACACCAATCTCTATTCTTTTGGCACCTACTTCCAGGAAGCTCTATTTTATTTTATACATTGGATGACTAGTACGCCATCAATAGATAATTCTTCCGAAAACACTATCGTATTCATTTTCTTGCGTTGTTCATATAGCCATATGCTATGAAACAAATATTACACGTATATGTTAATAAAAATAAAGATAACAATATAACAGTTTCTTCCTGGCCCGATTGACATCAATGTAACGTCTAGACTGGAGGAACGAATTAGCTTTACATCAAAACGAAAACTACAATATCTATTGACAGCACATATTTAAAAATCCGAAAAAAAAATTAACATAACGCAACTACTGGTAGTTTGTAGAAATAATAATTAAGTAAAGCAAAATTAAGTGACAGGATGAAATACAGTGATGATAAACATTTTAGAAACAATGTGTATTATAAAAAGGTGATGATGTGATAAATCTTTTAATAGGACGTTTCTCAAGACCGTAAAAAAGGGGGAATATTTTCTGATATGACAAATGTATGTGCGTTGTGGTTCATTGATTACATACTAGGAATGAGAAATCGGGGAGCCGAGATCGAATTCCAATTGAATTCCTTGCATCACTTCTGCACAAACACCCCTGGGAAAGCGTGTCACGTATGGCACTTAACTGATTGTATGAAAATGAAATAAAGTTTTGCTTTCATTCTTAGATGAAACGTTGATATAAATCCGATTGACTAGTTCGATAAGAAGTGTGGAAAGTGAACTTGAATATATGACGTAGGCAGAAACATTTTAGATTTTCATTCTTTTCTTTATCCATCTGTGTGGCTGCCAACCCATTCAGAAGAGATTAGCATGTTACTCTCATAAACTACAACTGTTGCACTGTGGTCGATATGCGCCAGATGTACTATACTTGTCCTTATTCCAAACTAATCTAATTTAAGCACCCACACTAAACACATGGAATGAAATATTAGCGAATTGTAAGCACAAAAGAAAGTATCTACAAAACAATCCTGGCGCCATATTAATGGTTTGACTATTCTGTGATCTTCCATGATATATAACATACATTGATTGGATTATAAAGTAAAATGACTTACAAGCGCTGACTTTCTAATAACTTGAGTTGGCGAAAACTTAGCAGTAATTTATCAAATAGTTTGCAACTTCAGTTGAATTTAATTTTCTCTCGTTTATCACTGAATACTTTCGGTTATTGCAATTGTTTTTGGACAAGAATTAATATTCTTATGAATTTCGAGGTATGTATCTACACTCATAAAAGTATCGTTTTCATTACCATAGCCAAACTTGTAGAGGCATATGTTGGCTCAGGAAGTGGTTTTTTTGGTGAAAAAAAAAAGACGACGCAAGTTTGATTTCAATCGGAGGCTTATATTTACTTTAGTAGGATTTGTTAACTTAAGATTTTTTTAATTAATTTCACTTCTGTCTATATATTTGGAGATTGTTCTCTCATTTCTCTCTATATTCATGACTTTAAGACCGTTTTACCCTCCGGCCTTTTTCAGTTGATATATTTTACAATTTCGAACTGAACGCTTTATTTCGTTCAAGGAGTTAGTTTGTTCTAATAGTATATGCCGTAACTTTTCTTTGATATTTTATTTTTACTTAGTTAACTTTAGTATCATAAATCTCCATCTTTTGGTTACTTTCTCTGTATACAGGTATTGAAATCACAACTTTTTGGATCCAGATATTCTTTAATTAATAATTTAACAGTTTGAGATATATATATATATATATATATATATATATATATATAATGAAAAGGGACAGCTATGCAAACACATGTACACACTAAAAGTTAAAGTTTACAGAAATAATTGACGGATATTTAATAACATAATGTAAGAATAATGTATCGTTTCTGGTACAAATAACAGATATTGAGAAAGGTGCGTTTTTTAACAGGTAATTCCCATCTTTTCTAGTCATACGGAACTGCTAGAAGAGTGATTTGGACCAAAGAATCGATTCCATAATGAAATAAGAGATGCCTTTTCGGTACTTATCGATGGAAAACTTTTCTTTTATAACGGTCATTTATTAATTTCATTTTACTTTGTATATATGCAAGATATCTGTTCTTAAAGAATTAATGAATTTATTTTTATATTACACGTGAAATTATTTCTAATAGATAATCCTGTTTAAAACTGACACATGGTTTTTATATTAAATTGTTTGTTTGTCTACCTGCGTGTTCGAGAAATTTCAAATATTTTCAGTTGAGCTAATCTTGTTTCATAATGCTTCTTGAATGCGTAGGGGCAAGAAACATATTTTAAAAAAATAACTGCGATGTCCCTTTACAACAGAGCTACACATTGAAATAAATTTATATATATATATATATACATACATATTGATTGATTGTTTAACAACTTAGTTCTTGGTCACAATAAAATTAAAGCAGTACACATTTGGTCATAATAAAATTAGACCAGTTCATATTTGTATAAATATGTGTTCAGTACAATTATATTGAAGAACATTTCAATATTCTTCGTTTGTAAATGATTTATTAGGCGACCTAGATTTCTACGATGTGTGGTGTCTTCAGACGATTTGCTATAACCGTTTTTACCGTTTACCTTTTTTGTTAAGAATTCTCACGTAACGGCGATTTCTTCTGAACGCTCAGATAACAGGGAATTTTACTGGGTAATAGAAGTAGTGGTCCGATTGTAATCAAATTTGACACACCCACAAATAAAGAAACGATATTCAGAAGTTTCAAGGTTGCAGTTCATATAATAGTGCAGAAAATCGATTATATATATATATATATATATATATAAGGCTAGAGGTTTGTGTGTGTGTGTCTGTTTATATGTTTCTTTTTCAGTCCTTTATTTTAGTTTTTGTTTCGGGTTTGGTTCTAAGTAGGTATAATTGTAGTTCTTAGTCCCAGCCATGATACCATTTACTCAGAGAACTTATTTAACCTTCAAAATTCAGTTTACGACTATAAAAACTTATTTTATATCGATACCTGTAAATCAAAATTTGACTTACATCCATTCATTTTTCTTTCAGTTTCGCTTTAACTGGAAACAGTTATTGCTTTTTAGTCTTTCGTGCCAACGTCCAAAGGGTTTGAACTCCAGGAACATGGATTAGTTTTAAAGCTTTCATTACACCCGAGGAACGCCGGGTTATACTGCTTGTATAGAATATATAAAAGCCATTCCCTTTTGCTGTTTTAAGACATATCTGGATGGAGAAGCGATGGTTCAATAACTATTATTAGGTTATTTTTCGCCTAATGGAATCGAACGAATTCAACTTTCTGATCCGATACCCACTGCTCCACAAAAACATTGCATATATATATATATATATATATATATATATATATATATATATATATCAAAGAGGTGTAAAACGGTCTATGACTGGCTACGTCTTGGTGAGACATACTAAGTATGGTAAAACTCATATATGGTCATATTAATGTCAATTTTTTAGTGCCCGTACTGTGGGATTCTATTAGACATTAGAATTTAATATTTGTAATCATTTTAACAGATTTTAGTCGGAACAGACCTGATAACCTTTATCAGCATGATCTTATAAATGATTAAAAATG
Source organism: Ascarosepion bandense (assembly GCA_037127315.1). Taxonomy (NCBI): domain Eukaryota; kingdom Metazoa; phylum Mollusca; class Cephalopoda; order Sepiida; family Sepiidae; genus Ascarosepion; species Ascarosepion bandense. The sequence continues at coordinate 709,682 of JBBBDQ010001401.1, forward strand.
TTTAATTTTGAAGAACATGTTCTTATACAGAAGAATCGCAATTGACTTTCCATACGTAGAGTTCTGGATAACAAATAATTTATTAGACACTAATCGAAGACATATGGCACTGAACTTCAGCACGGTTTAAAAGTATAGCATGACCGCTATTTACGGAAAACATTTAATTGCCAAAGAAACTGACCGAGTATGTTCCTTTAACGGATTATCAAATACACAATATATGCCCCAGCGATGTATTGACAGCACTTCAAGTCAACAGTCGTCTCGCTAGATATCAGAGTCGTTGACCCGATAGACAGTTCAAAAGTTGACCACATTGAATATACCGTTCTCTGTTGGCAGTGAATCGAATGTCTCAGTTATTACCAAAATCTTGAAGACGCTTTAAGTACAAGAAGTATTAAAGGGCATTGGTCTGTAGGTTACTACTTTAGGAAATTACTTCCAGTCTTTGTGGAATCAATAAAAATGTGCAGCACTTGAGAAGTCAAAAGTCGAAATATTGCTCTGTACAAATGCCTACAGGTAAATACATTTATATCTTTTCGCAGACATATCGACCGTTGATATTTCTATAAAGTAGGTATTTTATTAAAAATAACAGATAAGTTTAAATAAATCTTTGTAACTGAGAATAAAAGGACGATTAGTATTACTTAGAAAATTGATAACTTTATTACTTCAAGGAAAACGGACATATTAAAAACAATGTAATAGGGAAACGAAGTGAAATGAAAAAAAATATATATATATTGAAGAAACGGTAAATCAAGAAGAGATGACGAAAAGGTGCGAGGTTATCATTTATTACATTCCAGAGATGAATCGAAGAATAAAATTGTGTGCAAAGAATAAAAAGAAGTACAGGGGAAAACCTATATATATATATATATATATATATATATATAATGCGTATGTGTTTAGTTTTTTATTACGCTGTTCTGACAATATATTTTTTTTGCTGAATAATGTTCAGAAGTCCATACTATTTTTGCGACGGCTTTCGGAGAATAATTTAGCGATTTTAAAATTTGAGAAATTTTTTGTGGAAACAAACTGCTTTGCTATATTTGAATTTTATTTTATTCATATTTGTAAGAATATCATAACAAATTCATTGCTTAGATATGTTTAGTTGAATTTTTGAACACATTCAAAATACCTTGAATACGTTAAAAAAATGCAATTTGGAATGGCTAAAGTGAATATTATGGATGCTAAGATATTAAAAAACTTAAGTAAATAAACTAAGTAAATAATAAGCAAACTAGCAAAACACGTAGACACAGATAATTACGAGGAAACATAGTTATAACGATCAATAATAAGTAATCAAGTAACTAATATGACAAATATTCATTCGAATTCAGTATTTTCTCCACTCAATAGCCGGATTCGAAATTTACATACGCTTTATCCCTGATATTTAGCACTTTAACCCATTAATTAATCACAAGTCATAAAATCCAGTAGATGTTATCACTCTTTCTTGTATTGATATAGATTTCTCCGTAAACTTTTTAAACCTGCTGCAAAATGTTAATATTTTGATTATATCATTATTTCCTCTTGGATGTACATGTCTGTGGAGAGTCATTTATCGTAAAAAAGTACACGCGTTTTATACGATAGCCAAAGTGAATAAATCAATGACAGCTGTTGCTTGAAATGCGTTTAAGATATGCTTTGTCGTAAAATAACTGTCTGCCAATGAAAATACATTATTCTGTTGATGAATGTGGTTTTCTAACAAGCTATATCGGCAACATGGCAGATTTGACTTGAAATTGATTCCAGAATTTGTCTGTAGTGGTTCAGTTGTAGAATGATTCAAGAGGATCGAATTGCTGTGCGACCCCTTTATCATGAAACGGCGCAGGACCATTGGAGAGGCATTCGCAGCGTATCAGCAATTGCCCAAGCAAAAGAGCAGAGGCAGTAATAATTAGGGACGTGCTAAAAAGGTAAGAATGTGAATGCTAAAATGACCAATATGTAAATGACTGGCAGAACTTTTCAGAAAAATAATCGACCACTCGATCGCGTGTGCATTTGTTCGTGAACTTTCTGCCTTATACGATGGAATGTACGGTGTGCCTTCAGGATGGACTCGCTGCCGCTTGACGAGTTACTAGACTCATAGATATTTTGATCATGGATAGTAAATTAAGATTAAGCATCCTGCTCAGAATGGGCGTCATTAAGAGGTTTGGTGGTGGTGTTCACCTTATAAAAATGGATGTTTTTTTTTTAATCCCAATATTTAAGCAACCATGAAGAAATCAGCCAGAATTACCGTGGAATTCGACCAATGTATGAAGACCTAAACAGCAACATGGAATTAGATGAATATTTCAAACCGAGTATCTGAATATCCTGTGTCTCAAGAAAGGAACGAAAATTCAGCCTGTGCAACAGGCACTAATATATGACCGGTGGTTGATACCCTACCTCGAAAAAAACTTGGTCCTCTAAGGAGCCTGATCTCATTGTGGTTAGTGGTTGAAAAGAATAAAGGTTTAGGTCCACTCGGGGTTAGATTACCTCGAGTTAAGCGAGCATATCGATACATACAAGTCTTATGCTTATGTATGTGCTAAAAGATTGAGAATGCCAGGCCAATATTTCCGTGTTTGCAATGTGTACTCAGCAGGGGTGCATCAAAAACTGTGGCAATTCTAATCAGTCAAAAAAGAATGGCATTTATACTTAATGTGCCGTTAATTATTATGAAAGCCATTGTGGCCACCGTTCTTGCTAAAAATGAATTCATTTGCGAGGTCACTTTGGAATTCATTTGCCAGGTCACTTTGGCTTACATTGTTGATATTTATGTGAATGAAAACTTAACATTTGCAACACGTGTAAGATATCTTACTAGTCTCACTGATTTTTTATTAACATGCAAAGAGCGAGTTTTGAGGATAACACTCAGGTGTTCGGCTTACAAGTCTGTGTGAAACAGAACCTCTTTGTGTTAGAACCTTGAGATAAAACAACCCCGCGTATAAAGTCCAACTCAGCTACGTTTTTATGCTGAATGTTCTTTGGAGCACGCAACCTATACGTATCCTCCTCTGTCCTCATTCAGTTCGAGGGACACTCCAGTTGCAAGAGAGCTCGCATCAACCCATACTTCAAACTTGTATCCCTTGATATCACACAGGGTTGTTCTGTTGTAATCTGGTAATGCCATCCATAATTATGCTACCGAGACAGGCATCGGATACTTCAATGTCCCAGCCAAACATCATTTCTCTGCTTTTGATAAAGCCGGTTGCAATACAGATCCAACCATAGCTATGGATCTTTTTTCTAATTTTCTGCACTTGTAAATATCTGTCGCCGAGTTAAAACTTCGTGCCCTTTCGATACTTCACTCTCAAGGTTCTAACACAAAACTTGTACTTCTTAAGGTTGATTGATCGCCATTTTTCCATAGCTGCACTTGGGCTCGTAGTCAGAGAATCGACTCACTATTAGTTGGATGGCCAAGAGGAAAGTAAGACGTCGTCTATGTATAGACCCAGGTTGAGACAGATCACGATGATAAACAGTACCATATGCTGAATGACTGGGAAAACACTTGATTCTTCAGAATTTGGAGACGACTACATCGAGAAGATTCAGGCAGCGTCCTCAACCATTTAGTGTTTCTACTTTTTTAACACAAACCTCCTGCTGAACTTTTCATCGACAAAAATACTGCGTGCAACACTAAACCATTCAAAGATATTTTGGATGGATTGGGAGTTCATACGCATTTCCACTTCTCACAGATCTCTTCCAGTAACGGGACGGTTTAATGTTGCCACCGAAGCGTCAAATTGGCACAATAAACAATGTTTAGTTATGGAAACCGATTATTGGCACAATATTACACCCAAATATTATGCATCAACTTCCACGACGCCCTTTAATAATAATTACCTTTTTAGAAACCTGGAATTTATGTACTGCTACAAAATATTTTCACCAAATAAATAACGTGTGATCGATATATGGGTTATGTGACAGTGTATGGATAAAATCACATCAAAACCAATGTACCTTCCGATACACATAGGACGTGCTACACGGATTGAAAGCCAGCGTGCAATTTTTGTTTATATGATGCCATAATATGTGAGGCAATTTCACCATCAATGTACGTCGAGAGTGAATCATTTAACAATTATCAAAATAAGAGATGCTATTTCCTGAAAGGAAAGTGACGCCCAACCTGGTAGTTTTGGGCAAAGCTACCTCTAAATACCTATGATGACGGTTTGTAAAGTGTTTAATAAAAGGGGAAGCATGAATTCGTTCCTTCAAGAAGCAACAAAATGCTAAAGAGACCAGTCTCAATTTGTCATTAGTGTGATCATGAGATAAGGGGAATTGTGGCAAAGAAGAGAGCCATTTACTGCAAAAAACGACACACCTGTTTTGTAACATATGCCGTAGGGAAAAAAGACAGATTAATAAGTAAGTGGCAGGTGTTGCTTTGACTGCATCTCAGATATGTTTTGTCGAATCCCACCTTCAACTAATGGAAAGAAATTATTCTCTCGATACAAGCAGTTGACGTTCGGAAAAAGGCGAGCGCCGCGTTCGTGTGTATTTTGCTTTTTGGTACATTTTGGTACATATATTGAATGGTGCGTTGGATTTCTAGCCGTTTTTATTAGATTTACCAATCGTGATTTCGACATTTTTCTCCCTCCCTTCAGGATCTTCAAGTTTGGACTTGCGATTTGTCACTTTTGTTTTCGTTCTAAACTTGAGATGATGCATCAATTTTCTAACAATAAAAAATGTGCTATCCATTTTAGCTATTGCTGCTCGTTCTCTAGTTATACAGTTTTCCTGGTATTTGATACAGTTCTTTCTGTTTTCATCTGTAGGAATGTGCCTTGTGTTGCACTGGGTATCTTCTCGGAACGTGAAATTAAGGAGGCCAGTTTAAATTACAATGGAATTTTCTGCATTCACATACGTACAAATACGCTAGGTAAATGTATTAATCCGTCACTTCTACATCCAGATATGTGTTAAATAGCAAGATAGATTGGGATTCATAGCCTTGGTTGACATTTAGGCTACCGAAGAAAGTAATGGCAAGAAACTGCAGGAGAATCTATTGCCAGGTCAATTATGTCTCTTCCAAGAAATGATTGTCCAAGTGAGTTTGAAGTACGTCGCTTAGCTATGTCCCATTCCACAATTGTTGTTGTTTTAAAGATGACTTTTGCAAAAGTCCTGAAACTATATTCAGTCAAACCATTTTCCCTTAATCAGAGAATCTAGTTATATTTCTGGGTGGGATTGTCGTCATGCCTGACATTCATCTGAAGAGGCTACTGCAAAATACGACTGGAAGTTTTAGCTTGATGTTTGATTTTTCGTAGCAATTTGTAGTTTTGCGCAAAGCTACCTCTAAGTACCTATGTTCATTTGTTTTTTCTCATATACTTATTTTTTTATGTAATTGATCTGTATTTTGATATAACTGAAAGATTTATCGTTCCATTTTTAGAAAAACGTGATCATCATTTGGTTTATCGGAAATTCCTCGATCGTCCCACTTCAAACAGCACGCGCAAAATTTAATGGTGTCTCTTTATCCAGCCCTGGCTTTCTGGCAATTCTGTGGGGTACTCCATTTTCTTTGATACAGCACTTCCAGAGGGAAGAGAAAAGAGTAGAATAGCTCATCCTGCGCGCAATTCCAGTGTCAAAAAAATTGCAACCGTGACCGGCCAACCTTGTGATATCATCGTAAATGTAGGTCAAAGCTGGGTGGGATCTCCAGTTAATATTTTTAATTTATCTCTGCATGTAGGTGTAAGTTCTATCGAGTCGTTTCTTCAAATGAACCATAAAAAAGGACCAGGTGAATCAATACTTGATAAGTTAAAATTGTTACGGAACGAGAAAGGCTCTAGATCTTATCAAATTTTTTGCATGCATTCCAAGCAAAGGTTTTTCATATTCAAATCTACTGCGTACGATCGAAGATACTTGAAATCCTCTTGAGTGAAAGAAGTCAATGGAATCTTGATAGCGGATACTGTATTTCTGCTCAAATTAATTCTTGTCCTGCTATCCACCTAGGGGTCCTTGACAAAATCCAACAGAGAATCTGTAATGTGATCGATCCCGACATGGCAGCTCAGATAAATTCACATTCTCACCAGCAAAATGTGGCTTCCCTGTGTCTCTTCTATAATTCCATTCACGCCTTATGCTCCGATAAACTTAGCTTACAGGTGCCCCCTATATATGAATTTACTCGAGCCACAATATTAGCAACCAGGTCCTACCCTTTTACTGTGAAATCAATAAAATGTGAACGCAAATTCTATTCCATCAGATTCTTTTATTGCATTTCCATCCTGTAGAATTCTCTTCAGTCTACTTGATTCTCCGACAGCTACAATCTCCAAGAATTTAAATGTAAAGTCAATAGTCATCTCTTATCTCACTAACCAGCATCCTCTCTCTCATTCCTCCTTCCACTTCACTCTCATCAGTATTTTCATCCTTCTTTTACCCACTTCGTAGCACCCTCTATAACCTGTCACTCTTTCTCATAATTTCACTCCTATGTAACCCTCTACACAACAGTGGCAGTAAAATGCTTTGCTTGGGGCGATATAATTATAAATAAAACAAACTCCTTATACATATGTCATCAGTACATTAGCCTTGGTAAGGTAAGCAAGCTGGTTGTTCTTTATTGCTAGTCTGTACACTGTCATGTATGTATGTATATATATATATATATATATATATATATATATATATATATGATGCATACACTATTTTTATAATAAAATATTATATATGTATGGAAAGAAATATACATGCACATGGTAGCCAAAAGTAAAAAAATAAGAGCAAAACCCTTCTAACAACCTAATTTTGACCTATCCAGATTACTTGATTAGGCCTTTCAGAAGACGAAGATTTCTTTATAGGTACAAGAAAGTGTGAATTACTACTACACACAAACAAGACGATAATTGAACAACAAAACATTAAGCATAATTATTTCCTTCAATAATGTGGAAACAACCACTCATTGCGTAATAAAGATCACGATACAAAACACACTTGTAGCAGAATATTAAAAATGAAATACGATATATTTTATGAGAATCATCTATTTTATAACCAAAAACATATGCAGTTTCTCTTTTTTGAATTACACACTTTTCACTCGTTGCAACATTACTCTCTCTCTCTTTCTCTCTCTCTCTATATATATTATTTCGTTCACATGTCTTTCAAATTGCATAGAGAGCGTACCTTACTGAAACCACTGTATATGTCTGTGTTTTCATTTTAATTGTTTCTTTTGCCACAGTCGGAAATTATTGATGCACTTATGAAAATTGTCACCATCCTAATTGATTATCGTAATTTACTCCATAACGACGTAACTATCAATATGATGTCTTTTCAACATTTAAATTCATGCAGATTGACCGCTTCTGTTTGATATAAAACTGGATGATAATATGTGGTGTTTAGTGAGTATTATTCCGTCAAGCCAGCTAGCTATGCATCAGGCCTCTGTAGGTTCTCTTCTGTTATTTCAATCCGATATTTAACTAGGCAGGCTTAGTAGAGCGCAATGTAAATTATTTCGATTACGCAATTACAAATAAGATAATCAGCTCTGCGCATTAATCTGCAATTCAAGTACGTATTTGTGCAGTGTCATAAAGCTACACATGGCAAATTTTTTCAATGGCGTTGATCGTTGATATTCAGAAGTAAGGAATTCGAGCTATTGTAACATCCTTACCGTACCAATCCATTACACTAAGTAGCAATGTCATTGATAGATCTGAAAAATAGATAGCTTTGTGAATCTACGAAAATAAAAAAAATTAGCCCTCTTTATATTGGACATTTTTTCTATGTACAAGTAATATGTATCAATAATTTTATTAAATGTCTTATTTCTATTGCATAACAAACATTTGTTCGAATGTCAACATGAATAGAATTAAATATATTATATTATACACAAACGATTTAACCCTTTGTTGAATATTGGTCACAATTGTGCCCTTTCTCTAACCTTTGTTGCATATTAGTTACAATTGTAACTAATATGCAACAATGTGTTAAGATTAAATGAAATGTTTAAGTTCTGCTAAATCTAGAAGCTTATAAGAAAATGTCCTATCCATATTGTCACACGAATTTCTATACCTGAAATTATTTCTAAATGACGTAGCGTGTTAAAGGTTTAGGTTAATTTTGCTATATGTTCGCTTTTTTATTATAGCTGCATCTTAAGTGTTAGGAAGTTAGAGCACATTAGTAACATAATTTTGACTTAGTCAAATCTATCTTTTTCAGATGAGTTATTGTAATTATTTACATTATTCAGACTTTTACCTCGTTTTTAACGACATATTCACGAAGATTCGGCCGTTATCCACTCTGATTTTTTTCAGGTGACTGAGATATACATGCATGACCAAACGCACAACTATCCATAGTATTTCAGTTATGACAAAAATTTAACTTAGTTTTCTCCCAAAGTACTGTCACTTTGTTTAACAGATGCCCGCGTTTGTTTCTCCGAACACAACAATATTTATACCTTCACGTCAAGTTTTAAAAGATATCTATACCCCTGTAATCTAAAAATTATACCAAACCTTCTTTCATTCATAATATGCATCATATTTTTCGTTACATTTTTAAGAGAAATCCTCTATATTGAGTGATTAGACAGTTTTATGTTGAGAAAAGTCTAATATAAAATTACTTTTTTATTCGTTAAAAAGAGACACACGAATAATATATTTATTATAAATTAACTGGGGGTATCGAGAAAGGTGTTCAAATAAAAATGAAACCATATTATTCACTGTTGAATTGAAACATACTAAAATAATCTACTTCAGCCGGAATTTGAGCATAGTTTAAAATATTTGTTTTTCACGGTGATAACAAGCTGCTGTTATATTTTTAATAGAAGCCAGATATGCAAAAGAGATGGAAAATTCATTTATACCTAAATCAATATTTGTTTCTGATTGAAATTTCTTAAAACAGTGAAACTAACACTACTCTACACATAGGATAAACACAAACACACACACACACATATATATATATATATAATTTTTACATTATAACATGGAAATATAAAATTGGACATTTTCCGTCATGTCGAAACAAAAGTATTATTTTGAGGCCTGTTTCAGATGAAATTTTGAAAGCTGCGATTTTATTCTTCGTTCGTTTATATATATATATATAAGTAATTATTAAAGAGCTATTGGTCAGAGCCAAAATAAACCAATGAACAATTGTATTAAAAAGTGCTTAATATATATTTAAAGAAAAAAATAAGCGATAAAGAATTAGTGTAGACCTGAAGCAGACTACCACTACGTTTAATTTCGTTGGTTTTTACAGTCCTATCGATTTCTCCCTTAGCTTTACGATTGACAAAAAATTTAATCATTTTCTGGAGTATCAGATTTTCATACAACGTTATCGTAAATCAATCCTCCATTTTAAAACCAGTTGCCGGTACGACATTACTGCTACCTGTAAATTTGTTCCTGATCAATTTTTGGGGACTTTTTTTCAGTGTAATATTATCTTTTACACCTTAAACTGTACGAATGACAAAAACAATTTGCAAACATTTCAACATTTAAACTATTTTGGGTGGGGGAGCAGTTTCTCAGACAACCTTATAGTAGATTGAAAATGGAGGATCGATTTACTTTAACGTTATATGAGAAACTGACCCCGCCCCGCACAAATTTGTTCAAATATTGTAATTTTTCAAAATTTGTTTAATAATTGGAAAGTATAAGTAAGAATCGGTAGGACTGCGCTGAAAAAAGTAAGAAATAAACAAAAAGAACAGCGAAATTAAACGTGGTGGTAGTCTGCTTCTTGTCCGCCAGAAGTAACATTTTGAGATTTTAGATATCAAAATTAGAAAGATAAGCCATTTTCACTAAAGTGGTTTCAAATTTTGGATATTGACAAGTGTTATAGATTAACTGATTTTCTAACGCGTTATTTTGAACGCTAAACAAGAACATCTTGCAGTGATAGTGATCGCTGCAGGTAATGACAAGAAGAAAAAGTTGCTATGGCATCATTTCGAGAATGAGAAATAAAATGCCCGAAATCGTGTCTGGATGTATACACAATAGAAAATGTTTTACGTTCTTACAAACACGCACCAAAATATGTACAATACCTTTTCGCTAGTCTGGATTAATTCCTGTCCTTCTTTAAAACGTTCTGTTATGCGTTTTAAAATGTCTGTTGTTCATTCAAAATAAAGCGTTAGAAAGCAGTTAATCTATAATGCCTGACGATACCGAAAGGTTTAAAACCATGTTCATCCGCTGAACTTTCTAATTTTATATAAATATATACATGGTAGCTTCATTTTTGTCTAATTTCAATTAGTCTTGGCTTAGATAAAATACCCAGAGAGAGTTACATCTAGATGTTGATATAAATGTTTTATTATCCGAAAAACCTATCATTTAGCTTTGAGTATAGATATTCTCGGAAAGATACCACATTCGGTTGGCAGCTAAATATATATTCCTGTCTTATATCATTTCTTATGGCCCTCAAGCTCCGCTTCTACGATTTCATCTCAAAATAAGAATATTCTGCATATATGTTCTCCTGCCAAATTTGGTTACTGATTCCTAAAAAATTGTGATTTTTACAGAAACACTTCATTTTAAGTTTTACTCACTGTGGCAAATCTCTTTTGCAGCATCACATACGACAGCACAATAAGCATATTTATCAGGTGTAAAAAAAAATAAATATTCATTTTCAATAAAAGAAATTTCCAGTGTAAATGCGTGTGGTACTGGATTGTCTATAGACATTAGTATTTGCAATGTAGTAACTGCAGAGCGAATTAGAAATAATGAGGAGCAAATATTATTGGATGCTTTCAAGGTCGTATAATGTACTGGTTCTGTACAAAGTATTTGGAACCATAATTGAATTGTAAGATTTTTTGAGATTTAGATAGATGATAAATTCAGAAATATGTGCAATATATAAATGTTGAATCTTTTGCTCTTTTATTGTTTGTTTGTAGAATTTGACTTCGGAGCTACTAAAACAACATAAAATTAGATTTCCTCCTAGAAAATCATATAATGGAAAATTAGAAGAAAGTACATTATCAATTGTCTCAAACTGAAACATGCATATTATTTATTCGATATACCAACATCTAATAATTTCATAGGTTTAGGTATTTTTTAAATCGATTTCATTCTAAGTAAAGTAGTAAAGCTACTAAGACAAAAGTGGTTCATGGGCATGAAATAATTAGCAACGACAAACTACTATTATTTATCTGTAGCACCATTTTAATTTCCCAGTCATAAAAGTATGCAAATGCTTATTTATAGTAAAAAATCAGCAATACATATACTAACAGTACCTTGTTCTAGTTAAATTACTAATATATGACACAACATGAGAGAACTTTCATGACATTAATCTATATAATATTCTACAATTTCTTTAATCAATCTTTATTGCAAAATTTTAACTTCAACAAAATTACAACATAAATACAAGAATCGTTGATATGTTTATGTCCACATAAACATGAGCGCAAAAGCTGAGTTTCATCTACCGTGAATTTAGTTGTGACAGCTGAAAATGTATCATGTCGTAATTACATCAAAGATTTAAAAGATATTGTTTGCTTTAAATGACCTATGTCTTGATCTACCGTTAAATAATCAAAGAAAAATATATATTGTGATAATGCTTACTGACCAAATTGCTGTTTTTTCAGTAGCTTACTGATGCCAAAACGTAATCAATTTCAAGATAAAGCGTTAATAAAATAAAGTATTTTCTCAATTGTCAAATAAAGTAATAAAACGGAAAACAGCAATAAAAAACAAATCTCTGAATGCTGAATACATCACAGTAATTCCTTCACGAAAATTCGAAATCGGCATAAATTTCCTTAGAAAATAGCAGACTTTTCCACATCATATATATATATATATATATTCGGAGAAGTTTGTGATTAATGCAAAACGCTAAAAATTCCTATTCTCTGATTCCATACGCTTATAGTTTAGGGGTTAGCGACTCTGACTGACACAAAATCGGTCGAGTTTCGATCCTTGCCAGAAGCAAGTGAATGTCTAGCCACACTGATGAAGTGTGATACAATGAAACAGGCTTGTATGTGGATATCGAACACACACACACATATATATATATATATATATATATGTGTGTGTGTGTGTGTGTGCCTTTGCGTGTTGGGATCAATTACAGGTAAAGTACGAACCGGAATTTCTGAAAATGATAGGATAAATACGAAACATCTATAAATCTAACCAAATTTACTTTGATTAAATCTTCATCAGAGAATGATATATAGAGAATGTTGTATTTTTTACATATCATATTTTCTGATAAAGATATAATAAAAGTGAAACATTAGATTAATAAACGTTTTTATCTTTTAGTATCTTATCGTAATTATATGATCTCTCGAACCAACAATGTTTCATTACTGCATTAACTTTGCATAAACACGAATGCGACTTCACATACTAGACTAAAGGCGGATGAAAACTGATTGATTTTGTATAGTTATTTTTACACGGACCATTCGTTACACTTCAGAGGATCCTAGCAAAGAAAGAATTTATGACAACAGTTTCTGCAAAACCTATTTGTGAACTTTTTCTCGACTACAAATGATCCCCAGTGATTTACATTTCGTATATTTGTCTAGAAAAGTGCAATAATTTCGAAGTGCTAAATCAGGAATGAAAATCGTACTCTCATGATAGTCTTCTGAAATAACTTTCTAAAAATCTATACTGTTGTACTTCTTTGATGTGGTGATTTGTATTCTAATACTTCTTGCATCTGCCGACATTGATTTGTAGCGATGCCACTGGAGATCTTGAAATCATTTTATAAACAGATTCTTTAAACTGAATGACCTGACCGAATTTTGAACAATATAAAGTTTAATAGAAGGATCTTATGTTTATATTTGCCTGAGAAAAAATATTTGTATTGTAACTATCTAGTCACCGTTTTAATATTATGTCTATACTGAGTATAACAATACTCCAGTATTTTTACATTTTTTTAAAAAACGTTTTTTTGTTCCTCATATAATCTTTTAATCAATATGTCATCCAAATAAGCAACTGTGAAATCAAACATGGGACCCGTTTTTCAATATTCTGCATTACGAAAGCTATTGACACAGGTCTTCTCTGTAATCTGAAAGGTTACGGGACCTATGAACATATTTTTGAGCTGATCTATTCTCATCCATCAAATCATGAAATAAGTTAGATCTTAAACGCCTACTCGTCTAGACATTTTTGTAATAACGCGTGTGTATCCTAGGTATACATCCTTGGCCCTACGTTTTATTTAAATTTATATTAAATTTGTATTGAAGACTTTCCCGATGACATCAGGTATCAAATTGGCATCTTTCCTGACGACAGACCCATTTTCTCCTGTCACGAGGAAGATTCTATGCTAAAAATTTCTTTTTCCCGCATTTCATGTCTTTAAATGTCTTTAAAAGTTATTTTTGGCTCAATGTTTTCCAGCGAATTTAATCTGCAAAAATATAAATGCAACGTCAATCGCTATCAACTGTCTTCCTCAATACTCTTTTCTTTTTCTGCTTATTATTAATGTCTCTGTTTCACGCGCTGTAACCCCTTGAATTTTAATGGCGTTACTGCCTTGCTTAGGGTGATACCAATTTTTAAAATGTTAAAAATATCCTCTTATATATTTCCATGAACTCCTTAAGAAAAAAGCTAAAAAATGAAAGACATCATCAAACAGAAATCGACGGATGATGATCCTGAATGGTGAAAAGTCTAGTGTCATTATGTTTCACTTGCTTATTGCTGAGACATATTTGACACATACACTGTGCACATTAGCTGCATTAACTTTTCTCTGAGTGATAATTGAAGGTGACAATTTCATCATAAGTAGTTGTGTTTAGTGTAACGGCGACATTTATTGCCTGTATTCGTTGATAACAAAGAGTTGAATTAGCAAAACTCTGACTTTTCAAATCAAATTAACAGTTTTTTTCCTAACAAAAGAGAGAAAAGTATCACAAGAACTAGATATTGTCATGTAGTGTTACTATTGTATCTCTTTTTTAAGCATTTATTTTTTTATTTGCAGCTTTGACATAATACAATCGACATTTGTAAAGAATGCACAATGGTTTACGGTTTGCGTGTGAGGATTTTTTTTTTAAAGATAAATTAATTAGTAACTTGTGATATTCATGTTGTTAGAGAGTATGGAGTTTAGCGGATTGGAATATATTATTTATCATTAGTTTTATGTGTCTTGTCCCTTTATGGGTTTCCACAATATCCTATCTTTGGCAACTATTAACAGTGTTCATATTTCTGCAATCTCTCCTTCTATTCTACAAACCATTTACAAAATCTAGTTAAGTAGGTTAGTATTTGCTTTCTTCTGTCCCTGTTGCGTTCTGTATTTCTTGTGAAGTTTACATTTTCGAAGCCCGCTTTTTTATTATGCGGCCTACACACTTCGAATAAATTGCGGCATACAATTTACTTCAAAATCTTTAACCCAAAATTCTGAGTTAAACCTTTATCTAACATATAGGTCGATCACCCAAACTTACTGCAGTCTAAATGTGGCCAAAATCTTAGGCCTATTTGTAAATTAAGTTAAACTACACTGTACGATAATTTATGCTAAAGCTACATACAGTCAAACTATTTACTTGCATATCGAGATAATTACAAGTATATCTTTCCATATGTATTGTATAGAAAACAAAGCACAAGACAGACCGTTAAGTACTATATGTTGGTTCGGTATATCTTAGTGAACATTTAAAATTATCTAGGTCTACTGATTAACACAGTAAAGTCAATGTAAATTCCTATAAAGTATTGTTACTCTAGATTACACGTCGTAGCGTTAATCAATCCGTTAAAAGCCATACGTAATACATTGACTAGGCAGAAGCTTATCCCGCAGTAGATTGCGATTACTTTCTGCGGTAGAATGGTTGCCAAGACTATAGAACCCAGTCTGTTCTATTATTTAACACATAGCTGGAGAAAAGATACGGATTAATACCTTTCCCAAGAGTATTCAACAGGAATTTGAACACGGCTCCTCGATTCCTCGTTCCAAGTCGATGGATTGAGAATACTCAATTTCTGAAACTATTTTATATTAATTTCTGTGTTAATATGCTTAATGCATCCAATACTCACGAGTTTTAATAGAATATTTTGTGGCAGCTTGCTGTGGAGGTACGGTAAGTGAAGAGTGCCGTTTCACTTCCTTACACCTGGATTGCATTAGATAACCGTCATATAAGTCATTAATTATGGTTAGAAGTGAAATTTATACTTGTACCCAACCATTTATACTATTCTATATGATTCTAAGTATAAAGAATATTTGTGTTTTAATTTCCTCTAAAACATCGTAATTGCACACATATTCAGTATATGATCTAATCAACATCCTTCTGTAGAACGACATTTCTATTGTTACTTGTCTTGCCTTCATCTCTCTTTCAATGAAACACAGGCATATAAGAGAACCGATAATGCATAACATTTTAGTAATCTTCCTTGATTATAAAGAATGTTTTCTTTTACTTCATACTGTGCTTAACTTTTAGAAAATATACTTCGCTATTTCCGTGCTACTTAGTTTTGTTTGGGCATTTTTCGTACTCTGTTAAAATATTTCCTCGATATTTATATTTTCGTACGTACTGGTTACGAGTATCTATTATTCGTAATGAGCATTCTTGAGTTTGGCGACACTATATTCTGTTTTTATTAGTGATATTTAGTTTTTTCTTCTCGCTTTTCTTTACTTCTGAAGGATTGTCTGTCTTTTACTTTCTTCGTCTGTTAGCAAAAAAATGCCATTTGCATATATTGTATTATTAACCTTGTTTCCACTAAAATAACGCTTGATAGATTTTATAATTCCATTAGAATAGCCTCAAATCAGTTCAATAATTCCGGTGAGAAGACAAATGCTCGTTTTTCCCTTCTTTCTAAATTTGTGCATTTATTTATTTTATATTATATCCATATGCCACTGCTTTGCTATCAGCAAAATTTCTGAATGGTTCTAATATTCTTTCCAAACAAATCAAGACCGTGTTGAATTTCAAACCGTTTTTGTTACGTACTTTGCTAAACAACTTTTTATAATCTGTAAAAAAAAATAGGTATGAATAATTTGCATCTGTATTGCTTTTCTGATATAATTGTGCGCATAATTATGACATTCAAAATTTACAAAATAATCGGAACTGATTTAATAGTTTTCTTATAATATCGGTTTAAAAAATATAACTCTTTATTTTTATGCTACTATATGTTAGATAACTGGTATTTGTCCGATAAACATTAGCGCAAAGATTTCAATTATAGTAATCATATTCTTTCAATTTGTAACAATACGACTTCTTTTTTGAAACGAGTTTAGCCTAATAGCATATTAGATTTACATTTCAAATATCTTTATTCTCTCAGAAAATTTCCTAGATAGAAAACTGAAGGTCTTAGCGCGAACAATACTTCTTTGAAACTTGTAAGCTGACGCTATCAAATCATTAAAAAGGAACTACCAAATAACGGAATTTATCACCAGCAGTAACAAGTAAAATGTATAGCAAATGTAACTCGACGAGAAAAATCAAGATATTGACGTTTTACAATACTTTAAACAAAAGTTAAGAAAAACAACCCAATTAATATTGAAAAAAAAAAGCAACAAAAATAACTGGATTTGTTAATCTTCTATCGCTGTAAAATTGTTTTCGGATAAAGATTTTACCAAACTCAACCAAAATTAGTACTAAAGTTAGGCTAATAAACGGAGAATATTTTCGTTTGGCAACAGCTAATAGTACAATTATTGTAGACATTTGTAAGATATTTTATTTCTTCTTCGTGTATCATTCGATATGATGTTTGCATAATTCGAAGGAATAGAAAATATCCACATTAAGAGAATTCTGAAAATTCTGTAATGGCAACGTTAAGAAATGTCTTCTCAATACGGAGGATTTGTTGAAATATCTTTCCCAAACTGTAACATTTTTCTTTGTCCCAAGAGGAATATATGCTTTAGTTAAAAAATATGCGTGAAACTAATGTTAGACGCACGATTTCTGTTCATTGTTGCATTCGCATTGTAGCAGTACTTGTTATCAATTGTTTCTCTCTCTGAAAAATATAAAGGACGTCTTTCAATTTTCCATCATAAATACAACGCGAATATCTTTGTAGCAAGACCAGAGGATTGCGTGGTTTGTGGTTAGAATCTTGGTAAAGCCAAATTACTATCATTTTCTGAAATTGCCAATGAGAGTAGCAATAAATAAAACTAGATGTATTGTCAGTTACAGACAAGTCATGTTGTAAATCTTTCGCATGAAGTTAGATATTCTTTAAAGTTACAATTTTTAACTAATGACAAACAGAAATTGACTTTATAGTTAATGATTTATGGGTATGGCGAGAAACTACATCTAGGAGCAAGGCTTTTGATCAAGAGGTTTTGAGAAACATGAAAACAACTCTTGTTTCCGGTCAACCATGACCCATGCAGTAGCACTTTCTATCATCCAAGCTATGGGCACATCAGTTAACTCCCAACTTGTGGTCAAAATGTAAAAATAGATGTTATATTAAAACGCAAGCAGTATATGTTTGAACAATATCATAAGCCATGCATTTCTGTAAAAATGATCGACATCAAAACATTTGAATCTCAACAAAAACCATCTTTACAAAACATACGACAATGAAACCTGATTTACAAATTGATTTGTTAGAAAGAATATATATTCAGGTTGATCTGTTTTAAAAATCTGCATATCTAGTAGTTTTGACTGTAGGAGGAGAAAGCCCGATACTGCATATTATTTATCAGCGTGAACGGAATTTCAATTCTGATAAGTCATGGTGGTTAACTGACGACAGCTTAGTCACGTTACTTCTTACAATGACGAGAGTGGCAGTTAATTTCATTTGGTTTACAGTACCAAAACCTAGAGTCTTCTTTTTCAGTCCGGAAACCTACAGACCAAACAAAACCTAAATCTGCTTGTCTAGCAGTTTACTAGTCCATGGAGATGATTCCCTTATATTTCTTTCCCAGATATAGAAAGAAACTCAAGAAGTCCTAAATTTGAGAATACTCGTGTCAAGCTGGTTCCCGTTCGTTAAATAGTAAATAGACCCTTCCTATTTGAATTTGGTGTAACAAACACGGCTTCCAGGTACAAACGTATCTCTATATGTAAGATCCATACGTTTTCTTTCTACTACACAGTTTAATATATGTGATATATTATTCTTTGCGCGGGATCTTTATATCTCTATCTATCTATCTATATATATATATATATATATATATATATATATATATATAGATTGTGTTTGTCTTACTCGTATAAAAATATCTCTGAGAAGAAAGCGTTTTTGTCATTCCTTTTCCTTTTAGTCATTCAGTTCCGTCCATGAAAAACGGTGTTATTCTATTACTGATATAATGTCAATAATGGGTGAAACGTAAATGGGAGAATAATAGCGAATATTACTGACCATACAGTTGGTGCTGCTTTGGGTGGAAATCCTTTTAAAAAATTTTTCAGGAAAACAGTTTACTTAAATTCAGAAAGTTTTATTTCTTTTTCCAGTATTAACAAGGGTCTCCCTTACGTTTTTCTTGATTTCATGTAAAATGTCGACATCTTCAATATGTAATAATTCTTTCTTCAAGAAACGTGTGCTATTCCTTATGTAACTGGATTGAGAATTTTCAACAGATTTGGTTTCTGTTATTAGGTACAATATTTTCTAAATGACCCTGTAGCGTCAGTAGACAAGGTTTAAATAAAAAATGTTCTCGCAAATAACTACAGACTTTATTCTCTATAAGCTATTTGAAATCATTGATCTGAATAAGCGGCTTTATGAAGTTGACAGTTTATATATTTATCAAGCTGTCTGGCGCCATTTATGACGTTTTATGAAAGTTTCCATCTGTCGAGGTTATTGAAAATCGTAAACTCTGAATATATATATTACGTAAATTAACGAATTTTAACGAAACTTGGTTATAAACAACCGACAATTTAAAATGAATGTTTTGAACATTTACTTTTTATCGATACTCGTATTTTATATATTCTGTTTTTAATTAAACAGTATTATATATTTATAACGGATGGCCTGATTATCTACGATAAATGTTTATTACTAAGATGTGACATTCGGCAGGATTCGAACCTGAGATACCTATCTACATATGGGAAGCTACCATTTGATCTGATAACGTCTTAGACCGCTCGACCACGAATTACGTCCAATCTAAATGAGGTTTTAATCAAGCCTATATAACACAATTTAATTAAAAACAGAATATCTACTTAAATACGAGTATCGATAAAAAATAATGTTCAAACAATTCATTTAAAATAGTCGGTTGTTTATAACCAAATTTCGTTAAAATTCGTTAATTTCCGTAACATGTTTACATTTGTTGAAATTACGATACATTTCAGAGTAGATATGGTTGTTGCGATGAATCGAAAATTGTGTTATATAGGCTTGATTAAAACCTCGTTTAGAGTGGAGGTCATTCGAGGTCGAGCGATCTAAGACGTTTACCAAATCAAATGTTAGCTTCCCCTATGTAAATCGGGGTCGCAGGTTCGAATCTTGCCGAATGACACACATTTTCGTAATAAAAATATATCGTAAATAATCAGCCCAGTAGATATAACTATATAATACTGTTTAATTAAAAACAGAATATCTACTTAAATACGAGTATCAATAAAAAATAATGTTCAACCAATTCACACATATATATATATATATATATATATAGTGTGTGTGTGTAATATTCTTCTTCAAAGATCAAGAGCACAAAGAGAAATGTTTATATTTTCTCTTATGACCTTGGACAAAACGAAAACTTATTCTGTTTTTAAATTAACAAACATGTTTTATTTAGATAAAAGTATAAATAGTCTAAGTCTTGTATGAGGTTGTCTATCTAAGGTACGTTTCATTTTCTTGCATTAGTTTTTATTTTGCTATAATAAAATCAATATCAATATTACCTCACGCATTTTTCATCCATGGCATAAAGATATAATCCAACAATCCTTAGAGAGGGTTGTGTGTTTTCAGGTTTTAACACACAACCCTCTCTATGATGATAAAGATTTTGTGTATTTGTCGTATATATATAATCCTCTTAAATATTTTGCCGTCATTTTTTATGGCAGGGGTACGCTAGTAACAGAATTGTTATCAGCAAGAAAAATTACAAAGTCTAAGTTTTTTCCTTCTTTCTCTTTATAACCAAACATTTCTTGATTATTGAAACGTTTAGGCACACATCATTAGAAAAGACTGCATGGCTAGTTTGACACTCACAGTCAAAGTAAGCGCTACAGTAGAAAATAACGAAAAAAACCAACGTTACGTTTCGATAGAATTTCAAGTGTATATTTGATTTTGAATCATCTCTTTGCTACTCGATTAGGCTTGATTGGTAATAATGCATTCGACTAAGTGTCCTGTTAAATTTACTATCAATGAAAAGTAACACTTGAAAAATATTTAAAAATGACACATTATATAGACAAATCTTTAATATGTTCTAATGTAGAGCGTGTTTAGCCTTCTATGAAAAGCACAAAAATCTAAGAGTTTAAATTAAGTATCCCGGATTACTTAAAGTTAAGATGGTCATAGACTTATAAAGATTTGTGTTGTAAAATGTATATTTTTGGAAAAAACTGTCTTTATAGACGTAGATTTAATTTTGACTGTGACTGCTAGCACTCATTTGTCCAACGAAAGTATATAAGGTGATAGCAGAACAAAAATTGGGAGAAATAGTAAGAGTAAAATCACTGCTTAGATTTTTAACCTTACAAAAGATCTCCCGTTGAGGAAAGCTATGACCATCCACGGCCTAAAAAAGAAACGCTAACAGTGAGTAACCGACCTTAACGAGATTTTATAAATGAAAATGCGATCAGGTATTTCGAGGGATATTAGAAATATTGCTTAGAGCTAACACAGTTAGGTGTGGATAATCATTCCCGCTCACGGTCTGAAGATATACAGCTAAAAAGAAGATATATTATTATGAAAGCGTTATTTAACAAATAGTTATCTTGAATCCTCAATCGTTCAGGTTAATCTCATGACAAAACCAGTAGTCGATATATTTTTCATTTTAATAGTAATAAAATATTTTGAATGCCGGACGTGACACTTTTAAAAGTATGTGATAATATTTTAATAAAAAAATAACAGGGAAACCTTTTTTCATAACTGTATAATTCGCAGTTATCCAGCAACCACACGTCACATTTTTTGTAAAATAGAGAAGGAGCAATTCTGGTCACAGTAAAAGAAAAAGCAAGCATTTATGATCTCAACATATCCTGAAAACTTTTGTTCATTGCTAATGAAATCGTGCACCGTACTTGACACCTACCACACCATACATTTTTTGGAGGGGGTGAAATAAATCGAGATGCTAGTCTAAGAACTTAATTTCCATTGGCATGTTATAGCTAAGATGTTTCTATAACTTCAGTAGGTCTGCTAGTAATTTGCTCTAATTTCTCGCTTTTTTATTACCCAGAACGTTGCTTTCTATCGACTTGAAACCTTTCCAGGAATTTTTTTCCTTCCTCTGTGTTACTTTGTCACAATAAACCTCCAACATTAGGTTACGATTCTCGTGACCAACAAAGACGCCATACTTTACTCATCCTGTGAGATATGTTTTAGTCATGGGAACATTGCCTTTGTTTCTGCGCTAAACTTGAGATATTTCATATAATTAAGCTAGATATAAAGAGATGTCAAAAAATTCTTCAACTAATGGTGGATGCTGAACATTTTTAATTCCAGGTTCTAGTGTGTGTGGTAGTGAATATTTTTTTTCGATTTAATGAGAACTTTTCTCGGTTGTTCTACTCAGAAGAAAACAACAATACTTGGCAGTTCTGCCAAGTGAGCAATGTCCTTCAAATATCTCTATTGTTGTCAGTCATGTTGATCATAGTTAATACATCTAACATGTTGTTACCTATTATCATAAGGTTTTTTTTTTCATGTAAATTACATGACAAGTGGGATTGATTGTGTAACAAGATAGCTTTTATGCATTTCTTCGAGGAATTAATGAACAGCCTGCACTCCTCTGAATTGTAACTGATGCAAAATGATTGATACCAATTATATTGCAGTACACAAATCACCTTCCATAAAGAAACATTGAACTAGATCAATGACATGAACATGGAAATATTAAATTTCTACATAACAAACTAATATATTCTACTATTTTAGCCCGGAAGAAAGTCTTTTATTTACTTAGTAAAGTTTGAATACTTTAGGTCATTTTAAGTTATTACGTGCAAATCGGAGACTTAACCTCGCTGAAATGGAAGCGATTTATAAGAGTGAGGAAGAGCAAGAAGTCAAATACTGCAATGTCGGAGGAATGTTGAGCACATTCAACAAGTTGTATGTTCTTGTTCTTACCGGGCTTAGATCATGTGTGTTGAATAGGGCGGATAATTTTCGCTGAAACTCTTTGCATGCACAAATCCTCTGTTAAAATGAAATGCACTGATTGTGATCTTTTTTGTTGAACATTTCTTGTTACGGATGTGGATTTCTTCTCATACGTGCTATCATGGTTGAAATGGATGTTGCACTTCTTGACATAATATTTTTCCAATAGAACATTGTTACATGCCCTTTGCCTATTCTAAGTAGTTTCAGAATAATTTTAGCAAAATTGATGCAATATCTCTGCTCGATTCGTTCGGTTTTCATCTTTCTATGAAAACCAGCGCGCACTATACGTTTGTAAAATACAGACGTTTAGTATAGAGATATTAATTTCTAAAGTAGTCAACTAGTAAAAATTTGTAGACTATTGTAATCATAGCATTCAACTCAGTTACCTATTCAATCTATTTTCATTAAACAACTACTTTATTTTAAAATAATAATCAAAGTATATAGAAAAAAGTATTTTAACGCAAGACTTATTACTCCGCCTATCAGATACAAAATAACTTGTAGTGACAAGTGTCACCTTTAGAAGAATATCCATGAGCGTCGCATTTAAATCGATAATTAAGTTAAACGGTTCAGAACAAAGTATTGATAGCTTTTAAATTTCCAAATTATCATCATACCTGCAAATAAAAGAAAACATACTTTGCGTTCCGTATAGCCCACTAAATATTTATGAACTTAATAATTATTTTGTATAATGTAAACAATCTAAAATAATACAAATAGGTTTTGCACTCAGGACCATCAGAGAAGCTATCTGTAGGAATGGTTTAAACTGAAAAATCACATTCTGGCCAAGAGCTGCAGATTCGTGCTTCATAGGGTGTCAGTTGTTGCACTTGACATGTAAATAGGTGGTCTGCCAAGTTGCACCTTTTCTGCACAAGGAAGATTACCGATAGCAGGTAAAATTGTGGCCTTTCAATTATGGCAAAGAAGCGAATTCTTATGCTCATGGAAGAATACATGTCCCAAAAAAAAAAAATTCACATGCACACACTCACCTCTAAATATTAAATTAGCAATATTCTGTGATGAATAAGCAATCCGTTTATATATAAAAGATCAGTATAATGTGAGATGTTGTCGTGGATACAATAAAGAACACTACAATCTGAAAGAAAGTCCAACCTGTAGAATAATAAAAACAAAGCTAACAACTGTGGATGCACATGAATATTTAGTACGATTGTTTTAATGAGTCAAAATTTTGTATACTTGAATCAGCCATCTCCGCATTGAGGAATGATTTAAGAAGGCCTTTTTGTTAAGATTTAATCCACGAAAATAAAAGCTTATCTTGGATCGAGGGCATATGAGGAGAGCAGCCAAGGATTACCACAAACTTGGCACTAACACTTCGGACTATACGGCAGAATTATTAATCTTCACTACTCAAACATTTCCTTATTATCTCTCTCTACATATATATATATATATAATTCCAATAGTGGAAAAGAGCGGCTGTTGTTTCAGTCAGGACTAAACCACTTACAAAGAAAAGTTGGTGATATGACCTCTTTAAACATTGTCTTTCCATATATTCTGTAGAGTTGCACCTATAAATTTTATGAGAAACATTCGACAAAAATCAATTTTCCAACCGTTGATAAAGCAGCTATCATTCTAGGAAATAATGTAAAAAACAATTTCGTATAAATAAAGAAAAACAGTCAATTTGCTGTCAAAACTGTGCATGTCTTTGACTTTATAATTTTTCATGAGTAATGGAAAGCGCTTGCAGAATTTGGCCAATGCGGAAGTAACCTTAATTTCGTTAATATTTCGAACGCCCAAGAAATGAAAAAAATGTAATCTAAAATGAAACTGAATAGACACTAAACCTGGCTCGAAATGACAAGCAAGCAAATAATATTGGATAAATATTGCGAGATACTTCACTTCCTGTTTTATTCATTGTCGTTCATTTTCAATGGAAACCTATGTATATAAAATGCAAAATATATATTTTATTAGCCTTTCTTTGAACTAGCTTCAAAGAAATATTTGTGAGAAAAAGTCGTGGTACATTGGTTTATTTATCATTGTTTTTCGACTTTTTATGTATTCATTTTATTTTCAATATAATGCTCAATACAATCCCTGTGATTTTATAAAATTCACTCTTGGGAATGTCGAAGATAAAACCTTTATTAAATTCAATAGACATAATATTCATATACATATAGCTCTCACGCCTGGTGTTTATTAAATTGTCGACGTTGTAACCGTGACATCATTCGGAATGTACCGATCTGCTCGCCACTGCACCAGTCCACAGTATCTGAAGTAGTCAGTAGTCTCATGAATCGGATGCGATTCAGCAAATCATTTACATACTGAGCTAATAAAATATATTTAATTAATACAAAAACACAGGAAAATGTTTTCTAAGCCTCTTATATAGCTACATTTAAATGCTAACTTTCCCGATTACCTATTCGATCGTTACGGATTGATTGTGTGATGTAATATGTAAGAAGCTACTTAACTTAAACATTACTAATGAATAGTAGGCATTATCCACACTAGGTGTCTCAAGTTTGTGTCATTGCATACAGAATAATCTCGGCTTAGTAAATAAATTCACGATCTTTGTGGGTCTCCTGAGTGTATGTTATGCTCAAGGAGCTCGTTTCACTGGTAATTATTACAGCAGTTAATGTTATTTAATCAACGCCTCTTAAATTTGGCTTAGCGAATGAATACTTTCTAACACGATTGTTATTTGGTTTTAAATACACACCAGAAGCATCGATATTGTAGACACGGATAATAATGTTCATGGATGTATTCTTAAAGATTTTTGCAACTATATTTCTTAGACTTGACTGAAATATTATTTTTCTAATTACCAGAAATGTTTTGCAACACGGTAATGTGTGTTAAAATTCTCACAATTTAGTATTATTGAAGTTAGGGCCAACATTATTGTCGAGATTTACAAACTGTATCCTCTTTACTGCACTATAATTACTACTGTACGCTATATCTTACCAGGTAGAAACACACACACACACATATATATATATATATATATATATATATAGAGAGAGAGAGAGAGAGAGAGACTGTAAAAATATACAAAAAATACTGTTGCATTTTTATCAAATAGTACGTAATTTCAATCATTTAAATGTTTTTTTTTTTAAATAGTGGTAATATTTTGTATCCTAAACAATAAAAATTTTAATTTTTCAAAAATAACAAATGAAAATTTATTGTACTAAGCAATGCATCCAAATAAAATCAAGTGTAAATACCTTCTCCTCTTACCTGTCAAACTTCTTCCAGAAATCTGATTTCTATTGCTCAATGTATGGATATTTCACAATGTATGACGGACGGACTAACAGAAATCAGATAATTTTATATATCGATTGTTTATTAACGTCACTTAATGTCTTATTAGATACTAGAAATTATATTAGCGTAAAAGTTCCATTAATAATTATCTGGATATTAAATAGGAAAAACGTCTAATTATATATTTCATGAATATTTAAATGTATCGACATAAAAACGATGAGATGCTTGGATGGTTCTGAATATTTAAGATGTATTTTGTTCTTGCAACCCCGGAAAGTAAGTACCGTTTACTTCTCTTATGCATATTCAAATGCATAAGAATGGTGGCATTAATTATTATAGCGATGACCCTAAGAAAAATTCCAGAATCAGATCGTTAAAATGATTATATAGCATATTGAGTGCTTACAAAATGGTGAGTAACTATAACATTTGCGGGGAATAAAGTCTGTCGGCAGAACTGAATGCGAAGGAACGCACGTTCCAGCTAATGAAGGCTGTCTCATTAGTGTTAACAGAATCTTCTGATGTTCCATATCTAAGTCTTTTCTAGTGAGAATACATTCGTAATTAGTAATGCTAGCGTGTCTGGAATTCATACGTTGCAAGAAGAAAAGAAAATATGAGAAAGAGGAAAAATTTCCGTTTTATATCAAAAGAAATACTATCGTTGTTACAGTTCATAGTTTGAAAATGTTCGTATTGTGAACTTTAGAGTTTAGGTCATAAGACCTGCGGAAAGTGACGATCTGTTTATTCTTTTGTCATCTTGATCAGGATTACGAATTTCATAAATCATTAGAGATGTTGAGGCATAACATCTAATAAAATTGTCGTCTGCTTAGTGAAAGCTATTTTGAATGGGCGTGCCTCTTCATCCTACAACACGAATGCTAGTGTCCGACAGGCCTCTATCCTGGGCCCAACGCTCTTCTTTATTTGCATCAATGATTTCCCAGATAAGATCAAGTCCCAAATTTGGCATCTACGCAGATGACACTACAATATACTTCCGAGTACGTGAGGAGTACAAACTAGTTAGAAAGGAGCAATAGAATGCTGAGAATACATAGGTGGAGAGAAAGGGAAGGATATACGGGGGTGGGGAGAGAGCTAGAGTCCAGTGGTTAATAGATGAGTATTGACATTGCATTTAAATTTCTGGATGTTGTAGCCGTCACGAAAGCAAGAATATGAGAGCGATTTCCACAGGCGAGAAGAGCGAGAGAAGAAGCTGCAGGAGTAGAATTATCGTCTGCATTAGGCTAACCTGACTGTGAATGGGTGGGACCCAGTTGCCAGTATGGTGGCACGAGTAAACACCTGTTGGGGAGGCACCAGTGACTTAAGCTCGTCCGAGCAGAAGCCATGAAAGTATTTATAGAACAGACAAAGGGAGGCCACATTTCGACGGTGGGGAAGTGGCTGCAGTCGAGCAGCCAGATCAGTACCTATCACATTACAGACTCTCCTTTGGAGCATATCGTGAACTACTATATCTATAATAGTAGGATATCGTGGTGTAAGCCCGGCAATTCATCAGAATCTGCGGCAAAGCTGATTATCTATATTTCGAAGCTTCTGCTCTGCATTTGGTGAGATCAGTTGGGTGTCGTTTATTATGAACTGCTTAACCAACCGAAAAAATCACGGAAGATCGCTATCGACTATAATTAATGCGTTGAAGAATAAAAAAAATTACTATGTGAGTAGAGCCACAACAAAATCCTAGGCCTAATGTTTTAATTATGTGAAAATCTACTTAGAAATGCTTTAATGTGAAGTCATACCACAGTCGCCGTATTCATCAGACATTGACTCTTCCTATTATCACTTGTTCCGGTTGATGACACATGGCTGACTGATCAGTAATTTTCTTCTCATAAAGATGTAAAAATTGGCCTACTCGTTGTTAGCCTCAAAAGACGTGTTGTTTTTTCTGACGTGGAATTCTAATGCTGCGAGAAATAAGGTAAAAAGTAGCGGCTAGACATAGACAATAATTTCAGTGATATATTTTTTAGTAAATTATTTAAAATTTCATGAAAATCATCGAGAACTTATTCAAGGTCCTAACACATTATTTTGTGCATTAGTTAAGGGTATAAAACGTCTGTAAGAAAAAAAGTATGTTTGGCAGTCCCTTTATTTTTCTATTCTTTCCCGTCTGTGTTTTACGGTATCCTTATATTATGGTTATAATGATATGCATAATGAAAGATACACAAATTGGATATATCCCTTTCTTGAACACGTACCCAGTTAACTAGTGTAATTGATGTGACATGAACATGCAAGCAAATAGGAACTATTCTTTTCCTTATTTATTACTACTATTTAAATTTAATAAACAACAACATATGAAACTGTCTCTGTAATTATATATTTTGACAAATATTTTCTTTGTTATTTCATTCATTTGCTAACTCTGCACAAAAACTAAAAAAAAAACCTTGAAAACAATCAATCTCTCATAAAATAATAAAAAAGATAAAAATAATTTATACATTCCGCCATTCAGAGAGAACACTAATATAAATGAGATTTTTAGATTTTTCTGTTGCTGAGATGTTTGTCATGTTTAACTAATATGCCATTCCTAGTGTGTTTGAATCTAACTTGCTGGCTGACCCCATCCGACACTGAAACAACCATATTCAGACAGTGTATTTGAAAACCGTTAGAAATATCCGTTTTGATATCAGCTTTGGATACCGTTAATTACGAGAGATTGGTTTACCGAAGCACTCATTTCCCCAATCTTATTGTTATCATATTCTTGTAAACACTTTTTTTTTCAAGATCAGAGAAGGTGCAATATAAATCGAGTTGTCTTTTCCTCAAATATCTTCCTGTAAAATAAAAAGGAACATACGTAGCTAGCATCTGTTTACTATTTCCCGTGACAGTAACATTTAATCAGATCGCACATTCTCTACAATTTCTCAAAGAAAAGAAAAATACATTGGCTGTTTCCCAAAGAGTAACGCATCAAAAACTAGTTTTGCACAATATCACAAGGACATTCCGTGTGGGCAGAATCATGTATCATAGGAACATTGTCGATCAATGGTCATTTCGTAGTTTAGTTGGTCAGTAGATTATCACAAAGGATATTCATTTTAAATAAATATACACCTATTTCACAATTGTGACCGGCCACAGAAGATCTGCAAGTCAAGACTCCGTGGATGAAAGAGAAGAAAGTGTCAAAAAATATTTTCTCCTGGATTATATTCTTCTTTTTATGCGCAGTGTTCTTTCAGGACGTAGGCGATCATGGACCGCCACTTACTCCTCTACCTTGTCGCTCTTAACACTTTTCCAGTTAGTATTTCTTCCAAACCCTACTTTGATATCCATTTGCTCAAGCACATCAAGTATGTTTTGTGTTGCTTTCTCTAGTCTCTATTTCCTTCTATCAGTCGCATGAGTATTAGATTTTGCAAGCCCTATTTCCGCAACACTTGCCCTAGAAACTTCAGATGTCTATTCTTAGCGTTAATTATATGTTCCTTTTTTTTTATTAGTATCCTCTCTAAAACTTGTCGTTGCTCACATATTTGGTTCATGTTATCATCAGCGTCCTTCTGTAGAACTACATTTATGTTGCTTGAAATGTTTGGGTACTTGCATTTGAGTAGATTCTCTGTTTTTACTTAAACTCTATATCAATATATACCTACGAGACTGAATATTTTTGAGAAATCTTGTTAGCATTCAGGCTCGCATATATATATATATATATACGCCTTTTAATTTAAAAAATCTACTCAATTACGAGTATCCATTAAAAACAATATTCAAACAAAATATGTTGTTTATTTATTCATTTCGTAACTTTACATACTATTTTTGTATTTGTTTGTGTGTGTGTGTGTGTGTGTGTCTATATATGTTATGAATTATAGTTTAGAACATGTACAAATTATAATCTACAACAAAGTAAATATTTTTTCGACATTGGAAGGACAATGTCTCATCATTGTCTATTTAATGAGAAAAATACACTTTGTAGTAGATTACAATTTGTACAAGTTCTGAACTATAATTCATAATAAATATTCATAGCTCTATTTTTTATATTCAGCACTGTCGCAAATTAAAGTTTTGAACATTGTTAATATTTTCTTCATTCCTGATTCACTTGAATATATATATATATATATATATATATAACCATTTCTGTTAATTTAGATGTTGTTCAATTGTTTTCGATATTATTGCATACGCTTTCGTTGTAAGTCTGACTCCTATATAAGTACATACCGTAACATTTTAATTTGTAATTAATCTTTCAAATTATGGACCATCTTAGAGGGGCAGTATCCACACATCTCGATACACAAAACTGTTGATCACCGACGAATATGATCCTCTTTAATTTAACTCGTGTCAAACAAAGCTAATCTGAATAAATACTTATTTGCTATTTCTCTTCAGAGAATTAAGTCACATGTAACTGAGACAATTACTTAAAATGAATTTATCAAATGTCAAAATTTGTTTTAAATGGGGTTAAATTCAGGCCAAAAATAATCAAGTGTCGCACTGTACCTGCAAACAGCGTATAATTTGCAAACACAGAATTATATATATATATATATATATATATATATATATCAGGAACTCAAAACTTTAAACTGAAGTTCGATTTTGAGGTAGCAATTATACTTCTCGAGTTCTGCATTTTGATTTAAAATCTACTCAAAATCTACTTTTCTCAACGATGTTTTAAAAAGTCCATAAAAATGAAGCAAAAATTTGCAGTATCCTTTCCACCAAACGTTATTAAAATTGGTAAATAATGTCTAAATTTTTTTCCGATTATTTTTCTAAGGTTATGATATTAGAAGTGAGGGTTTAAACTTCAAAACTATTAAGAACTTTCCATAACCTTATTATTTAACCTCTGTTTCCTCTCTTTCTGTTCAACCTCTTCTTAACTATCTTTATTTTACCACTTTAGCTCAAATGCGACGCGTTTCCTCCTCCTCTTTTCCAATACGATATTGAAGTATGTTGAGAACTGACAGACGTGCGTTAATCCTGTCCTGACTTATGAGAAGATCATGTCAAGAAATCACTGAATATGAGCCGTTGTAGACATCTCCGACACAGATTTTGCTAATCTTTTCACACAACGAAAATTCTTATCGCTATTTGTGAGTAGGATGTGTCTTGTTTGCGTCGGCTTGAGTTAGCTGGCAGTCGTGCAAATGTGGGAACAATCTGTGCGAAGCGTTCGCAAACGGCACGCTATGCACGAACAAGAGAATATTCAATGGTTCCTGACAAACACTCGTGGCTTATATTGAATTAGTATTTCTTTATTTCATGTAATTCGCAAGAAACGTTCCTGTACTGCAACGAGAAAATTTTTCAG
This sequence comes from Ascarosepion bandense, assembly GCA_037127315.1. Lineage (NCBI taxonomy): Eukaryota > Metazoa > Mollusca > Cephalopoda > Sepiida > Sepiidae > Ascarosepion > Ascarosepion bandense. The sequence goes on from JBBBDQ010001401.1 coordinate 741,077, forward strand.
TGAACGTCTTGGGAAATGACAGGCGCGGTTACTAATTGCACGCATACAGAAAAATGCTTAATAGTCAATATGAAGAGGCATGGCTGTATGTGTGAGCTTATGTAAGCGCACACGCGTTTACATCCATTTCCATTTTATTTTCAAAAACAGCACGTACTCAAAGTTGCGCTTCGTCGGAAGATTTTGCTTCTATCATAAAGCGAAAATAAAACCTAATTGAATACAGGATATGTTAGACAAAACTTTATCCTTGTCGGCCTCTCTGATTTAAGGGCGGAGTGGAACCAAAACTGAAGTATGCCGAAAGGCAGATTCTCGTCTGGGGCCAATAACTCACGTGTGTGTGGTCTATAGGCAATGCATTTCCGAATTTATGAATGCTCTACAGTTCTGTGAGACAAAATGTTAGTTGAAATTCATGAGTTATCCAATCATGTATCTCCTACTATTTAATATAAAATATTTTTAAAATATCTAGTTATTATCCTCACCAGATGATTATGGATGCAATATTAGTTTGATACAAAACTGTTTCCTACATATAGGAAGATAGTTTAATTTATATTTTTCCAAATATACTAAATAAAATATAGAAAATTAAGTTGGTGAATCACGTTAAATTATGGGAAATCTCAATTTTTACTCGGGTTTGTTGCGTTTATTTCGTATTATAATAATGGTAATACAACCTTTTCCTTATAAAGACATATTTGGCTTTCATTGACCAAACACCCGCTGCTGCTTCATAAATCATTCCTCAATGTATATTAACTTCGAGCAAACTAAAATATAACTGTTCCAGTCTTCAGACAGAATACAACAAAGAAATTAGCACAAAAGAGGGAGAGTCGTTTATGATGTTCTTTGCGGGGATTGGCCCTGCACCATACCTAGTTATCTTGGGTTTTGAGTTAATACCAAGGGTAGAATTTGTTCCCCTAATAAGTAATGATAATGGAAATATTAGCCGGGTCCTCATAACGAACTATTCAGTATTCATAACCGGAGTCGTCAAGACTGATGTCGATTAAAATTTATAAAATCTTACTCTTCATTTATCTTATCTTATAAAATTCGTTTTCACAAATCGACTTTTCTTTCCATGTACGCTATCAGCACTATCAGCTGCGCATCTTATGTTGTTCAGATTGTGATCGCCAATGTCAAATTCTGGCATAACATCCAGAGTGCTCAGATGAATTTCGCTGTAGAAGTTGAATATCCAGAATTCTTTTAGTGGGTGCAACCTATTTGTCATCGTTTTTATTTAATAGCAATTGCATTTTATAGTTTCTATATTTGGAAGATTCACCTTGAGTCAAATTTCATGCAACACGTAGTAAAGTATATTGATTTTTTCTTTAAGAACATTCCATCTATAAATGACTTAGTGCATTTCCTCCTCAGAAATACAGTGTCCTCGGGAGAGACATTTTAGGGAGAAGCAGAAATCTACCCGTTTTCCCTTTCAAATACTTGACTAACGTCGATTTTGGAGTTACTTTCGATCATTGACTATTACAATCTTCTGCATTTCTACCTAAAAAGATATAGCATGGTATAATTTCTATTTTTTTTAATGTGTAATGTCCCTTCAGAAAGTGGGAAAATATGAATCTATAAGTAATTTGTAAATTTTATTGGATTTATAAAAAATATGCTATCTTTCCTAATCCACATCAATACAAATTCATAAGGAAGGTTATTTGCTGTGTTTTTTTCTGTGCCCCCAAAATCTCAACTCTCTTTGATTATTGCTACGTATTAGTGTAATTTTGGATTTAATCTTTCATGAAACTTATTTAGTTGCTGATACGTTCCGTTCTTTAGATTCTCATGAAGCATATTTTTTAATCAGTTTTCTTCATCTATGATGATATTTCACAACATCCGTTATTCCTATGTATAACGTCGGTTATACAGCCGAGAGTATCATAATAGACTTGAATCTACAGCAAATAATTAAAAATATTTTAGTAATCATTCTTTGGACAAAAAACATTGAACAACTGCACAACTTAAAAATGTGAAGCATGACATAACTAGATTAAATATAAACGTTTTATGTATATGCGAAGCGAGGTAGAAAATTTATCAGTGACAACCACATAATTATATACGCCTTAAGGGGATGAAAACAACAAAATATTGGCGCGGTACCAGTTCAAGACATAAGGGAATACGTTCTAGAATATTGCCAGATATCTGAAATAATTCTGATGATTGAACTGAAATGGAGGCTCCTAAATATGTCTTATAGTGGTATATGAAACGACAACCAAAAATACACTGAGAAAATTCAGATACTTATACTCCATGTTAGACAGTGAAAATGGCTCAGTGCTATTTATAAGAAATCAGAATTATTATGGGAAATATGAATGCAAACCTTAGCTGAAAAATGGAAGGTGAAACTCTCACCAATTTTGTACTAGAAAACCACTAATTTTACGGTAAGAAATTGGTCCATTTGTGCACAGCGAATGATCCGTTTAAAAAAACACTTTCTTTCATGAGCATCCAAGAGGTTTATGTACATCAAGAAGCAAAGGAGAAGAAACAAAGTATCAAACTAATTATATAGCTATCAAAAACAGATTCAGGAATGCAATCCTTCAGTACAAAATCTATCCAAGTACTGAATCCGAAAGCGACCACCTGTCAATTATATGCAAACTATGAACAAAACTACAGAAATTAGGAAAACCTAACGCAGCCCCGAGACTTCAATACAACAGACTGGTGAACTACCCTAACCAGCAGGAAATATACATAAACAGCTGAAAAAAATACGAAGGGCCTATTCGAAACGGAATCTAAAAACGGGACGCATAAATGAGGATCTGTAATGATATCAGCAAACGACATCATCCCAAAGAAAAAAAGTACGTCGGAAGAAAAACAAGAGAATCACATAAGAGATTTTTGACATGATGGAAAGGAGACATAAAACAATGCTAATACCTGAAATAGCATACAAATTTCTACACAAGAAATAAAGAAAAATGCAGATATTTTAAAGAAGGATAGATCAACAAACAATGCACAGAAATAGGAAAACTGAGCGCGACAAATAAATAAAAAAATATAAGAGCTAACAAAAAACAAAAAATGCTCAGCTACAGGATGCATAAAAGCAAATGATGGAACGCTCATATTAAAGAAAGAAAAATACTTTAGCGATAGGACAAGTATATCGGAGACCTCTTCAACGCAAAGTGACAGTAACGGGCAATATACAGAACTACCGACGGATCAGAAATATTAAAAGCAAAAGCTGCATTGGCCAAACTGAACAGAAAACAACAAGACCAGACGGCACTATCATAGATGATTATAGACTTAGCGGAATTAGCGTAGACAAGATAACAAAAATAATAAAAGAAATCTACAACAGCAGCAATATAGGTGATGACCGAAGCAGATGAATTTTATCAATTAAAGAAGCCATGTGCAAAGGATTGTGAACTCCATCGAAAAATCATCTCAAGACCTAATATCAAGCTCATCGCTTTGACAAAGGTGCGGGTTCTTTACAGACTTCGAATCTGGTAATGCAAAAGGACCTGCATCTGCATTTCATAGACTACGCAAAGATATTAGAAAAAGTACGCCACAAAGGATTGTTCAAGATACTCGGTAACTTCAACATCTTCAATAAAGATACAAGGATAATGAATAACTTACATTGGCAGTAAACCCCTTTTCATTCGGACAGGAAATCAATTCAGCAGATAGACGAAAATATATGGAGCGTAACGCAAGGAAGTGATCCATCACTGGATCTATTCAGTCTATAAAGCGAAACAATTCTGAGAAAGATAGTCCTTGCAAGGATTCGTCATTGGTATCCAAAATCTCAGGATAAGATACGAGGACAATAGTAATGATGGCATACACGGAAAGAAAAATTCAGAACCTCCTACAAAAAGTAGCAAAATGAAGTGAGAAGGGACGATTGAGCAGCAATTTCATGAAAACTGAATGTATGGTCATCAGCAAAAAGAAAAAAATCCCAAATCCCACGTTAGGTTTTGGAAACTAAAATAAAAGAATGTAATTTAAATACCTGGAAAGCGTTCTGGCAGCGGATGAAAGTGCGACACATATCTGAAGACGCATTAACATAAACAAGGATACATTTCAAAAGCTAACCAGGTCACTAATGAACGGGAAATTATCAATACAATCAAAGAAAAGAGTGCTGGATTATTATGAGATATTTGTCCTTCTGTATGGCAACGAATGTTATACGATCTTTTCAAGGACGGGGTTCGAGGCAGCAAATAATTTGGTTGTACAAAAGTATGCTGAGAATACCATGGACCAAACATGTGAGCAACGATTGGGTTTTAGAGAGGATGCAAACGAGAAAGAAAAACGTACACTTAACATAAGGCTGGCATTGATTAGGTTCCTGGGGACAAGTAATGAGGAAGGTTGTGGAGAATACGATACTCACTGGACGAACAGAGCAAAAGAGACACGGGAAAGCAGCACGATAGATATTTGATGGGTCTGAGAAACATTTTTGTGCAGCGGGGTTTGAAGAGATACCGAAAAGAAAAATATTAAGCGTCACAATGGACAGGGGCAAAGAAGTCTCCGATCGCCTACGTCGTGAAAGACCGGGACATGAAGTATCCGCAGCAATTTGATATTAGTGTATAATTCCTTACACAATGCATTACGAACTACTGAGTGTTTGCGTTTTAGCCAGGGCAGCACAAACATTACAACAAATTATGTAGAGATTTTATCATTCATTTTGTTTTCTAGTCTACTAAAATAAACCCATAAGTGAGGCTTAACTACAATGAATATATTCTAGCATAAAAAGCATTGCAAACTTATATAAATGATATATTAAAGATTGTTAGATTATAAGAGATGGATATAACTTTTCTAACAACAGAAGATGCATAAAACTAATAATTAACTAAAGGGCACAACTAGTTTTATTAAAAAAAAGAATTTGATTATCCACACTGAGTTCTGGTGGAGATAAGCAGCTGTTACTGAAGTATGTATTTAAACCAATTTGGGCAAGTATTTTATCTTCATATACTCGTAATTTTATATCATTATGAACTGCAAAATTAACGCTATACACTCCTCAAATTTATATGAATTATTTGTTTGATTTTGTGCCAAATATCGATACGCATCCCAAATATATAAGCCAGAAACAACGACACAATGGAAGTTTTAATGATGATAGAAATAAAGTAGCATGTCTGCCAGGCTTTTTTTTCTAATCTTCGTGCCGTGGTAAAGAACATGCGGGTATCTGTGATTACAACTAACACTGCATTAACCGGTATTCAGAGAGTAGATTAGTATTAAGGACTAATGGAAAAATATCACTATTTATTGATGTCTGACACTTGTTAATAATATTTCTTATTTAGAATATATATTGATAATATTTTGGTTAAACACATATACACACACACATTTTTAAAATTTAAGTGTGTATGAATATTGTATAAAATGTACATTTGTGGCACTAGGCCGATTTGGTTGGAGGTAAAACCTCATGTTGGTCTTCAGTATCTAACCTATACCTAGCTAATCCGACAAACGACCCAAATACACTTTACAATCTTCTCATCCACCAGAAGAACTTGTCCATCAGCATTCAATCCTTCATATACCAAAATACTTCAAATGTACAAGGGACCTAAAAAAAAAAAATGAGCATAAAAATTTTATGAACAATACATACAAAAATACATCATAAAATGATATGTGGACATAAATCCCCCATAAGATGTTTTTTAAACAAAAGATACAAACGGAAATCATGATGTTAGTTGGACCCAATCAAATCACAAAATAATGAGACCGCTGTATTTTGCCCATAGGCCAAATTCAAGATTTCCTCTTTCTACAGGGAATGAAGAGGAGAAAATAGAATCGATGGTGAAAGTATAATCCTAGCCTAGATGAAATAAAACGGGAAAAATTAAAACCTGTGGAAAAAGGGTATCTTGATCTGGATCATAAGGAAAGACAATGCCGAGGATAGGTTAGGAACCACATTCATTCCCATTAACTATGTACACAAAAAAGAACTACCTTAATCAGGAGAGGGTTCCAAAGGAATTCACCCAATTTAAGTGTGTATGAGTGCTATTTTATACTAATTAGGACATTCACTCTTATAGTTGAGAGTGCAATAGTTTTTACTCTTTTTTATATGGGAGTAATAAATGCGTTATTGTGTCTATTAAAATGTCAAGGACAGGATTTTTATCTTTAACATCATATGTGAAGTTGAGGATAATTTTTTGAAAGAGTACCATTATTTCGTTTATATTTTTAACAAGCCTGAAATATGATCTACATATAGTAGGTAGAGAGAGGTTTTCTTAGTGCTGCTGAATATATTAATTTTTAGGTTGGCCATGTTTAATTTTTGGAGGTTCGACCCAGTACTGCGCTCAATTAAACTACGTTTTGTTGAACATGTACGTTATTTCTCTGATCATAGAGGAGGACGTCGGTGGTACAGGTTAAACATAGTTTTAATTTTTAGTGGAGACCGAATTATTATTATATATATTTTTATAAAGTTTACGGTTTTCTAACTGGTAATTTAGTGAACAGATTTTCAACATCAAATGATGCTATGGTTTCATTATTAGAATGTTTATTTTAATAAATGTATAAGATCAAGGAATAAATTAAATCCTGTATTTGATTGATATGTATGTTGTAATTAGTTCAGTTAGTTGGTATATAGGGGTGGGAATTGGGAACAGCCACGTGGGGGAATTCTCAGCAAGTTCATCTTGCTAAAACCTATTACAACTGAGTAGTGAGTTCTATCCCAATGGGTACGGCATAATTTCAGACTTATGCCACATCTGTGCGGCACCTAGAAAATCAATTATGGGGTTGGAGATTTGGGATACAATGAGTCGGAGTAGAAGTTAGCCTAGTATGTTTGCCATATTTATGTGACGCCTAGAAAATCAATTATGGGGCTCGGAGATTTGGGATATAAGGAGTCGAAGTGGAAGTTAGGCTTGTGTGTTTTGCCATATCTATGCGGCGCCTAGAAAATCAATTATGGGAGTTAATGAGTCGGAGTGGATGTTAGGCTTGTGTGTTTTTTATAGAACCATAAATGTATCCTGCTTTATAGTCTGGAATTATTTCGGTAAATTTTATATTATCTTGTTTCACATTGTTAGCAGTGATTTACTTATTAATTTTCGCTTTTAAATAAGTGGTAAGCTTATGGCTAAGTTTAAAATTTGATGTGTTCATCAAATAACTGTTCTATTTTTGAGTTGCAGTCTGAATTATTTAAAACAACCATGATTTTTCCTTCATCAACTTAATTACTATTTCTGGATGCTTGCGTAATTATTTTGCAGCAAACATTACTGATTTATTTATAAGTTCAGATACATTTCTCTATTTATCGTGTCTGTCTTTTATAAATTCTGACTTAGGTTGATCACGAAGTTCTGGTTTTGTAGTAATTAGCTGCCGTTCTTGTAGTTTAATTATATTTTGGTATAGTGTTTCAATCTCAATATTTTTATGTCGTACATTATATTTTTGTGTATATGACAGGTCCAAGGTAGATTAGTTCAGAGTAGTTTGTTTTTTAGTATGTTATTGTGGTGGAATTTTAACGTAACTGAAGACGGAAACAAAACCTCTTTAATAGGCTTTACAGAACTAATTTCGCAACACAAGAGCATGCAGTAAACGCAAGAGCAGGTAAACAAAATGCCGAAGAAAGAAAAGAACTCAGCCTTTTTAAAGGAAAAGGAACGTGTGCAAAATGCCTCCTCCTTCGGATTCAAATTCGTTAAAAAGGTGCCTTGGTATGTTTTCTTACTACGCGAAATGGATACCTAAGTATTCACACAAAATTCGTCCCCTGGTTGAAAATAAACAATTTCCCATGCCTCCTATAGTTGTGAATTCTTTCGAAAAACTTAAGAAAGACGTTGCCGAATCATCTGTAAAGGTTATCGACGACGAACTACCATTTACTATTGAAACCGATGCCTCAGAGAAAGCTATAGGAGGCACTCTCCTACAGGCTGATAGGCATGTAGCATTCTTTTCCCGATCATTAAACCCATCTGAAATACGACTACACATAGTTGAAAAAGAGGCTTACGCGATAGTTGAATGTGTCCGAAAATGGAGGGACCTCCTTGTTGGGAAGCACTTTACTATCATAACAGACCAGCAAGCCGTATCTTTTATGTATAAGCCAGCTAACCGAGGAAAAATTAAAAATGATAAAATCATTCGGTGGAAAATGGAGCTTCTCCCGTTCTCGTACGATATAAAACACCGTCCCGGAAGTGAAAACACCGTTGCCGATGCTTTGTCGAGAGTGTGTGGTGCTGCTGCTTCCTCCTTGGAGGAGCTAAGGACCATACACAGTTCATTAATACACCCTGGGGTTCAACGTTTTTGGCACTTTATACGATCACAAAATATGCCATACTCAATTGATGAAGTTCGGCGCGTGACATCCGAGTGTACAACTTGTGCAAAAATAAAACCTCAATTTTCCAGCCCTACTAATAATACGCTAATCCGCTCTACTGCTCCCTTTCAGCGCCCTCTGTAGACTTCAAAGGGCCTGTCCCGGCATCATCGAAAGGATGTCGTTACCTATTTACTATCGTCGATGAGTACAGTCGATTTCCCTTTGCATTCCCGTGCCGTGATTGTTCTTCGCAAACCGCAATCAAGTGCTTGACGAATATTTTTTCTATTTTTGGACTCCCCACTTTCATCCATTCTGATAGAGGAACGTCGTTCGTGTCCGAGGAGTTCAGAAATTTCCTGACGAGACTTGGGGTTGGGTACAGTAACACCACTGCATACAACCCAAGAGGCAACGGTCAGTGCGAGCGTTACAACGGCGTTATTTGGCACTCAATATTATTGGCCTTGGAATCTAAACGGTTACCCCTTAGTGCTTGGCAGGACGTTCTGCTCGATGTTTTAAATTCTATTCGTTCCCTACTATGCACTAGTACAAATGTGGCTCCCCACGAACGCTTGTTCAAATTTGAAAGGCGCTCTTCTACCGGTACTGCTTTACCTGTTTGGCTCTGCGAACCTGGAAGGGTACTGCTGAAACGGTTTGGCAACAGGAGCAAGTATGAACCGATCGTAGAGGTGGTGGAACTCCTCGAGGCCAACCCTACTCATGCAAGAATACGGCATTCCGAGTATAATGTCCATACAGGAGTCAGGAAGCACAGTAAGGTCAATCTCTTTATATTCGCAACCATTGAAGAAAACGTTCTCGGTGCAATATTCAGACAGTTTAAGGGAAACGGCGGATGATGCCATAGAAATTACGGAGTTCCGTTTTAAAGTGGGCAGTCTCATTTTTTTGACAATACGGGCACTGATAAAATTATCAGAACTGCCGGTGTCTATAAGGGCAGTTAACTTTTTCCCTTTTAACTCCACAGTTTCGGTGATAGGAGGGCAACTATCACCACCTTTAGCACGGGCCCCTATGATAGCAGAAGAAGAACGTGAATGTGTCGGTAGAGTAGAACGGCAAACTTTAGAAAAATGCCCGAGTTTACCACAGCTTCGACATACCTTATTGCGGGCAGGGCAGAGGCGGCGGTCGTCCTTAAAGTGACGTCTCCCTCCACAGTTGTAACACTTGCCACGAACAGGAAGGGCAGCAGAGAACAGTACAGAGTCACACTTCATTGGAGAATCAGTTAGAGCAGAATTTTTAGAAATACCAGTGGCCTCCTCGGCAGAATCGGTCAACACATTTTTAGTTCCAGTAATAGAAGTAACGGCGGCTGCTCCAATCTGGGTGGCATACGATTCCGCGCGAAAGTGAGCTTGTTCTAAAGCCCTAGCACATTGAGTAGCTTCTGCGAGAGTTAGTGTCAGTTTCAAGGAGCCTAGCACGTATCAATGAGGACCGAAGACCACGAATAAATGCATCACGGACAGATTCATCCCTGTAAGTGGTGGCCGTTACGTCTTTAAAGCAACAGTCAGCGGCAAGTCGATTCAAGGCCTGAAGGTATTGGTCGACAGACTCGCTTTCTTGTTGCAAACGCGTAGAAAGCAGATGTCTAGCATGAATAACACTTGGAGACTTGTCGTAGACACCTTTCAGTAAGTCAACAGCATGTTCAAAGCCAGAACAACCCTCGATAACGTCAGCAACAGTGGGACCGATGTTTAAATAGAGAACTTCGAGTTTATCAGGGTTTAACGAAGCAATAGTTGAGAGGTAGTAATTAAAGTTACGATACCATAATCTCCAAAGCTTGCTGGCCTGTGGGTCTGCCGAGGAAACGTCAAATTTGTCCAGGCGAATTATTTTCTCCATGAGGAAAATAGAAAATTAGTTCTGTAAATTGTGGTGGAATTTTAACGTAACTGAAGACGGAAACAAAACCTCTTTAATAGGCTTTACAGAACTAATTTCGCAACACAAGAGCATGCAGTAAACGCAAGAGCAGGTAAACAAAATGCCGAAGAAAGAAAAGAACTCAGCCTTTTTAAAGGAAAAGGAACGTGTGCAAAATCACGTGCAATAGAAATTTTTACGAAAATATAACAGTTATGTATTCATGCTTCCTTTTGTTGAGATTTGTTAATCTGTCCTCAGTAATTCAAAATGTCTTTTCAGAAGGCCACGTTTAAATTGCAGTTGATATTGTCATGGATTTATGGATAGTATAATTTAAAATTGGTTTATTTAGGCAGCAAATTATCTTTTAGTTGTGTCTGACTAAATAAATTACAATTATATCTACATATATTTGATAAAATAAGGTCTAAATCACGAATAATTTGTCGTGTTTTAAAATTGAATTTTGGGAGAAATGCTCCGTAAATTTTAAATATTTTTTTTAATTTCAATCTCTAAAAACACAATTACTTGCAATCTCCTACTGAGATCAACTTTAGAGGTTTAATAAATAGTATCAAAATAACCATTATTACTGTTGCAATATACAACTGTAAAATTGTGTTGTACATATAAATGTACTTTTAAAAAAATCTTGACACTTGGAATTCATTAGACCGGGAAAATTATTAACTACGTAATTTTTTGTTTTCATTTCATGCACATATTAAATCAGGGAAAAGTATTAGGTTTATAAAAAATTCAGAACAATAGCACAGTATTCTTAACGTATATTGCGTTGAGGATCTGTAATTTTTTATTTTATTTTTCTTGGTGTACTATAGTGTGTGTGCCAACGCGCAATAAATTATTTAGATGTTTATTATGAATGTAAGTATATGTAAACGAAAATAATGCATGTCAAGCGTATTTAAACTATAGAGGAATTAAGCGTGTGCATATGTCGGTAACGTTAGTATGTGTGAGTGATAGTGACAAAATACATTTCCATTCCAAATACGTAACATGCATTGAGCACGCATGTCAAGTGATGAAACGGTTTTCTTTTTAAAATAAAATGAGAGAATCAGTTATGAATGTATGTCCTGGGAGAACTCCTGTGTAAATTTATGAATCAGTAAAATTAATATAAGTTATACACGTGTCACGTTATTTAGAATAGGAAATAGTGTGTGTATGACACTACAAAAAATATTGAGTGTATACTGTATAACACAGTATCTCAATACATAGGCAGGTATATCACCGGCAGAATATATAATAGAAAGAAGAATTGAATCGGTGTTTAAAAAGTTGTTTATAGGTCAAAAACATAATAGCCTATAAGGAAAAGGAAAACATTTTTCAAAATGAGCGAATAGTTGATTTATAGAGTATATAAAAAATGACAACTGATGGAAGGTGGCGTAATAAGGTCACAAAGCGGAAAAATTATTTATATGGGGAAAGAAAAAACACTAGGAACAGAAAGGCATTGGAATCAGTTAAATACAAGATCTAAAGGCTTGCCAGAAAGGAAGACTTCATTTTTAAAATGCCTCGAGCCGCATTCCGCCTTCCTGCGAATGCAGATATCCAGAGTTCTGAGAGAGCTCAATCGTAAGGATTGTCTCTTAGCGGAAAGGATCCAAGCCTAAGCAATACCGATGTGCAGTCTCGTCTGTGGAAAACTAGACAATAGCCTAACCCTGCCAAGTTATACGGAAATTTATGCCTGAGCGTAATTGCCACATAAAATAATCAATCTTATGTCACACTCAGCAGTGCCTAATACCACTGTTGTGGGTAAATCTTGACTCTTGGCCCAAGTGTACGTACTTCAGTTCTCACGTTATTCGAGATATTTTGTCACATCCCGGGTAAGTATCCAGACTACCGAGAGAACTCACAGTTGTCTAGCACTCTGACTGAGGGCAGAGTACGACTCAGTTCTGAGCTCTGTTTACGGACGGAGACTCGGTTAAGGAAAACAGACAATGGAATGTGCCGATCAATCGGTTGCAGGGGGCGGGTATATTCTGATCCTTGGTCCGAGTGTACGTGCTCGTGTTTCCCACTTTTTACACGACTGTCATATCCTGTCTCAATTAGCAGACTTTGGATAAATATCCAGAATTCTTTATTTTATTATTATCTTCTTACGCTAAGCAAGGTAGGAATGCCAATAGTGTGCATGGTTTACAGTGAGGGAAAAGACAGGGTACAGGGGATACCGAAGAAAGTATAAATGATGAATGTAATTCAAAAATATAGGTGATGGTAATTGACGTTGTATTTACATTTTGGGAGATTGTAGCTATTAGGGAAACAAGGAAACGGAAGGGATTCCCACAATCTCTATTTCACATTTATGAATCTAACTTTAATCCGTTCATTGAATGCTCTGTCTTCTCCGTTGCTCCTGATATATAACTTGATATTACATTGTTCTCAACACAATGCCCAAAAGAGTCTGTAATATAATCATTTTTGACTAGGCATCTCGATTTTCTACCGTCGTGACGTGGTTTTCCTCTGTTTTCGCTAAATATTTTCTGGAATTGTTCAGATTAGTTTTCCTCACAGGTACCATGACTGCATGAATTGAAATGCACTACTTAATTGACAACACAACTAAATTTCATCTGTTTAGTGGTGAAATCGACGATCATGTTTTGAGAGATACACGACTGACTGGTTAGAATATTTTCCTGAAATAGGTTGGTTTTACTTTCTGCGGTAGACTGGTTATTACCAATGCTATAGAACCCAATCTGTTCATTTATTTAACCCACGGCTGAAGAGAGAATATACGGATTATTACCTTTTTTGAAGGATATTAGTATGTAAGGGAGCACAACGAATTCAACGTGAATTCGAACTCGGCTCTCCGTTTTTTCCGATATCAACTGCACTACAAGTGACACCCGCTTTCAGCGCTTAGCTGACTGACACATGTTTGAATCACCTAGATGTTACCGTAAGTTCTATTCAAATAACTTATTTTCTCGAATTTATCGCCTGTAGAATAAACTTCTTGCTTCCCAGCCACCCAGAACATCAAATATTTAGATTCAACGTTGATCGCTATCTTCTGTCTTCTTGCTTCTAAGATCTCTAATAACATAAAACATACTTACATATATTATAAGTTAACTGTAAAATGAACTCCAAATATATCTATTTCCTATTACAAAATATGCAGAACTCATGAGAATCTCTTTCGATGCAGAAAGTGGACTTAAATTTATTCAACAAATGCTGATTTCTTTAACTAATGGAAAATCATACTATGAAATCATCATACAGCGTAAAAGAGAATACCAAGATTTAAAAATATTTAAATATGTGAAAGGCGACTAGAAAACTTAATCTCGGTTAATGAAAAATAGCTAGAAGTTTGGTTGAAATATATAGATAAAAATAATTCGAACAAGATATCCAATTACTTGACAAAAGTATATTCTCTCTTATATGGAAAATGAGAAAAGAATGTTTTATCTGATGGTGCACATCGCAAACTACTAAAATATTGCAAATATATGAAAAATAGTATTAAACTATACGAACTAACTATATAGGACACAATACAAGAAGAAATACTCAAAATCCTAGATGCCATTATTTTATAAAAGAAAAAACGCCCGTATTTAGTTTATGTTAATCTCATTAATAAACAACAATATTAAAAAATCGGTCAATATTATAAAACACTAGGCAAAAGAAGTGGAGGAACAATCGACCCTCAAAAACTTGAAACACTACGGGAGAAATTTTCCAATGATCATTCATATAAACAATGGGATTTATCTGACATTAGATATCTTCTATGACAGTAAAGAATATCTTAAAAGTCTATAAAATATTTACTATTAATATTTAATAATAACTTGAATAGTTTAGAGAAAAACATTTAGTTGCTAGGAAAGTGAATTCAATGTGTCGTGCTATGGAGATTTTTGAGTCAGAATCAATCTCTCAATTTTATAAAGCTATCATTCGTCCTTCATGTGCGCAGTAGTGCAGTGGATATCGGCTCGGAACGAGAAACCGGGAAGCCGTATCCAAATTCAAATTGAATTCATTGCATTCCCTAAGCGCAAATACCACTGAGAAGGGTAGTAATCCACCTGTTCTCTACAGTTATGGGTTAATAACAGGACAGAGTGGGTTCTATAGCTTTGGCTGGCAACCAGTATACCGCAGAAAGTAATGATAATCTATTGCGGGATAGTTTTCTGCCTAGTCTGTCATGTTTCTATCGAGACATGATCACCCAAACCTGTATTACGTATATACAATTTTATCCGTTCTTACGGGGTATCTTGATTTCAGTGACATTTCTATCGCCGTAATATTGCTTCTATGCAAATCGTATGTAAATATTTTCACGGTAATTGTTATCTCCATGATTGTTTATTTGGTAGAATGATTGTTGTTAACCTTTTTCAATAGCAAATTAGTGAATCGAGACCCTTCGTGATACTACAAACCCTCCGCCAGCACACTTCTCAGTTAAGAGACTTTCGTCGTTGAAACTTGATATTTGAGATTCATTTCAGACAGCATAATTATTTTTCCATAGCACCGCTGGAAAAGGATCAGGTTGACCGACTATGAAAAGAATCAAATTTCGAAATTAGAATAAAGAGATTAAACGTCCGTCGTAAGTAAGTTTTCTGGCCTGTAGTCTGACTAAACACATATATTCGGAATATAGTCTTTGAATCTTAAATAGGTTAAGGGCGTCAGAATTAAACGTTTTCTGACTTTGGCTTTATTCATTTTATATACAGGGATTCGAACCTTCAGTAATATCGTAGGAGGCTATCCAGTCAACAGGTGTATAGTATCAGAGTTATTATATAGCTATCTAGTGAATGCTTTCTTGACCCTGAAGTAGTTTCCGGAGGGATCTCTCGATGTAATAATGGTGTGTAATGTCACGGCAGTATCCCCAGGCGAATCAACCCATCAGTGTCTGTTTCACTGCCAACTAGTCATCTACCAAACGAACAATAACAAACTTGAAAGTAATCGAATTAAAAATGAACTATCAAACTCAATCCCACTAAAAATAAGTAAACTCCAGGTATTCCATCTTCAACACAGATTTAAGTTTTTACATTCCAACATTCCAAAAGTTGAACACCATTTTCTAACTTTTAAACCTGAACTTCTTTTTCTGTCTGAATCAAGTAACTATGATTCAATTTCGTTGTAGGAGCTCATAACCCCACATTACACTCCTATTACAACAAAATACAACCACCTAAACCGCTAGGGAGACGGGCTCGGTGCATACAAAAAGACGTATGAAGAGTAAAATTGACTACTTTAACCCACTAGGACCATTCGTATCATATTTGATACAGTATTTCCCTATAAGGAAACATTTGGTATTTCCCTATAAGGAAACATTTGGTATTCATTGACTGAGCAGTCAGTACTGCTTTCATTTGAAATTTATAAAATATTTCTCTTAAAAATTTTTCAGGAAAATATTTCTTTCAAGGCTTGTTTTCATACTGTATCAAATATGATACGAATGGCCCTAGAGGGTTACTATTCTGTTTGTGTATTTTGGCGTGAAAAATCCATAGTACTACATTTATATTTGTCTGTATCGTTCTCATGATGGCACTAATCTTTTATTGAATATCAGACAAGATTGACAATATCGTCACTGAATTTCTCATGGCCAAATTTCAAACATATATCGTAACTTCAATGTTCACAATAACGTTTGAATAGTCTACTATGAAGAGAAAAATGAGGGCAGATATTGCATAAATTTCCATCACTGGTGAAGTAACCCAGATTATTCCAGAACCAACAAGAATCCCAGATGCGACGGTTCAAAAGGCGGTTTACTTCCTGTGGTTTTGTTCATGCATTGCCCAATGCACGGCACAAGTTCTCCTCCTCTCATGGGTACATTTAATCATGCCCTAATCAGTGTCCAGATTAACTATGAAATCACTTGATTTACCGTTCCATAGAACGGCATTTCTCTATGTAAAACTTAACTGGGTTACCTTTTGGTCTTTTACGACGAAAGTTAATTTCCCAAACTTCAAATATAATACATCCAAACCCAAACATGCTGCCTTAATCTCCGAACGGATCTTTTTTAGAATTAAATGTTTTATATCCCACAAAAATTGAAGCAAAAAACAGTCAGCCCTTTTTCTTCTCTGAATAAGCTGCAGCCATACCTCCCGAGAAAAACGACTTCAAAATCTATCACAAGGAATGGGTTAGTTGGGAATTACTTCCTTCAGAATCGCCCGCATACACAGAAATAACACCAATCACCATAAAACGATGTCACTTCGAGAAGTTCCTTTGTCTTTAGAATATATTGTATTTTAGACTCACACGTGACATCAAGTGGAGTACAGTAATAAAGATGCATGCAAAATGATCGGCTCCCTATTGTGCACCAATAACTATCTGACTCATGAAATCCTTCACTTTTCTAAAAGACATATCAGCCCAAAAATTGCAATAGCTGAGAATGAGCAGGCCAGAACTTACTTTTCGCCTTGATACATCTCAACAGTGATTACGACGCCTTGTTAGAGAATATTTATTTTCCACACTCCCACTTCTCTTTCACAGGCGGAATTAGGCGAGTCTCTTCGACTGTCATGGAAAATGCGCGGACGAACTGCATTACCTGCTTCCACCATGTGTGACTTTCACGTATCATACACGACATATCTCTTACACAGTAATAAAACACACACTCTCTCTCTATGCTATCGATGAAAAGTAAGTCTAAATCAAATAGCTTTATTCAACGCACAACGCACACATGGAATACTCTAAAAAGTATGTTTCCTCGATCACTAATATTTTGATCTGTTCAAGTCTGGAGTCAACCATTATTTTCCCCTCATATATATATATATATATATATATATATATATATAAAATACGCCTTAACGCAACCGTCTGCCTTGTGTATTCCTCAGTCTTTGTATAAATCGAAATCGTACCATAATACGTCCAACTTTAGCATTAATTTTGTCTAGCTAATCAATGCTTATGCCACGATAAAAGATTGCTTTTTTTTTCTCTTTTTTTAATACTCAAACGATTGTGTTTAATTTCTTTTATATAAAACTGTAATCATTGCGAATAGAAAAGTTGGTTTCATGTTAATTTTTTTATTCCCATGTAAATATGCATAGTGGAACTATTTAGAAACTTTAAATTATTATGGTGAGTGTCGTATGAATGGTAAGTAACAATGTATTGCTTTGATGTAAGTCATTCTGTCGTATGTTTCAGTCATTTAATGTTGCTCGCTAAGTTTAAGACAGACTGAGAGACCAGCATTAGTCTCTCCCACCTCTTGACCTTGCATCACATTTTTGCATGGTTAAAAAATTATATTTTTATCTGGGCTACTTATACTTAATGTATGTAATCAAAGTACTAGATTAATAGCGAACTATTTTAATTTTACAGCTGAAATGGCTGGATACAACCGTTAGTATGTGCTAACAATTCCTCCTATCTCATTTTTCGCTTGTGAAACACTATTTCGGTTTCTTGCTTTACAACCGTCTTCAGATTTAAGATTTTGAAGATCAATGTTAATCGTTATTACTGTCTCCATAATCCCAGTTCTTCTATTATTATTTTTAACTGTTTTTATTTTTCCCACATTCTATAACACGCAATAATCCCATACAGTGTAGTAGCTTTATTTTATTGATTGGGTTGCAATTACTGAAAAAATATTTGTGAGGGAAATAATCACCCTTTCTTCCCGAAAAGCGAAGAATCGTCCAGACGTTTTATTTCCATTACGATGAAACAATGCGTAAAGAACTTTCTATTTTCAGAACTCTTTCTGTTATGAACGCAGTTGCCATATTTCTACGTTGGTGTACTGCCATTTGAAGAATTAGACGTCAGAAAAGAAGTAATACAATTGCTTTCGGCAGAAAACATGGCTTTGATTTAAAACCAAAACAAACTCTGAAGAGTTCTAGCAGAACGCGGCCGTTCTTGTCCATATGTGTACACTCAAATGCATCAATGGATTTTCAAGTTTATTTTCATGACATTTAAATTGTCAGTTGCAAGCACTGAACGTAAATAGAATATGTTAAAGATTAAACGTAAAAAAAAGACTCTTAACAATGGAACAAAATGCAACGTAAAAGAATTTAAAAACACGAGTTATTTTTTTAGGAAGAAACAGAATATTCTTTCAAAAAATAAAAAAACGATTCCGGGCAATGCAGAAAGAAAGATCATATGATAGAATGAAAAACATGGGGAATATTAAACATGTATATAAACCTGCGTAGGGTTTTAATATACACAAAAGTGACGTGGGTTGTTTAAATTTTCTATTTTAATGTGAGAATTTTAATAGTGTTTTTCTTATGGCGATAGGGATGTTCTATTTCTTTACTTATTATTAAATGAAACGTGTGTTGATAAAATCGTTTTTTAGAGTTCTTAGTACTACCCATATAAACCTTTACATTACTAGGGTTTTCCATAATATAAATAGGATATTGGTGGCAATTGATACATATATATATTTTCCAAATATAATTATATATATATCTTTACTGTCATACTTAGTGGGGGATAGGATTTTTATGTCTTACTGTAAGATACTCAAAAGTAAACACATAACATAGGTTGCCGTCATTTTAAACGTCGTATCAGTATAAATTTTTCGCCATTCCTTTTTGACATCGCCGGCCCATTCGTAGAGATGAAAAGAGAATGCAATTGACGAAAATTAATGGTACAAAAAATAAAAAAAAAATATAATGATATTGTCATGCAAACAAAACTATATATTTGTGGTTGATGTAGTTGTTTATTAACTCTTCCTAATGATCAATTTTCAAACCTATATTGATTTGTAAGATAGTTCAATATAAATGAGTCGCCTTCAGATTTTTGGTTTAATTTGTTCACTTGCGTGCTAACTAATATTAAAAGAAACACACACACACACACACAAAACCTGGACACATTACAATGTTCTTCACAAAAAACAATTACTATCATTTTCAAATTTAGTCTCCATGGACGCTCGATATGTGTGGATTTTTGTAATGCTGAACTATTTAAATATCATTAAATGATTGTATGCAAAGAATCACTAGCTCAGATAGGACTTAATGAAAAGACAGACTATGAAGACATGAAATAAAATACAAAAACAACAGACAAAATTAAAAATGAAATAAAAGCATTAAATCTCATTTCGATAATAGAAATAGAAAATATACATTAGCAAAATCGTTTCATAAAATGATAAATTAAAGTCTAAATGGTGTGTTTGAAAAAACAAATATTAGAACAATTTAAAACCTAAATAAAAAGCGGTAATGATAATTTATATATTTAAATAAAAAAGCAAGAAAAAAACGAAACTTCATTTGTTTATTTGAAGCAATGTTGTCATCAAAAGATAAAAAAGCATATTTTTAAGGGAAAATAAAAAAAATGTCATAAAAAATCCAAATTTCAAAGGGAGACAATCGAAATGAATATCGTGGTATGAAAAACGGGTAATTACTTTCTTTATCAGTTTAAACTGGTTCAGTCTCAGATATATTAGCAGGGCTGTGCAACTTTTTTCAAATTTCATGTGTTTGTTAAAAAGAAAGGAAATATATTGGCTTGATAAATTCACTGCCTAAATAAAGGAAAAAAAAACTGGTAAAAAGATGATGCCGTTAAGATGAACCTAAATGATAAGATTATTTAAATTCTCGTTCATTATCCTTCTTTTATGCAGTGTTCTGTAGAATGATAATTCTATTCAAATATCATTTAATGTTTACTAGTATTGGAACTAAAATGCAACTAGAAGCACTTCACAAGAATAGTTTAAACTGTTAGGTAAGCTTGTTTTATTTGGGAAGGATATTAGAACAATCCATAATATATACTATGCGCAAACCGCCAACATAGTAACAGAAATTAAATTCGGTAGATACACAAAAGTAAAAATAGCGTAAGTCACCTGAATTATTCAGAATTATCAGTAAGGCAAACCTGATTTTAATAACATTTGATATACACATACAACAGTGATCATAGCAAACACAGAAAAGAAAATCCCACAGGAACTAGTAAATTAAAGTTAGAAGAGACTAAGCATCAATTATATGAAGATATAATATATTGTTGTCAGTAAAGGAATTACAAATGGTAGAAATTTGCTATGAAAGAAAAATGTTGAGAATACAATGAACATATCATGTGAGCCACAACGAAGTTCTAGAGAAAATTTAAATTAAAGGGACTTATATACATAACACCAGCAAGCGACAGTTTATATTTTGAGGACAAATATTGCGAAAAAACCAAGCAGAATTTGACACTAAGAGAAATCATCGAAGGCAACAAGAATAGAGGAAAGCGGCGAAGCCATGTGGCGCGGTGGAAAGAAAATTTAATAGGATCTAAAAATTGAAGGAAATTGCTTACGTATTGATGAGAACGGGCACAATAAAAGATAAATATTATTTAATGACAGCGTTTGTCTCATGAGCAGCTATTCAGATTTGAAAAAAGAAACCACTGAACCGGCGGACGAGAACGAGCGAAAATTTACTTGCCCTAAAATCATTTTACTCGACCGACTCCATTTTCTTAATAGTCGCCTAACTTATACATAGCGTGAATCGCTGACGGAAAACAAAACTGAATTTTTAAAAAAATTTCGAACATATTAAAAAGATTATAAATTTTAAAAAAATAACAAAATTTTAGCTGTCCTAATAGCAGCATAAACATTTGAATGATAAAAAATGTTTTTTATTAAGTTTGACCCCTTTTAACATCATCATATGCTGTTATTTTTTTTTTTTTTGGCAATTGATTGGAGGTACCTAAATTCGTAGTTTCTTTTTGTTTGAATACAGCCTCAATCTCATAGATGATACAAAATAACAAATCTGATTTTCTCAACGATTTTTTGTAAAAAATTACTTGTATAATTTGTTTTTCGTTGCGTGGTAGACAGAAGTATGCGTATTTTTTCTTTCTTTCAAATGTTCGTTTTTATTTTTCATAAGCTGGGAGGAAATATTGATGTTGAGTCAAAAATAATATTTTTCCAAATGAGTTTCCAAAGGTCTGTGAGCGTCTTTAATCTAGACAAAATTTTGGCTTCACTCTGAAAGTGTTAATTACAGGAATGTTTACACTGACCGGGACGATAAAAGCGTGAGACGAGCTTGTCAATGCAAATTCCATGTTGGATCTTGCTTTGGTGATTTTGGGATGACACTGTCTGTTTTTTAGCAACACATTTTGACGTATATCAGGCGCCATTCAAACAGTTTAATAATGTCAGAATTCACATAGTAACTTGTGAATCTACAATGGCATACTGTTGGGTGGTAAATGGAATCAGATTTCCTTTTTCTATATTTGAAAGAACACGTTTCATTGCGAGATTTTTAATCAACCGCGTGTGAATAAAGCAATATACTTTAATCGTCAAATTAAGTTATTAATCGACTGAGTTGATCCGGCGAGTAAAATATCAAAGGCTGCTTATGAGACATTCTTTTGAAAACCTCTATAATACTTTAATTCTCTTTCGAAAATTATGCATTAACTTATTTAAATGCGGACAACATACATTTTTTAAAACCGTAACCTCAAAGATGTCTTTCACGACGTTTCGGCCGTTGTAATATGCAGTCAATCTTCGTACTTGCCAATCTTTTCAGAAATTAGTTCTATATAGACTTCGGAGTTCGTGATCTTCACACCATGTGTATACAGATGTATTAAAGCTGTTGTTCAAATATGTCTGACTTACTGATACTAGTGTGTCAATCACTGTGTCTGGTACTTTGATTCACTTGCTGAGTAGCAAATTACAATTAAATGTACAATACTAAAAATATTGCGCATCTAAATTATTTCACTATGAATTTTAGAATGAAATAGACTTAGAAAAATAAACAAAATTTAATATTTAATTTAACTTAAGTTTCATAATATAGATATATTAAATGAAAAAAATAGACAAATATAGATTGTTATTTCAATATTTTTCGATATCCGCAGCTACAAAGATGCACATTAACGATGTTGCTCTCTAAAATGTGACAAAGAAAACATCTTGAAATCTATATTATTGTTTGCGTAGAAATTACAGGAAATTTATAAGAACATAATTATATGTAACTCGAATTATACGAAAACTGGACGTAAACATTATTTAAAGAAAGAAATAACGAAATAAGCACTAACATTGAATGATTATCACTGTGATAGACTTGGATCAACTGAGAATGTTGCACTATGACAAAGGACGGCTCCCAATTCTGATAGGATTTGAGCCTTAGTTGATTTTTCCGTTTAATATATTACGTTGTCACAAAAATAACGGACGCTGAACTGTATTATGAAAAGCCAATTTAACGTAGTATTCATGGTATATATTAGGTGAATTTTCGAATGCATAATAATTAATGCTTGCTCTTGAATAATGTTAAACTTTTCTTCAGACATAAGTGTTCCTAAAGCATAGAATGCTTTAATTATGGACATGACAAACCACGGTCTTCGTTTACTTTTCTTGCATATGTACACAGTGCCTCCCCAATATTCTAACTACAGCCTATTACGTTTAGTTATATTGCATAAAGATAACATTATCATAGATAGATATATTTAATTTAGTATTGGATCTAAGTGGCCGTTTTGAATTCAAGAAATTTGAAAGTATAAATAATAATCATTTCACCTCGAGTAAGGAGTTACTGGGACGGGAAGAAAAATGTGAAGACGTGAGTGACAAGAAACAATGATGTCTTCATAATCAATATAGGACTACGCTTAAATTAATGTGGGCTATCTACCAAAAAGTGTGCACATTAGAACGACTGACATTAAAATACTTATAGAAATGACAAAAGGAATCCACATTATTTCTGGTCATATCTTGAAAGACCAGATACAAGACTGCGTGTATATATATATATATATATATATATATGCTTAACTCAGACCTGGATGGAAAGCTACAGAAAATTTGGCAGCAATGCTCTTTTTTGGTTTGATCTAACTTTTGCAAAAAGAGAATACGGATAGATCCATATATGAGTTCAGCATGTTTCATGAATTAGGCCTTAGATAACGTAGACTTCAAGAATTAATAAAATCCTTGATGAACCGACAATTATAAATTATATAAAATTTCATGGAATATATCAAACATTTATTTATTAGCAATTTAATATTTACTTTCAGATTCTTTGTATCGCAATTGACACATAAAGTCATTTTGTATATTAGCAATCACCAAGAATAATTAAATGAGTTACTGTAATCTTATTTTATTCATTCGATAAAACGCTGTTTCTGGATTGCTACTTTCGCAGTTAACACAAGAGCGGAATAATTTACAGATAGCATCTAAAGCAATATAGCATCTTCAGTACATGTCCTAACTCTTTGATTCTGGAATAGCATGTGGCTTACAAGGTTGGAATATGTTCGATCTCAGTAAGAGTATATTTATAGATGCAAGGATTCAGCTTTTTTTTAAACTAATTATGTTCCTAAGACTAGCCCTTACCTGGCAGTTATAATACGCATTTTAAGGTAGGCTACATGATATATACCAGTGACACTTTCATAGGCCAGATTTAAATGTTAGCGCAAACGTAGACTTACTATTATTTATTTTCCATAAGATTTACAATTTTGTATGTTTGCATGCATAAAGTCGTAATATGGGTATCAATTTGAATGTTACTCATGTATGATCAGTTTCGTTCAAACATTACCTTTCCGATACGTTTTGCTTTCACGTTAATTTCACTCTCATTTGATAATTTATGGCTCTTCAGAAACTGAGTAGATCAGAAATAAAGTATATTTTTGATTCATGCAATAAAAAGCGGTTTTAAATAAGACAAAAAATATAACTCTTCATCAAATACAATAAAATCACACTATCGTAGTCTTGGTAAACCTAACTTAAAGAGAAAAAAGTAGAATTAAACTATTGAAATAAGTGTGACTCGTGGATATTTAATACCGTCTCAATGCAAAATCTGCCAAAGTTGATTTAGAAAGGAACCGGTAATCTGTGACTGAATGGGGTAGGAAATGACTCGTAAATTTTAGTGATTCAAAAATCAAGCTACTATCGTTTAACCGCCATAGAGAAGGTTTCTTACCTTCCATCTGTTTTGATGATGCTAGTCTCCTAAAAAGTAAATAAATATACCTTCTTGATCGGCGTCATTCTCTTAAATGGCCTCAAGTGGAATGGCTATATCGAAGCTGTGCCTTCATCTACCGCTAGAATATTTGGATCGCTCTGTTGGGTCAGGAATATTTTCTTGTTGTAATCAATTTTTGCACATTTATACATCTATCATTCGTTCGTTCGTTTAATACAATTGTTATATCAGATTGGATGCTCTTGCTATATATCTCGTGGTTCTTGGCAAAATCCAAAGAAAGGTCTGTAATGTAGTGCATCTTGATTCAATTGCTTTTTCACAAACAGGATGTGGTTTCCTGAGTCTTTTCTACAAACATTTTCACGGTTTCTGCTCTAAAGAACTTATTCCTTTAGTGTCCCGAACACGTGACTTTACTTGTGTTATAAGATTTCCATATAGGTTCCAGAGTGTTACCTTCAAAATAGTAAAATATAACTCCTAGCATTTTCTTTTCTCACATCTCCGTTTTTGAAACGCTCCTCCGTATACATACTTCCCTGATAGCTACAATCTCCAAAAGTTTCAAAGCAACCTCGGTTGCCATCCTCCATTTACCTAAATCCAATCGACCTCCATTCATTTTTGTCATCTCTTGTCCCCTTTTTTATCTCTCTGTAAACTCCCAGCAGCAATGGCAGTCCTGTCTTGCATTTGGATAAATTATTATAAAACATAAACAAATAAATTTCAAAGAACACTATATCAGTTAATAGTGCAACGGTGAAATAAGATTGGACAGAAAATCCAAAGAACCATACAAAATCACTAGAATATCAAATATAGGTCCAAAATGCAAAACTCAAATAAAAAACCCATAGCGTCGTAGCTATTAGAAAAAGTTAAGATAAAAACCAAGCATTAAACTTTAGTAAATTCGGACCACCTTCTAATTTACGTAATAATTTGATATAATTTAAGTAATATTTTGATGTAATATTTGTAATCCTGTTATTTAATCTATTTAGTATTTATCAGTCAGTTAAGCGCCATGCGTGATGTACGCTTGGGCGATAATATCTCGAAAGATCATGACTAACTGGGCAGAAGATTATCCCGCAGTAGGTTGCCATTACTTTCTGCGGTCGACTGATTCCCTTCTAAGGCTATATAACCCAATCTGTCCTGTTATTTAACACATAAACGAGGGAAGAGACAGATAAATACCTTTCTTAACGTAAATGCAAGGAATTAATCTGGAATTCGAACTTGGCTCTCCGATTTCCTATCCGACTCGATATCTACTTCACCACAACTGACATCCGATTTAATATTTATACTAAGATCAAATTCATTAAAAGTGAAGGCGGGCACATTAATAAATCAATAATGAATGTTAGACTAGAGGGATATGGATATCTTTTATACATGCTATAAGTATGTATGTACATCTTCATTTTTTGTTTTTCCTTAAGTAAATTATGAAAGATAAGGTTAAAAATGACGATAAAGTTTTTCAAGATGCAAGAGTCTGAATTGTGAGTTTATATCAAACATATTTTATGATAAGTAAAATTACAGCGTGTAGACTTTAATCAATGTCGAGCTGATGAATGCAATATTCAATTATTGCGCTCTTATCGTCCATATGCAAGGCTCCAGCGTAATGTAAGAATGGCAATGTATGAGGCAAACCTTGTGCATACATTCTTATCTTTCAGCATGCATATAGCTTCCTGGAATAAAGCAGGTTTCGAAATTGTCATTATTTTTATAGTATTGCTGCATTTAGCGAAATGTTAACAAATCCTAAAGTAGGATGAAAATGTAGTTCTTTTTCAGACAATTTTAAAAAATTATTTCGATTTAATATATTTTTAATCATATTTGATTGATTCTTAAAATATAGTTTACTAATTTAGTCTGTGTCACATGTTAGTGGTGATCAATAAAAATAACAAAAAACAAAAAAGGCGTAATTTCAACTAAGTTGTATACACATTAACATTAAGTAACTTTTCTTTCTAAGGGATGTGTTAATGACAAGCGTATCCTCGGGTATGGATAACATTGTGTGAATAATCAACCGAATGTCATTAAATACCGGAAATACACTAAGTATAACAGATGTATGACTGCCGATGGCGTTGTAGTGTAACGGATATTGGCTCAAAATGAGTAATTGAAAAGGGTAGTTCGAAGTAAATTTAAATTAACTTACGTGCAAATACCCTGGGGAAAAGTATTAATCCATCTCCTCTCCCCCCAGTTATAGGTTGAATAGCAGGACATGATGGGTTCTAGAGCCATGGCTGCAAACAATGTACTGCAAAAGGAAATGGCAACCTACTGCAGGAAAATCTCTTGCCTAACCAGTCTTGCATCGAAACAGACAGGATCGCTAATGCGTGTATTACTTCTGGTACGTAACTGATTGACCTGAATAAAAAGAATTAGCACAGATTAGGAGCCATAGTCTTGGTTGGCAACCAGTCTACCGCAGAAAGTAATGGCAAACTACTGTGGGAAAATATTGTGTTTAACCAGTGTCAGAAAGAAACACGATTATACTGTTGTATCAGTAACAGAATACAACCAATTCTTTTAAAAATACCATACATATTCGATTTGCTTACTGAAGAGTATGAAATTTCACTTCAAATGAATTATTGACACTAGCCAGTTGGTCCATAAGCCGCTGTGTTGAAATCATTCGTACATGTTTCAGAAATTGGAGACATAATTTTACTTGAATTCTATGAGAGTCGGATATTACTCAGTATCTTTCCGTTTCTGTCCTTAAGAGTTTTATACATCTGTTAAATAATGCTCAGTTATGTTTTCTTTTGAATGTGGGTAATTGTTTGCTTTTTAAATAAGTCACCATTTATTTATGTTCTTGTTGTTCCACTCGTGCCCTGTCGAGAATTAACTGGACTATATGCAACTTAAACTGAAATCCTAGTCTTTAACCGGCAATGCGCCATGCAAAAAATATCAGGTGGGACAATAAAGTCAGTAAAATCGTTTACAGATCTATGAATTGTGATAAGTTCTACTGAAAAATACGTGAAAGTTTTCATAACTAATGACTCGGCTGCCTTGAATATAATGAGTTTAATCTAGAAATCCTATCTACCAGACAAGAACAAGTAAAAATTATTTTGAGTCACTGTAATGGCGCTGTTAAGGTATAGTGTCACTGACTGGGCATTAAATAAAACCCTACATTCTAAGGATGATGGAACCTACGATTAAGCTATACTTAACATCTCTTGGAGACAACAGGCGATTAAATCTTAACTCAATCTCTCATATTTCTACGATCTTATACGAAGGCAGATACACTTTGTAGCACACTGTGAGAGTGGCCTTTTGCTCCGCATATCTAGGGCAAGATGAGTTGGTCACCCAGCAACGACCTACATTAACCAGTTATATGACAAAAATACCTACCTATTGATATTCCAAACTTGAGGCAGGATTGCGATGGTTAGCATGATAGACTAATTAATGTCCGAGCTAGACAAATCACACCAGACTCTCAAAGAAGCCAGGAGAATTTTTAATTTGAAGTGATCTCTCGGCTGCCGAGTAGAAAATTTTATGTTTGCAAAGCTGCGCCTGGCTTGCAATCATAGAAAGGAGCTGCGTGACTGAGATCGATAAACAACCAGTATCATTTCATTTCATTCACCCCAAATAAATTAATTTTCGCAAATATTAATTCGTTTGATGTAATTATAAATTGGATATAAAAGCTTGTTCGTTTTTCAAATCAAAACCTGTTTAGCTTGCCCCGAACAACTGTAACCCCAATAATGAAAACAAATATTAAAAATCAAGGAGTTATTCCCATTTTGTAAGTGTTGATGGTATTCGAGGTACTTACAAGGAAGTTTTTATAATTTAAAAGAAATAAAATGTTTTTACTTGCTTATCAGGTTAAGCGCGGATTCTGACGCCACACTGACTAATAGAGCACACGTTTCATTCACATTTAAGGTGATCGAAAATGTAAACCTAACCGGCGTGAAATGAAAATGCCTAGATTTTAGAGATATTCCATGAATGAATACTTTTTTTAACGTTCTGAGAGTTAATATTTTGGAGGGAATTAACAGAAAATATGTAATAAACATCCATTCTAACAGTAAAAAAAATAAATTCAGTCATCGCATACAATAATGTATGGTCCACGATTCTTAGAGGGGTTTCAAGGACACACAGTTATACACTAACCGAGAAGTAGTAACGGTAGAATTAAATGAATAAAGTAAAATAAATTAACAGTTGTATTCTTGAAATATATGTCACGTGCTGTTTTATCTTTTTTTATATTTTTTTCAAATTTGACGTTTTAATATTGATTGCATATTGAATAATAAAAATACTGTTTCTCAAAAATTGCATTCATCAGGTATAATTACTTGTTGTAAAGTATAAAAGAATATACATCCAAGTAGAAATTTATAATATATAATGTTTCTCATATGGACTAGATTAAAAGAAAAGTTTGGCGCCATTTTATTACCTGTCCTTTAGTTAACAGATTTCCTCGCAGAGGTAAAAGCAATTTAAGAAATTTGTGATTGACTACTCACGAAACAGCAATTTAAAAAATTATTAAAAACGTTCTATTCTGTTTTTATTGCAACAACATCTGCTAATGAAATATATATATATATATATATATATTAACAATTTAACAAAACACATACAACCAAACATGATTCGAACTTTCGCAGTGTATCGTATCGCCAAAAACCAGAGGGACATTATAAAGTGTATAAAAAACAATAAATTCTCTGAAAGATTTTATAAATCACATTTTTTTCTGAATTGATTCGTTTTGAAATGAGTTGCATCAAAACCTTGAACGTCTCTGGGCCGGAAAGCCTAAACTGACAGGTGGGCTTACTGAAGTGGAAAACTCGCATTAAATTATATATATATATATATATATATATATAACACTTTATATAATCGTGTTTGTGTGCTTTTTTAAGGTGTGTGGGTGTGCAACAAGCTTACATGCAAACATAAAAATGCGTACAACAAGGTAAGTCGACTAAGGTATATAGCATCTGAAGAATTAAATTACAAGAAGGTTAAGAAAATATCCTGCATCAGTTTGTATTTATGACTTATCTTCATTGATTTTGTTCTTCATGTTTTTTTATTGACTGCCTTTCTCCATGGCTGACCAGTTTTATTAAATGTTCTTGGCATAGCTTAGCGATAAAACCTGCTTTTTATCTTACGGATAAAAAATAAAGCAAACAGGACATTTTCCCGATATTCACCAGTAGTTTGAATCCAGTAGACATTTTCTGCTAATTTCGCGCGAAAGGTATCAAATATTTTGATTCCTTAATATTTCGTACTATTCTCTTATATACACTCATAAATCTGTGTGTGTGTGTTTGTTTATATATATATATATATATATATAACACTTTATATAATCGTGTTTGTGTGCTTTTTTAAGGTGTGTGGGTGTGCAACAATATATATGAATGATTGGTACATGCATTTAACTCCGAGTAGATTATAGAAGCGAGTAAATATATAGTAATGCATTATATATAAATGTGCACATGAGTACATCTGGGGTAAGTTCACACATAAAATGGGCATATACATAATTTAAGAATTGAACAATATATTTTGAGCAATATAGATCAGGAAATTTAGCAATGATAGGGATGCCCACGGTCTTAACACACACACACACACACATATATATATATATAATTATATATATAACAAATATGTTTGATTAAAACGGCCTACCGTTTTAATATTTTTTTCTAATAAGTTGTTGATTATTAAACTCTAAGTTGTTGATAAATGGCATTTTGTTCAAATCTTCTAGACCATCAAAATCATTACCAAGAATTAATGATATCTGTGTGATAGTTCGAATTGTTTGATCCGTATGTTGGTAATTTTTGGGGAGCTAGAAGTTTGAAATATTTTTTCCTGAAGCTATTCGTATATGTTATTGAGAATGATGTTTCTCATAATGTGGTTTGTTCAATAAATTTATACTATTTATTTGTATTAACATAAGGAAAATACATTATATCGATATAAATGGTGGTGGTCTGTTGGATTCGAAAATGATGACTCTGATATCACGCGCGTCAGTGCACGCAATCCATTTTTAATAAGCATTTAAAATTTTCATTAATTTCCACATACCTTGGAAGGAGTTTTGAACCTTTCTCGTATCATGATAAAAGCGTGTAGCCTCCTTTATTATGAATGTGTTAATAGGAGTAGGTCCATTCGATTATCGTCCGTCTCACTCTCCTTCAACGCCTATTGAACTACAGTAGTGACTTATATCTTGTCTCCTGTTTAAAACTTGGATTTTCTGGCACCTTATTCTAAGGTTTAAATGAATTTACATGTCTTAACATTTTAGAGATAAAATTGATTGATGGTCTCGTCTTTTCATTTTGTTACAATGTAATAACACATGATGCAAAACTAAAATAAAAAAACCCGTTACAATATTCACCAATGTTAGTAAACAGATTTTTATTTATTTTCATCATTAAAATATTTCTTAAGTAACAGACCTAAAAAAGAAAACAAACTTTAAAAATCCCCCGAAAACAAAGACAGTTGTATAGTTTTTTTGCAAACTTTTACAGGACATTTCCTATTCCTTTAATGGTGTAATAAAGTATTTGTCTACCCGTTTCGGTGCAGTCGTTGAAAATAGATTTGACTATTTTAGATATATACTAGTTAAATAAATATTGCTTAAATATGGGTTATATATAAATCTTCATAATATA
The DNA here is from genome assembly GCA_037127315.1 of Ascarosepion bandense. Lineage (NCBI taxonomy): Eukaryota > Metazoa > Mollusca > Cephalopoda > Sepiida > Sepiidae > Ascarosepion > Ascarosepion bandense. The sequence continues at coordinate 772,465 of JBBBDQ010001401.1, forward strand.
TCATTACTTTCTGTACAACCAAAACAGTTTCTTGTTTTAATAAATGGTGAGTTATCTTTCATTACTTAATATAATGTGACGTTTGAAAGCATTTGTCTGTATATGGTATATGGACGATAATATAATATTGTTTTAGTATTATTGATAATTGGGAGACAGAGGAAAGTACTTGCGATATACAGGTAATTAGATGTAGAATAAATAAGATTTGCTTTTTTTATATTAGCCTGAAAAAACGTTCATATTTGGATACATTCGAGCATATATTTCTGCCTGACTCTATCTTAGTTAAGGTGATATTATATGAAAATAGTCAAATCGATATCTACCGTATATGTGAAATTTAAATAATGTATCGTTTATAAACAGAATATATGTATAGCTTTTTTAATATATCAAGGCTCACAAATTCATATGGTTAGAATGCTAACTGACCATAACGTAAATCACGAACAATTCTATAGAAACATGCAATAACTAGAAAATATTTTGATATTACTGCATCGCTGAGGTGTATGCAATACACAGAGAAAGTGTGCTGCGATTTCATTTAGCACATTATCCGGTGCCAGCGTTATATACACAGAACTACAGTAGTTGCAATGAGAGACAATACAGAATTTACAACGGAAAGAGGAGGAGTACAGATCGCAATAGTAAGTAATCATAATGAGTAATACTTAAATATTACGCCTCGACTGCGACAAAGCTTTACTTAAATAGGCCATTTCAGCTCATGTGCCAATTCATATTTGAGAGTGATGCAGGGGTATCATCCACTCTACAACAGATTTTAAATACTATCAGTGTTTTCAAAAGTATTTCCCATCAATTTTCACAGGTGAAGCATGTGAAAATTCATTTTTTATCAGTTTGTACATCTTTGTTTGCTTTTTTCCAAAAAATATGTAACATTAATTTTAAATAAAAAATGGTGAAATAAATCAACGTTTAGGTTTGTGTATATTCCGGCCTTCTTCAGTTGATTGAAATTTCGAATCGAGCCCTCTTTTTCGATCACTGGGGTATGTTATTCTCCTTCTATGAAACAAGTGCATTCTGGATATCTTTGCTATCTCCCTTTAACTCAATTAAGTTCACCACTGCTGGGCCCAGTGTATATAAACGTTGGTTATATCTGGTGAATAGACACAAAGGATTGTTAGTTCAGTACCTAGATACAACGGCCGAATCATCGTAATTATGGTAGTACAGATGAGGACAACACTGTGAATAATGTAAATACCACGTTATCTCAGAAGAATAGACAAATGACGAAATAAACGTTTAAGACTACCACACAGAAATATTGTCCACATGTTAAGCTTAGTAGTTGTCAGTTATTTATTGGACTCGGTTTAAGAATTTCTTACTTATTACAATTCTAAATTTCTCTGCCGATGAGGGTTGCTTGCGAATTTGAATTGTAATCATTGCTATTAATAATTAGAAAGATAAAACAGGCAGTTCTCCTTATTATCGTGTCAGTGGTTTCAGAGTCGTATTACGGCACTTTTTTGAACGAACAGGGATATTGTTGTTGTTTATTTTATTTTTAAAACTGATTCAGCTTTCAAATTGTCAGGTCGTCCGCGTTAAGTGATAATGAGTTAATCCTATTTACATTTTCTATCTATATTTGTTTATATAAAATGTCAATTTCGTAATTATTTTTTAATGATCTTATATTTTTGTTTTAAGTGCTAATTAGGACCAAATATTTTAAAACATTATTTGTGACTTTTAGAAACGTTATAAAACGGTAAGTAAATGAAGTTTTCTATGAAATTGTGTGGCAGAATTTATTTGTAAATATTATTTTCATGATTAATGTATGTGCATACAAATCATAACACCTATACAAGGCGACCCAGTCAGTACTGATTGGCTAGTGTGCCGTCATTCACATACAAATATTCTGATAGTATAAGACTTGCTAAATCACTGTGACACATCTGGCCTAAAGGTCAGATATGTCACAGTGATTTAGTAAGTCCAATCACGAGAAAATAATCTTCTTGTTCACCAGCCACTTTGCTCTTATATAAAGATGGGAGGAAACATTGTGACAGTTTTCTTAGGAAATCAGATATTTCACTAGACCTCAAGTGGTAAGTAATAATCTGTTGTTTTGTATTCGTTGTGAGATGGTTAATTTTTCTTTGATTCGGCCTTGTGTCATACATAACCGAACTCTCTATAGTTTACAAGTTTTATCAGGTTTTCATCATCAGAAGGTTGTTTGGTAGCAGGTAGGAATGCGTGAAAAAGTGTGGGATAGTGTAAGAATAAAATATACATTTTTTCATGTTAAAATAGAAATTTATTAAAAGAAACGAATACGAATTCGTAGAAATGAATGTTCAGTTAGGAAGTTTAGGGTATCATGAGTGGTAGAAAATGTCTGTAGTATTAATGAAGGTATTTAAAATGTCCGCAGAAGTTTAAAGTTCATGGTTGTGTATTAGCAGCTTGTAAAGTCTTTGTTCCTTCCTCTGTTTGGTAGATCGCGACAGGTTGAGAGAGAGATAGAGAGAGCGCAAAACAAATAAAGACGTTGTACTTAACGTGTCTATTTGTTCTGACGGCGTGGAGTGAAAAAAGAAAAGAAAATTCGAAGAAACGGTCCAAAGAAACGGTCCAAAGAAACTGTGACGTGCCCTCCGCCCTAGTCGGCTTCTTGAATTTTCTTTTGTTACATTGCCACGAGTTCCTCAGCAACCGTTCAATGTCGACTGCTTTTGTTAACCAGATGACCGATAGAAGACGATTACAGAGGCACTTGTAAATAATAAAGTCGCATGGAAGATAATTTTAACGTACTAATAAGGGAACCACAAGACAAAATCATTTCAAGTAGGGGTAGGTACTTGATTATATTCATCTATTTATTTATCTGTTTACCCATTCATATACGTGCTGATGTGAGATTCAAATAAACATTTCAATCGGTCAATATTTGATTTATTTTAACTTACTTATTTATAAACAACACCTTGGCCCTCAGAAACAAAAGCAACTCGATGCGTAAAGCCACAAGTTTATTCGCCTGAAATGAGTCAACTTTACACTAGAACCACGTGTAGCATCACAAATAACATTATGGGCACTTAAAAGTATCATACAAATGAGAATATCATAACGGTGTCTTCACAAAAATTAGAAGCTGGCATGAACCTACTCAGTTAAAGTGACAAATTCTTTGTGGATATATATATGTGTGTGTGTGTGTAAAAACAAAATTACACAAAAATATCATGAATTATTACAGCAAACTTCGCCAGTAAAATTGCAGTTCATCTTGGGAATCCCTTGCAATTATTCTGGATAATCCTTTAAAATTAGTAAATGCTGGTTTAATCCTTTACTCATTTGCCCTCCATTCATTTTGGTGTTACGAGGAAATTTTTGTGTGCCCTGCACTTAATAGTCAAAGGGGTTTTAATCTAGGGAGTTGACTGGTCGAAATAAATATGTATTGCGGTTGCGGGAAAAAGCCATGACTGGATTCTCCTGCTTGTGTGGCATAGAGCATTGTTTGGTTGCCTGATAAATTTTCTCCCAGCAAACGCCCTCTTGACTCAGGGCAACACTACAACCTGAACATATTTGATGTAGGCTACCTTGTTGCAAGTAATGCCCTCACCAACAAATTCGGGATTTCTTTTATTATCAAAACGATCAGAGTGTACCTTCGAAATCAGCATGAGAACTGTTGAGTAATAAATTTTACTGACTGTTTCGAGAATTTAGCTTGTCCACAACAACGAACCACAGACCGTAATAAAAGGATACCGAAAAACTGTAAACTAGCATTGTTAATTTACACGATCGATGTAGAAAGTTAGATGTTTACTAAATTTAGCAGTCGGTTCATTAATAGATATTTTCCCGAATGCTTAAATATATATTTTAGGAGGGAAAATATTGTTGATGATTTTCTGAAGCAAACTTAAAACCTCGACGCGGCCGACAAATATATTTGACTGATTTTTTTTAACCATTGCTTTAGCGCGTTTAGAATAATGTCGCTGATTGGATAATATATGCAAAATTAGAATGTTTTGAGCATACATTATATACAAAAATGGGTTGAATTTGAGCTTCATTGATTTTACTTAAATCTATTGAAATTTTAACAGCTTTTTGACACTCACTATTACCTTTTCTTCTTCTCTTATGTTATATATTATTTTCTTCTTCTCTTATGTTATATATTATTTTCTTCTTCTCTTATGTTATATATTATTTTCTTCTTCTCTTATGTTATATATTATTATCCATGTGCATTTTATTTTATTATCTTTTTTTCTTCTGAAATATTAATGATATTTGAATAAGAGTCTAGCGGTAATTTACTTTACACTTTCTAGATATCATACTACATAGAAATTATGAACGAGAATGATGTCAACAATTTATATTTTCATCGTTGTAATAGGATAAAACATAACAAATTAATAGGATTCTATTTAAAATCACAAAGAATCTACAAAATTAACTAACCTGTAGAAGAAATATAGACAAAATAATTTCAAAAGCCTTATTTTACATGCCATAAATACTAATGGCATTCAATGGGAAGTTTAAAGGAAATCTACTAACAAGAATGACCATATTATTCTCTCACTCGCTATGCTAAGAGAAAGGCACACAAAATATACAAATGCAAAGGGATAACAAGTAGGACACTAAACTAGATAAACAGACATGCAACATACCAACTCCTTAACATCTGATAGCCAAATCAACTAATCCAATTTTAACAACAGTAACATAATTACACGCATATAAAAAACAATTTAGGACATGATCAGAAGAAAAGTATCCATAACAACTTTGAAGTAGGGATATGTTGGGGAGCACTCCTTTTTGCACATAAGAATGATGTCGCCTGATGAGTACATAAAATTCTGCCTATACAGAGTACGGCAAGGGTTGAGTGGTTGTCAGAGAGTTAGTTCGTCAGTAAGTTGGTGCATATTAAGTTGGGGTGTTTTGGATATCAACTCATTATCCGGACTTACTTCTTCACTACAAGACTGTTTATATTGTGTCTACTAATAGTATTTCTACTATTCCTGAATTGACTAACCCGCTTTTCAGTTTGTATAATTTTGTTCAATATAACTTACATTTTCTATCTCCATATCTGCTTTTGTTATTTATGATTTTGTATAGCTTCTCAACAAGAATCTACAACAAATTAGCGAAGAAGGATTCGAACAAATTCACGAAGACAGAATAATACGTTTCCACGGCAGTCGCCAACAACAAATTGGCGACAAAAGAACGCAAACTCACTTATAACACCAGGAAATAACAAATTATCATCGAGGATCTCGAAACTTACATACAGAGGTGTCACCAACAACAGATTGTCGAAGTAAAATCGTACACAAGTCGTAAAACAAATTTGTGACGTACTTACCCGGAATCACTTTAACAAAGTTCGCTACGAGGATTCGAACAACAGGTCGACCACAAACAATTTAGCGACATTATCACAGAGAGATAGAAGGAAAAAACTGTCGGAATTAATTGCTAGAAAACAATAGCTAAAAAATCAAACCCCTGACTTAATCAAAATAGCAAATTATGGAGGACTTTCAGAAAGTAATACTGGAAATCATTAAGGGAAGCAAAGAAAGACAAACAGAAATGCAAGAAGCTAATGAAGAAAGATATAAAGAAATGCAAAAATGACAAATGGAAATAAAAAAAATGAAGAAAGACAATCCCAATTACAAAAAAAATATTATTAAAATTAACAAGTAGAGCACTAGAAAGGAACACGGAAAAGGAGATTTTTTTGCAAGATGCTGTGTGGAACGCTATTGAAACTATTAAATACTCAATTGAGGAAGACAAAGATTTCGGGGAGTATCACAGGCGATATGAAGATATCTTTAATATCGACTGCCAGCACTGGAATGAAAAGAAAAAAATAAGACTTTTATTCAGAAACTTAGGCACGGACGAACACACTAAGTTCGTAGATTATATTCTCCCAAGAAAGACGAACGATTTAACGTTCGGCGACTCAGTGACAGGCATCACGGAGCTATTTAGCTCAGAAATTTTGTTGTTCCATAAAAGGGGGAAATACCTTAAAACGAAGACTATTCTACATTCGCGGCTATCGTCAACACTCTGACGATTTTAAATTGGCGGAGCTAACCCCGGACAATTTCAAATGTCTCATATTTGTCCAAGGACTAGTTGCTGCTAAAGATAGCTAAATGAGAAAACGAATGCTGACCAAACTTCAAAACGAGCCAGGTCGAACGCTACAAAAACTGTGAGAGGATTACCAGAAATGACTCAGTATAAAAAAAGATATTAAGGACATCGAAGCGTCAGGAGTCGTGCACATTTGTAAGGTAAAAAGATATTTACGTTTTGTACCCTCTCACAAAGGCGAACAAGATTATAATGACAAAGAAAAGTGATACAAAACTACGTTTGATATGAATCCAATAAAAAAGCCACGCCACGCTTCTGCATGTTACAGATGTGGAATGATGGCAATGGTTTAAAGATTGTCTTTTCAAGTACAAAAGTTGCCGAGCTTGTGGTAACATGAGCCACAAAGTAGTGGTATGCAGGAACAAAAACCAACCTAGTAGAGTAAGATTTACTAGAGTGGAGGATGAAAACAAGGAAAATATGAGAAAATATGTAGAACTGGATATATTCAACAAGATCAAATTGCAATTAGATTCGGGATCTGACTTAACAATAATAAATTTACTGGCTGGCGGAAGTTACTCATTTGTTTATATACATATATATGGGAATTTGTAAGTCATAATGAAAAACGTTTAATTTCGTGACACATTTAATCTGTTAGAATTTCAGCTGGCGCATGAACGCGTCCCAAAGAATTATTTTCTCATTTTTCTGTCACTTTCCTAGGTAGTGTTTTTGATATATACAAATATATACACAGGAACTGTATATATATATGAGAGAGATACACATCTACGATAGCTTTTATTGCATGATACCAGTAATTAAAACCTCAAGAGACTTAACTAAATAAATACAAAAATTCAAACTCCATAGCCCATGTGATGCTTTTCGAAAAGAATTAAAATAATATATAATGAAAAAAGTCATTAGCCTAACGTATTTATCACCTGAGAAATAGAAATTTATATGAACACCCTCTCTAAAAAGATAATTTTACTAAATGACTCAAATTAAAAAAATATGACAAAAAACAATCAAAATTACAAAGTACTCGACTGAATGCACGACTAGGACGACTGGATAATCTACATCGCTAAATACCAAGCATTCATTATATTAAAAGCAACAAAGAAAACTTCAAAACAAACCCAACATGCAGACTCAACAAACCAAAGCCAAAGCATGCTACGTAAAATAATTATTGCTAGAATTTTAATTAACTCGGTACGAACCCATGTCAACCATTGGAAAAACATAAAAAACGTTAATTTATGCCACTAAATACTACATTTCTACTAATATATAATCGAATCACTACAAGATAATTCCATATCTTGACACAGAAATGAACGAACATAACAAACAAAAACAATCATTGAACACTATCAAAAATCATTATTGTTCGACAATGTAAACATATAGGTGAAGATAGAATAAACGATTAACATTACAATAGACATTTTGATGAAAGCCTACGAAACTGTGGGTATATATTTACTTCATAAACCAAGCTAAAAAATCACGATGCATTTCTCTATGAGGAGGACGGTTTCATAATTGGAAGAAAATACATCAAGCGACAAATAAAGGAAAGCGGATCGATAATAAAAAATAAGATACAGCATTCAACATAGACATAAAAATGAAAGAAAATAATTCACTCAACCTAAGTGAAGTTAAATATCAGCTATATAGAAAACCCATATGCATGCAGCATATAAAACATGGATATGTAGCATGTTTGTGTAAGCAATGTAAGTAAGATAATCATTCCTGACCCAAAAAATGAAACCTATATATATATATATATATATAGAGAGAGAGAGAGAGATTCTTGGTGATGCAATATTTTATAACCGTAGGGAATAATCAGAATTTTGATGACATTATTACACTAAAAACTAAAACAATCTGTTTCGTCTCAGATTTCTTAAACTTTAATTATTGGGACATTTAATCTTAGAAAATAAAATAAAATTCTAATGAACGGAGGAATAGAAAAATATATAAAAGTACTAAAATCCAACAACATTCAAACCCAACAATCAATCTCTCTGCTTATAAAGAGAAGGTTTGCGAGTTTTGATGTAAATGGACTCCAGAGCTTTCAGAAAATTTGCGAGATTTGATGTAAATGGACTCCAGAGCTTCAGAAAATATAATGAGTGCGACTGAGATGATATTGGAAAACAGTCGAATCCAGTTTTGAATCCGTCTGCAAGTGCCAATCCCAATCTATTCCTATTTAATTGTCTATACATATCTATCTATCTCAGGTTATTCATATCCATATATTCATCCATCTATCCCAATCTAGTCATATGTACCTAGGTACACATATCTATTCTTTCATACAGGGTCTCGAATGTTGTCAAACCTGTTCAGAAATATCTAAATTGTCAGTTGTGTGCAAACAATTACTAAGATCAATATTGCAAAGGTCTTTGGACGAGTAATGCCTAAGGTACATTGTGAAGTTCATCATTCTTTAAACATTGTGGATTCAAGCTAAATAATCACAAGGAACTGAACCAAATAACAGAAATTACATCACTTAAAAACAACCATTAACTGTTGCAGCTGTTGGTAATCACATATAGCTCTAAAGGAAAAGTAATGATATATTGAATATGTAAATATTCCACAGCACTTTAAATACGAGATGAAGAATGAAACTGCCATCAGTACTAGAAAGAACCATAAACGCTATTAAGCTCGAGAAAGGCGTTCTTTTTTGTCTTTTTTCTTAAAGTATTTTATGAGGAAGATATAAATTTTAACCGAGAACAATACTGTCTGCTTGATAAAAAAATGCGGAAGTTTTACTTGCAGAAAAATGATTTATATTACATTCACCATCTATCTTGCCGTCACTCTCTCTCTAAGTGTATATATATATATATATATATATATATATATATATATAAACACACGTATGTATACATGTGAACACATTTCTAGTACATTGTCCACGGAAATTGATCAATTTTAAACCTAATTTCTTATTACATCTCCTGATTTAAAACTTTGTTTCATAACATTTTTAGTGTGAACCCTCTTTTTATTTACTATCGGATTTTTGCTAATGTTCCATTTTTCAATGCTTTTTCTGTTCATCAATTTGACAAGAAAAGATATATCCGCTAAAATATTAACAGGGAAAATAAGATTATTTCTTCGCATGTCACTGGCCACCATCGCTATTTTAGGAAAGAGCAGTAATGTATTCAAAAATGAATATTTCATAAAAAATAATTAAAATAGGCACTAACATGATAGATGATATACAATACGCGCTCACCCCCCCATATTTATATAATATATATATATATAGATAGATAGATTAAATTACAGGCTGATGTGAATATTTTATTTCATCCGAAAAGTCGAAAAGGTTTTATTTTTCAGAAATCATACGTTCAGATTTTTTGCACTCTGCAACATAAGAGTATTAAGTTATAAATTAAAAAATGTTTTGCATATTTTGAAAGGGCTTTTGTTAGAAAAAATATGAAAAAAATGACATATTATAATTCGTGTAGATGAAGTTTCATGAAATATACCCCAAAAGGCGTAGGAACAGACACACACACTTACATATACATATATATATATATATATATCTGTGTGTGTGTAAGTAGTACAAACCAATGGATTTGCAGTTCACTGTTTGTAAAGATTTACTTTAAGATTCTTCGAGAATTAGTAGCTAATTAAATATATATATATATATAAAATTATGTGCATTATTGTTTTTCCTGTCGTAATTATTCATTCAATAGAGAAGCCTTAAACAAAGCTGAAATTATACAATTTGAGATGTGTCTTTCTTCTGAAAGTATTCACTAAATTCATTCGGTATTGTCATGCTCAACGCATCAGCCTATCAAATCTTTACTGCAAAGAGGTGTATTTGTTATGGGTAGTCTCCGTTTTAAAATAAAAATTTTATAAATATTTCTAAAGGGCCACAGGCTATAGTAGCAGATTTTTATTCTTTTCTGTGATAAATTTCTTCAATACGTAGCCGATCAATGGAAATCCAGTTTCCGTGCAGCAGTGGAGGATTCATTTTTTTTTTTATATTGCAGAATTCATGTGTTTCATTAGTATTAGTATTTATGTGCAAAACGATATATATAAAGAATCAACTTTTTAAGTTAACTCAAATTTCGTCAGATTTGAAGTTACTTGTTCGGACATATGTTGCAAATTAATTAACAGATGTAAATAATCAAATGTACTGAAAATTACATTACCAGCATCATGTCCTTAGTGAATTTATATCTTTACGTGTTAAGTTGTCGAATTTACCAAAATTAATAATATTTATTATTATTATTATTATTATTATTATTATTACAAGTATTTGGTCACATGTCTATATGCAAACAAAGAACGAAACAAGGCAGTGTTGTTATTACTAGCTAACGAAAAAATCGAAGAAATTTACAAAGATCGCACGTCAGTTCTATTCTTTCTTTGCGTTCGGTAATTAGTTTTGGCTTGAACAGAAGTTCACGAAAGTTCAGAAAGACACGTTCGTTTAGACCTAATAGAGAGTGGGGAAAGCATGTAATCAAGTCACGTAATTAAATCTGATTAAGCATTACATTGTTTTGAAACTAAGCATCTATCAAAAAACGAACACCAAAGCTCTGAAAGGTGAATTGGCTTGAGTGTACTTGGACAAAGCTTTCCTGAAATCTATTGTGATGAAAAATGTCATGAAATATTAAAAAAAAACTTTCCTAAGATCGTAAATTTTCGATTCTTTCTATATTCCAAAAGTTCGCACTCCATTCTATATACCAATGTAATTCCCTATCCATTCCTCATTAAAAATGTTCTCTATACCTTCACTATTCTAATAAAGTTAATTATCAATTATATATAGAAATAAAGTCCTGTATCAACTGTCTAATCCAGTAAAGTACTCTTTCTTTCGTATATTCCAATGTCTACTCCAATAAAGATTCGCTATCCTTTCTGTGTTCCAATAAAATTTTATAGTGATTCTATTTCCAAATAATGTTCTTTACTATAATTTTTTCTGTCCATTCTGCATTCAAATAAATTGAAGATACGCAACCATTGTTTTTACACATTTAAAGTAACATACAGATGAAAATTAAAGAAAGGTAACAATTTTATTTTCTTAAAAAACAACTTAAAATTTTTACCTAATACTCTCAATATTTTCTCCAGCGCATTTTCAATCTCCGGCTATAAAAAATTCATATATTTTTTGTTTATTCATTTTTTCCCACTATATAATTTAACAGTGTGAACAATAACGCGTTCATTTTTATTTATCTGAGATACGATTATGCTCGATTAAAATCGCACAGGATACATTATTCTCTCTCATTTGTGACCATCAGAAAATAAAAGTACACGAAATTGGCATATGATAGCAATAGAGATTAAACACCGATATTGAAATATCGGGTAGCTACAATTAATTAGAACCAACATGTTTGATGTCAATGCACATCGGCATATTAAACACGATGAGACAACAAATTTAGATGTTTCTATTGATAAGTATAAAACACATAAGATTGATTGTAATTAACATTATATTATTCAATGAAACGACATTATAATATTGACAAAGCATCGAGAGAAAAGACTCAACAAAGTTTTATATGATTAGATGTTATCTAATGTGCAAATGATACAGGGGATTGATTACTTAGAATGGCACAGAACATGTTTTGATGATCAACAGATAATATAGTAGTTCAGAGAGATGCAAATTACTATAAAAATACATATATTGAAGCCGGTTATTAGTTGAAATTCGATTTCTAAACCGATACAGTTAATGCAAAAATCAAGCCTACATATGACTAGAGTGACTGATGTTTTGTATTTTAGTAGTAATAATAATTATAGTAACTAATACATACGAAAATATGACGAGAACTTAATGTAATTATCTGGTCAGCAGTAATGCCAAAAGCCCTAAATAATAACCGAAGTAATCTTATTCAATTGATAAAAATAAGATCAATTGACCTATATGATTTAAAAAGAAAGTTTTGCTTCCACTTTTATTAATATTGAGAGAGATTTTGTTAATAGTTCATAATTATAGTCAAATTGAATCTAAAACACGCTTGAGATTATCGGAAACGTTATAAAATAATTAAATAAAATAAAAATAAATAAATTATGGATGAGTTTGAATAGCACGAATAATGTGATACTTGATGAAATTTGAAAATGCTATTGGTGTGTATGTACACACACACACACACACATATATATATATAATCTTCATAAGTAAATAACACGGAAAAATTAGTATCTTTAACATATTTCACGTTTACAAGCTTTAGCAGATATTTTGTAAGACGATTGAGTTAAAATATAAAATTAAACATTAAATCCAGAGATATTATATTGATTGAGGTTTGATTTTATTGCTCAGATACATGTCACGTTTAATACAGCAACTGATGTATATTTTATGTAAAAGTGTATGTATGCAAAAATAATGCACGGGTCAAACCTAATTAAACTATATAATTGTTCTTATTTATTTTTCTTAGTTATACTTTACTAATGATTAAAAACACACACACTTTCCTATCTTTACTTATTCTATTTATATTTTGAGATTTTGATGTATATATTCAACTCATATATATATATTCAGATATAACTAAAAATATTTCTGAAACAACATAAAAACACACAAAATGAAGTCTTACCTTAGCCGACCTCTTTCGTTCTTTAATGTACTTTATCAAGGTAAATAAAATGATTTTATTTTGCAGGAAATATTAAAGAAAAAGTAAAAATGTTTCGTTTTATATTTACGAAAATATAATCATCAATCTAACTTAAACGATGTATACTATAGAAGATGCTAATTGACACAATTAAATATATAATAAACAAAATGAGTAAATATTATGGTTGTAATTTTATTTTATATAATTAATCGCAAAATCAAATAAGTTAAATATTTTTTTTTATGTATTTTACAGATAATGAAAATATCAATTCGAAAAGTTTAACATATTTTTCATTTTTTATAAGTATATATTTCAATACATTTCCCTTGACAAAGCTCATCATAAGAGAAAACGCGTTGGCTAAAGTTAATTTTACATTTTGAATGTTCTGTTGTGGAAGAGATAAGTAATGGCTCTGTAGTATCGGCAAATATAGACTTAAAAGCTTTTCTGATTCTTTCAAAGCCCCATAATTTCTGACTGACACACCTCTCGCAGAAATTGGTTAGGCATTTGCCCAGATTGTTTTCGTTTTATTAATTACAATCTTATATTATGTATGCATTATCAGACTAAGATGAGTTTAACGAAGATAATAGTTTCAAAGTCACCATAAAATCTCACAACAGTACGAAGTAGCAAGTGAAAATTCCTATGGATTTCCAAATATTCTTCATAAACCAGAATGATGTCATGCTATAAAATGCCGTCGGAAAACAACGAGGAATATGTATATATAAAAATATAGTCTTACATTTTTATTCTTCAATGGTGACATTTGTGTGGAGCAAAAAGTAGCCGGTGATAATTCGCACATACGTAGGAGCTGTTGCGAGTAATTAACCAATCTGTTTCTTCAACTAAAATTTATAGAGTTTTATATCGCCATATTATATCGCGATGCTTGTTTTTCCGTTGCACTCTGTTGATATCATCTACGGCCGGACATATATATTTTCTTTGTTGACTTTTATCTACAACCGGATATATCTGTCAACTAAATCCTTGTCGGGCCACCATCTTTCAAACCTGTTGTACTTGCCAACTACGGCTAGATATACTTTTCAACTACTACCGCCATTAAAGGTATTATATTACAGCCCTGTTTTACTGTATTGTTAAATACAAGTACCGGCACGATTAAATTATTTCCGCAGACTTTTTCAAACTATTATCGTGCCTATTTGACAAAGTAAGAATATTCATGTTAAATCAAATTCCGGGCATAATTATGCGAAGGAGTTTTGTTCTAGAAAATTGATTTTAGTTTTTTTTCCTGGAAGAAACGATAGATATGGTTTTGAAGTTGACCAACAAGAATGAACCTGTAGTCTCTCTATGCAAATGGAACCTCATGAATTTGATAAAGCTAAAAGCTTTTATTGATCTTCAGTAACTCCTGTCATGTCTCTAGAGAAAAATCAAGAACACGTCAGGAATTTATGGAGCCATGTTACGCTAGGAAGCCCATCTTTAAGAGTAACAGTGTAGGAATTTCCATGTTGATCTGTTTGTTTAAATATATCTCTGGAGGGCTTTCGACAAAACAAAAATGGATAGGCACCATTAAAGGAGAAGAAAATAATGACATTATTAAGATGTCGATATTTTAAACTACTTTAAAAAAATTAGGATAGAAGCCTCCATCAATACTAGGAAAAAGAAATAAATTTCCTGAACTGAAAAAAAAACTATTTTCCTGAAAAATTGATTCAATAAAATGATAAAATTCAAGCTCAACAAATATCGATCAATGAATGCTGAATGTTTCCAGAGAAGAAAACCGATGATATTAACCTTAATATCATAAATCCCATTTGAAAATAGTAAAATAATATGTGGTTTCATAAGATATATTTCATATTTTATGTATAAAAAAATATGTTTGTAGTTACTCAGTACATTTTAAGCAAATTAAGAGTTTTTGGAAAAACTCGTGTTGAACGTTTCTTACAATTTGAATATGAAGGGAAGTTATATGATTCCTAAATGATCACCTTCAAATTATCGATCAGCAAAAAAAAAGTCTTCGAATGTAATTCATTTGCGTTTTCATCTTAAGTAGTAAAAGTAGAAACAATTTTGCAAATGAAACAATGTCTTAGCATCTTTCTTCAAATGTCTCTTTCATTGTCAAATGAAATTTTTAAATAGAAAGCAAGCGT
The DNA here is from genome assembly GCA_037127315.1 of Ascarosepion bandense. Classification (NCBI taxonomy): domain Eukaryota; kingdom Metazoa; phylum Mollusca; class Cephalopoda; order Sepiida; family Sepiidae; genus Ascarosepion; species Ascarosepion bandense. The sequence goes on from JBBBDQ010001401.1 coordinate 787,574, forward strand.
ATTTCTAGAAAATATTTTCTTCTGCAGAAATAATAGGATACTGTTAATGGTACTTCGATAAAATAAAAAATAACAATAAAAACAGGTGGTATGAGATATATAACTAGAAGAATACTATCACGTAAAGAAATCTCGCAAAATCTGTCAATGTATTTTTTATTTTCTTAAAAGATATAGATATATATAATTACAAGTTTTGCATGTATTGATTTATTTTTTGGATGACAGAATACATATTGTGTTTGATACAAAGGCAAAATTATGTTATTTTCTTTTTTTCCATATAGTTATGTGTATTTTGTCGAGTGGAATTTTATTTAAAAGTTGAAAATATAAAGAGGTGAAGAAAAGAGCATCGCAAGAAAATTTCTCTTTATGAGTCATGTTTTAACAGAGATTTGATGATCGATGGCAAAGAATTTTAACAGATTACAATGTGGCATAACTTGATTAACAATGGATTTCACACATCTTTTTCACTGATATTGGCTTGTAGGTGTCAAATTCCCTGACCATAAATTCAGCGCGGCTGCATACGGATTGCTATATGAAATTATACATGGTATAGTTAAACGTGCTTAGAATTTTAGACCACTCACTGAAATTAGGTAAAATAAGCAAGTGGAACGCAAGGGTCAGTTACGTAATCTGTAAAATATAAACCCTATTGCTAGTCATGTTTAAATTACTTTTAGTAATACTCACACACACACACACACATATATATATATATATATATATAATAAAATAACATACGTATATGGCATGGCCCGGAGTTTCATGCATTATGCAAGGATCAGGTGTATATTTCAAATATATTTTGATTCGAATTTCCTTCGATGTTCATGGGAATCACATCTCGTAAAATTGTTTCTGCTTTAATATCATTTAATAAAAAGTTTAAAAATTTAAATAGTGTAAATTTACACGTAGAAAAAAACTTATACTAAAAATACACTATAAATATTAAAATACAGGAAGAAGAATCAAATGTATGTAAAACAAAATGTAAAATTTAGATTTTCAAACATTACATGTAGATAATAAATTCAAATTTATTAAAAATAAAATAAATGAAAATAATAATTTAAAAATGAAATGTAGAATTAAAATTATAGATTAAACAATGCAGGGAGAAAAAATTAAAAAGGTTTAATTCACAATTGTTAAAAGTAATATTTCGAATGAAGTAATGAAGAAAGAGGGAAAGAAAGGGGCAAAAATATAGAAGAATCTAAAACAATTTGGGTCTAAGAATTTAAGTATGTTTTCTACGACATAATTGGTCATGAAATTAAATTATTCCTCTTTACGCTTGCCCTTTTCTTTCCCTGTTCTTTATTATTTCCCCTATGTTTCTTTTTTTTTTGTTTTTATTTCTTTCCATCACAATATTACTCTGGAAAATAATGAAAAACTTTGGCTTCCTGCATTCTTTAATTATAATTCTAAACATTTTTTAAATTTTTATGTTCATTTAAATTTTTTATTCACATGGAATATTTGAATGTTCACATTTTTACGTTTTATGTTTTACGCTGCTTTGATTTCGTCTCCATGCATTTTATTACTTTAAATATTTTTTAGTTTATTATTAAACTTAAAAGTTTATGTACATGTAAACTTATATTATTTAAATTTTCAATCATTGTTCTTAAAAATGCAGTAACTTTATAAGATTTAATTCCCATGAAACTCGGATTCGTGCCATAGACGGAGGATAATTTGTATATTTATTTATATAACAACTCTGTTCCTACATTGTGCACTATTTTATTAACACCTGAATAATAAAACTAAGCATTTTTGCACCCTATGTATATTTAATTATTTACATATATAAAATTACAAACATAATAGGTAGAAATGTTAAACCCATTAATAATCATAAACAAATTAAACGCATCATATAGTATGAAGTTATAAGACAATATATCTCGTAGACTCTAACATCTCTACAAAAATAAGTAGTGCATCCATTTACATGATAACGAAAAATAAATCTCTTTGCAAAGTTTTTACGGAAATATTATTAAATTAAGTTCTAGCTGTATGGCTTACCTTGCGAAAAACATCAAAATTCAATAATAGAATTTTAACCCAACTACGTAATCAACATCCTAAAAAATAATAATACCCAAACCTGCTTGCAATTATCGAAAACCGATTGAGTGTCCGTTAAAAATGGAATGTCTGACTCTATATTATTCCTATGCATTATATCTAACATAGAATTTCCTACAGCAAAAGAATATCTGTTGTATGAACACATCTAAGACATGCTATTATCAGTATATCTTATCTTTTAATAAGGCGTATCGCAATAAAAAATCACCTTTCACAAACTATTGACAATTAAAAGAAGACACTATAACCCCTACTGTAAAATAGAAAATTTCTATTAAAAACTAAAACTTGTAAATCTTTATATGAACCATGATTTTTATGTTTATAGAAAACATTTCAAATTATTAAAATTCCTAAATTAAACCTGTTAAACAAACGTAACAAAATAACTTCAACCTGTCATCATCGTTTACTATATACCCGAATTAGAGTTAATTTATTTTCTGCTATAATATTTCTACCCATCGAATGAATATATTGCTTCTTCAATTTTCCGAGAACGATTTGTTTCGGTGAACTGATATATCATTTACTAGGTCAACTGCATATGTTTAAGGCACATTATATTTTAACCCTTTTCAGTTCTTATAAGAACTCCACTAGTTTAAGTGATTACAATAAAAAAAAAACTGTAAAAATTTCACAAACACATTTGATGCCATTGAAAACATGAAAGAATAAAATTTTGTATATCCTAATGTTTAATAACTTATAACAAAGGGTTTGGCTTTTCATGCTATCTTATTCGCTACTCCTTTCGCTTTCATAATCTCATCCACCCTATCCATCATGAACTTGCTTTCAGTTGGTTAATCGAAACAAACACTTCTGAAATCTATGGCGCTCTCTACTTAATTGTGTGGATACGGTAAAAATTATTTTTAAAATTCTATATATAATGATTCCTAACTGAAAAAAATAATTCACTGCCTGATGAAGTGCTTATAAACTAGTACCGAAACACAAATTCTTTTGTATTGCAGTACGCTATAAATTTATTATAAACATTTATAATAAAAACAAATACTGTAAGTATTCCTCTACTAAGTATCGAGCACTCTCCAAAAAATCTGCAATCAGGGAATCGTTTAGCTATATGTCTGTAAAATACTATATATATATATATTCGTCATCCACATACAAGCCTGTTTTGCTGTATTACAGCTCATCATTGTGGCTAGACATCCACTTACTTCTGACCGGGATCAAAACCCGACCGATTATATATATATATATATATATATATATATATATATATATATATATGTGTGTGTGTGTGTGTGTGACAGAATGAATAAAAAGCAAACTAGTAACTGTGTCTGAATTTAACATGTTTCCATTTTATTAAGTCTTCTTCATAGATATTTTTTCTCAAGAGATACTCATTTAAAATGAAACACACAGACACACCCTGGAATGTTGTTTTTGTTGGATTCTCATTTGTCAGATATGTCACCTGTAGTAAAGCAATATACAATTGTTTTAAATGTAATGCTTATATATATATATATATATATATATATATATATATATAATGAACGCTTAGCTATTTATATGTATGCGTGCCTGATATTAATAATATATATACAGATTCACTTCTCGGACAAAACCGTAATTTGAATGTTCCACATTAAAGTTATCATTAACAGTTGTGATGAATGGGTAAATACAATCTCTGTTTCTCTTGCAGCGTCAAACAGTTAAATTATTTGACTGATAACCACCTCAAGTATGCTCAAACCTTCGGTTATGCTAACTTAGGAGTTTGTCCCAACACTGAAAATTAATTTCTTCTATTCCTTTTACTTGCAAGTCTTGTCAACCCTTAGTTTGACGTTCACGTACATCTAAAAGAAGATAATGTCCTTGAAATATATAATCTAGAAATCACGTTTTTACCTAATAGACAATGAAGACATTGTCTTTAACGAGAAAGTTTAAACTCTTCGTAACTTGAGAGATAATGAAACATGTACTCAAATTAATGAGTCTCCTTTTCAAGTCTAATTTCTTAAATTTATAGAGATTCATTTACAACTTCTAACCTTTTCCACGTACACAACATACCCTCTACACAAGGGCGAATCATCCCCATTCTACCTTGTATTTCTACAGTAAGAAAAAAAAGTTCTGTTCGAAGAGCGTCTTCCCAAAGAGTGCTGCTTTGTGGCATTCAAATTTCCCATTCGCAACAATATTGTCTCCTTTCTATTTTGGATTAACGATTATCTACCTGTATAGCCAAATGGATTTCATTTTTTCCATTTCTTCCGCACAAGGAGTTGTTATGAGCCTTTTATTGGGTCAATATTTGTATGTAAGCAATTACTGTGAATACGTCTTTTGCTTGACCTCGTATACTTTTAGCATAAATGCCTGTAAGGTTTCAATAGTAAATTCCTTGTCTCTCGCTATAGTACATGCTAAGAAAAATCAATGACACAATCTAAAGTTGACGCTCCCCAGTCCTTCAAATAAAGTCCCCTAAATACTGGAAAGAACAATAACTTTTACCGCATTTATTAAACGTATTTTTCTGAAGAAATACTTTAAGAAAATATTTTATGAATTTTAATCGAAAGAATCTCGAATGTTCCTTAGAATGAAACAGTTTATGTTTGCATTCTTGTTGCCATCGCCGTAGTCCCCATAAAAAATATCTACTACACTAAATTAGCTCGCGATCTCGAACAAACCGCTGATGAAATATTTTTTTGGTGGATTACATCTAATGATTAATATCTTTTAAAATTACTCAAACTTATCTTAAAGTTTTGTTACAAAGGATAAGATGGACAAAGGATTTCTGTCCTGAACCTAACGGAGATTAGGGGCAACTACTCAGGGCAATATACATTGGAAATGAATATATAAGCATAACAGAGATAGATAAAGGTCACATGCTACTACGGATTTGGATGTTCTGCTCTTTGTCAGTCTTCGATCAGACGCGACAAGTTCGTTTGATGGAGATGGCTCAGCCGATCGATGGAATGTGACAACAGTTACAATGCTCTTAAAGTTATGAGTGCAACTTCAAATTTAATGCTTTGTTTAATTTCGAAGATTTGCCATAACATGTATTAACATGACTTGATCAGTCTTTGACCATTATCTATCAAAGAATGAACGTGAACATTATAAATAACCGATCGTTTTATTGTGCTGAATTATTCAAATACAAAAGCTACCTAATGTACTAAGAACGGTAATAACAGTCGCATTCAGATCACAGAATAAAACTAAAGGTTAATCGTAAATTTTTAAAGGGATCAGAAAAGGTTCAGATATTAAATACTAAACATTTGAATAAAAATTACTTTTAATATATCAAAATATATAAATGAAATATCAAAAGGATAAATAAAATATTAGTGATAAACACGAGCAATCAATAAGATATTTGCAAAACGCTTATATGAAATTAACAAATAACATATATATATATATATATATATATTAATAAATATACATATTAAAGAACTACTAAGATTTATACACTAAACTTACATCAGATGGATATTACGAACTGTCCGTTTCTAGACTTGAATTATTTTTTGGTACACGGTTTCTAGACTTGAATTATTTTTTGGTACACGTTTTGTTTAAGGTCATTGTAAATTATAAAAATAATATGTCATTTTATCATTAAATAAATGTATAATTTAATTTGGTTTATAGCGAAACGTAAAAATAAAATATGAATGTAAAATCGGAAGAGTTGTAAACAAATTATATAAATATTTTAGGGGCAGATTTATCGAATGTTATAAAGGAAGTCATTTCTTTCATTTTCTGTGGCCAAAGACATTTGGAAAAATGGAACAAAATTATTTATGTACATATATATGTGTATGCGCCTTTGCATTTATACATATATATGAAAATATAAAAAATGCACAAAAATAAAACAAAAGATAATGAGGATAAATAAGAAATAAATAGATAAATAAAGAAGTAAATAAAATGGAAAAAGTGAATAGTTAGCTCTAATTTGTTGGGGTCTAAGTATTTAAGCAAATATATATTTCATGTTTCCATGAGGTCATCAATTCCCGTCTTTTATCTTTAGGGTTATTTAGGCTTTTAAGACGTCACGCTTTCTAAAGTTTATGAGTTACATCACTTTTCTATCCCTTATAAAATTTGATATTTGCGATAACGTCGCAGGTAATACTTTGTTTTTGCTGTTGTCTTCTAATTACCAAACATATTTGAAGAAAGCAGTGCTAATGTTGTATTTATTATTATAATTAAATATATTATTAAATAAAGTTAATGTATGGTTATAAAATCGAAATTTTCTTTGATTCTCTGTTGCACCTATTAGGGAAAAATAGTGAACTATCCAAACTTAGATGAAAACACTATGAAAGTATAAAAGTAATTTTATTTTTTAAAGCACCAGCTATAGATTTTAATTTGCAAAAACAAGAAACAATATCCCCAAAAAATGTAATGTTGCTATTAAATTATTGATATGACGTTAGAAATGTCAATCAACCAACCCCAAAGTCATACTGAACAAAATCTTGTACAAAATGACTGACTTAAATTTGGTTTGTCAACCCAAAATCAAAAATATTAATTTCCATCTGACTTGAAAAAATTGTTGAAGATGCAAAACAGAAAATGGAGATAGTTTTCCATTCAGCTGGTTTCGTTTAATTTCTCAATTTTGCTTCCACTTGTTGGTATTAATTTAGAATCGCATGTTCCTGCGTACACAAGCTTATCATGCTTTTCTATTTATTCAACTGCTATTACTTTCGTGTAGATACAGAGTAACACAAATTTACGATTTAAAAAAGAAATATCTACGGCTGGTGCTGTGTGCATCGCCAGGTGAAATTTATTAACCAATGTTTTCGTGTTGTGTCAATTTCAAACAATCAAAGACATGAAACGGAACCATCCTAAAAACGTTAATGTCTCTGAAATCCATGCAAAAACAACATTTCACCTCAGCGAACATTACTTTCAAAAATATCGCCGGGATAATAGAAAGAGTAAATCTTTTACTGACAAAACAAAAGTGGAAACATTAAGAGATAAATAAATGACGAATGATGAGAAGATGTTGAAGACTCGAAATAGAAAATTGCAGACAAAAAAGTGAAAGACATTTTAATTGCATATTTGTCAATCCATAGATTTGCATTTATGATCTCGATCAAAAATTAATGAAGAAGTTGAAAAAAATTAACAAAATACAAAAATGACAAATAACTTCAAATGCAAATAATAAAAAATCACGTAATGAACATTTTCTTTTGCAAAAAAAAAAATGAATAAAATCCGAGAACTAAAAAGAAAACGAGCAAATTTGAAATCTAGGAACTGATGTTTTCAGAGGCTCATATAAATTGCAACCAGTAATATTGAGAAAATATCTGGAAAACACAAAATCGATCAGTATAAAAACTGGCTACAACTAATATTTTTACCATTTTATTTTTACTACTATTGATAATAACTGTTTCGACACAAAGGAATTCTACTTAGTGTTAACATGTATGATTAACCATCGATCCATATGTTTGTTCTTTACAGATCTATTGCTGGTAACTATTCATTCTCTCACTTATACCTTCTGATTACAGCTGCTCGATTGTTTTTTTTAAATAAACGAATGTTATGAAAAACGCATTAGAATGCTATAAAATATATTTATATAATGCATACGCGTTTTTAAATTTCTAACAATATAAGATATACTGACGGCACAGTGTTGACTGCAGAAAAAGAAAGTGAATTCCGGTAATGCCTATAGAAAGTAGCAAAGGAATAAAAGACTTAACATCAATTATAAGAATACATAATGTAAAACTGTAAGTAAGAAGAATAGCCCAAGATTCGAAGCCGAATTGGAAATGATAAAATTAACCAAGTACAAGAATGTAAATATCTGGAAAAGATTTAACAGAAGATGTAACATAGGACAACGGAATCTGAAAGCGAAAGGGAATTGTGAATGACCCCCCCCCCCAAATACTCAGGAAATTACTAAGCAGTAAATTTTGTTAGAAGAAAAAATTAATGCTAAAACGCTTCGCTTTTACATGGAAATAAGTGCAGGAAAATGTTCTCAGAGTAAAAAAAAAGAATTGTGGCAACAAATGTTGGGTCCTTAAGAAAGATTCTGAAAATACCATGGACTGACCATGTGAAAAATGCGGAAATTTTAATGATAGCAAAAAAAAAAAAAGAAAAAACAACGACGCTTATACTGAGAATCAAAAAGAAAGTTAAAGTATCTGGGATACAAATGATAAACAAGTGATTCGAGAATTTTACACTCACATATTATATTAATGTTAAGAGGAACATCACTAAACAGCGAGTAAGCGACCTAACAAATTAAGTAAATCGATGTCGAAATGGGAACTGACAAAAAGATGAATAGGGGAAATCTTATTAAGAACAACAAAAGATAGGAAGTTTTGAAGGCATGATCAACCATGATCAAGACACATAGAGGAATATCTGTATAAAATGTTACTGCATTGTAAATTTCATAGTAAACAATATTTACAATCATTTTTTCGTTTTCTTGACTTATCAGTTTTAGAACAGCCAGGGTCGAGGAAATAATACATTGTAGTACGCGATAGAAATATGTTCATACAAATAAGTAGATTAATTGAAGATACTACATATACGAAAATGGTTAATAACTTGAAATTTAACTGCCAAGAAGAAAGATAGATGAAGAAACATTAAAATCTTGTAACCTCAGTTCTTATGTAGCTTTTTGACGATAATAACTTATCAAAACATTCTGATCTTTGTATGAAGGGATAATAAAATGTTTAACAAAGATATTACGTAGATTATTCACCATTTCTCTGTGTTTATCTTACTCTCATTATTTCCTGCTAGTGTTAAATTCTGCTGTTTTCAGTAGGTGGGCTACAGGATACAATGGTCTCCTTCTGATTGTAACTACAACTATGCTTAAAGAGATTAAATTTGTAATAATCAGGCAAGCAGTTTCACAAGAGATAGTTCCGTCTGTTATATATCGACAAACAACAAACACGCATATATATAAAAAATATAAAGTTATATTTTTATTAATGACGATGAACCGTGTAGAATAGGGAACAGAGAATTGAGAGAGAGCGCTTCTAATGGGTTGACGGGCGTGTAGTCTTATCTGTTGTGTCTCTCTTCACCGGCCGATCTCTGTTGCTCCTCTACTGGCGAATCCGTGTGCCGAGGTCTTTATATAATCTTCCAGAACCGGGACTTTTTCTTCCGGTTTTGCCTCGCCCACGTAATTCTCAGAGACACCTGTTCTGTTTGCCTCTGTAGTTATTTCCGCTGCTGCCGGAAATAAGGTCAAACGACATCCGTTCCTTTCAACGACTGGAAACACCCTCGCTTGCATCAGCCATCCTCGGGTGGGGCCAGATTGTTATATTACACATGAAGTAACAGTCGTGATAAAAAATTTGAATGGAAATTCATCATCACCAATAGACTACGAAAGCAATTAAAATAATTCGACAGTTTCTCTCCGGCAGTTGTACACACCCTTTAGATAACTTAGGTAGTATTCAGGCTTTTTTATCAGGAGGTATTGCGTGGCTGAGCGGTCTAAGGCAGAAAAGATCCAATTATGTTCTTCTCTAGAGGACGCAGGTTCTCATCCTGCAGGAGGACGATAATTTTATCTAGTAGGATTTATTGAATATTTAGGCTGATAGATGTAAATAGGTATAGCGTTTAATTATAAAAACAGAATGCATAAAAATAACGTTTCAAATTTAGTGCGTGTGCGTTTGAAAAAATATAGATTTCATTTATGCTACATTTATGGGCTGAATTGTTTAATATTTAGGAGAGCGTGTACGTATGTATAAATGTGCAGATTTAGTCAACATCTAGCGGCGACTTCTCTGTTCACCCATAAACGAAATCTTCAGGCCACACGCTCATATATATAAAATTTGCAGCTCAGATACAGTCACTTTCTCACCGGCGCAATGTGGTTCCCTTTGTCGCTTCTACAAATACTTTCACGGCTTCTACTCCGATGAACGTAGCTCACTGGTGCCATGTATATATGAATTTACTCGAACCACAAGATTAGCAATGTGGTTCCACCCTTTTATTGTGAAACCAATAAAATGTAAACGCAAATTTTACTCCAAAAGCTTTTCTTGCACTTCCCGGTTGTGGAATTTACTTCCATTTACGTGCTTCTCCGACAGCTACAATCTGTAAATGTAAAGTCAATAGTCATCTATCTCACTAAACTGCATCATGGCTCTCATGCCCCTTTCTCCGCCCACTCCACTTTCATCAGTATTGTCTTATTTCTCTTACCCACTTCCTGGTACTCCCTATAACCTGTCACTCTTTCTCATGACTTTCCTCCTATCTACCCCCTGCAAATACTGGCAGTAAATGCCTTGCTTGGGGTGACATGTTTATATATGGGTTATGTCTTGAAGGCTGTCACAATGCGTAGAGTAAAATAAAGGAAGGTAAAAAAGTGTTTTGGTATTACCTATTTATTAAACATTAATATTTCGAGATCAAAATCTCATCTTCAGAATGGCAGAGAAGCTTGGTCTGTCCGAGTGTCTTCACGGCCTTTCAAAGAATGGCTATTCCTGGCTGGTTGGCTGTCTGCTGCTGCTGCGTCCATTCTAATTGGGACATTTTTGGTCTGATGATATCAGTCTGCTTTTATGTGTGGTTTATCTTAATGTGATCTGGCCGTTCCCTTGACACTTTGACCGTGCTGAAGAGGTTCAATTTCGTTACTGTTGTTTTATCTATCTGATTTATCTAGTGGTGTGTGCGTGTCCGTGACTGTGTCATGTGTGCGTGTCTATGTGCGCGTAGTTATTTTCATTTATTCTACTTTATTTTGTGTGTGTGTGTGTGTGTGTGTGTGTGTGTGTGTGTTATAGGCACCTCCACTACTTTACCGGGGATGGGGAAATAACATAGCGTAAAATTATTTGTTCATTTTTCTATTTTCTTTTCTTCATTTTCTTTTTTTACAATTTTATCCTATAGGGTTGTTATTATTATATATTGTCCTCTCTAATAATGTTTATTTTAAATTTATAACCAATAGGATTGTTATCATTGTTATTTTAATTTTGCCGGGTTGAGGTGGATAACATATAGTTACATTATTTTTTTTTTTTTTTTTTTTATTTTGTTATCCTATAGAATTGTTGTTATTATTATTTATTATCCTCTCTAACAAACTGTATAATGTAAAAAGGCTTTATGAATATTTTTTTAATACTCAGCGTAGGCATCAAGTCTCTATGCCAAAATATTAGCGATACCTAGATGCGTGCATGTGTTTAATGTTCGCACATATACATACATATATATATATATATATATATATATATATATATATACACTCACGCGTTCCGGCATGAGCTGTGTACGCGTGTTTATGGTACGTATGTTTATATGTGTGCGTTAAACTGTGATATCGTACCCGTGCGTATGCGCTTTATTGTTGTGGTCAGTGTGTGTCATGTGCGTGTTAGCGTTGCCTACTCTGTTATGTAGTCTAGATTAAGCTCTTGTCGATCATTGATCTGTGGGTGTAGTTATTATTAAAGACTCTTTTATGCACAGGTTCCATAAGTTCCGCTCTCTAGCCTAGATGTTGACGATTATGTTCTTGTTAGTATTTTTGCATATTTTAAAATGTTTATGGAAGGACGACTCTTGCGTGTGTATATGTTCTTTTATTCTAATCAAGGCATAATCTTCACTCTAATTCTCAAGACATAACTCATATAACTATTTTACACAATGCTTCAAGCAAATTACAAAACTTTACTATAATAGCAAAAGCTTAAAATATTCTTATAACAAAAATATATATAAACCAAGCCGATGGGTTCGATGTTAAATGTGACAGGCTTTATTATATTTAACATAATAATGCACTCTGATAATATTATTAATATTTAGATGAGTCTTATTGCATAAATCTCTGATATTCTGATTTAGATGTCATGGTATTTAATTATATTGCTTGCGTGTTTCTCGACAATGTCTGTTATAGTCTCTGTTACGTAAATACAACAAAAATAAATTGAATTTACAAGATTTCAATGAAAATTTACAACATCTAATTCAGAAATTGGAAAAATATTACGAGTTTTAATAAACTGATATTTTAGGTTGAAATTGACGCAGAGATGCAAAAATGTATTGAGACAGCGAAAGCGCTTTCCAAATGTTAATCCAAGTTGGAAGAAACAGAATAATATCTCGTAAAATAAAGGAAAGTTAGCTAAACTGTTACGTAATTTTTATTCTCTTATATAACAATGAATGCTAAACAAAGTCATCACAGCTATAGACATAACGGAAGCAACAGAATTTACTTCTACAAGATGACAAAAAAAAAAGGAAACTTATACAGAAAAAGTCAACAGACTTCTCTAGACACATAATGTATAAAGTGTTTGGTAAATTCGATACACGCAAGGTATGATAAAGGCAAGAGAGACAACCGAAAACACTGCATACCCTATATAGCGAGCTTGAGTATGTACATGGTAGAACATAATAATAAGAAGGATACAATTAAGAAAAAATATAGTCAGGACATTGTGGATAGTCAAGATCGGAAACCTCCTAAAGGGACATAACACACAAAAGTTAAAACCGAGATAAGGGACGAGTAACAATCAAGTAATAATATCAATTGAAGTATTATATCAATATTATACTTAAATATTACAGAGGTGAATTCAAGCGCATGAAACATTAAATTATTCTCTTTATGGCCATTCATTAATGAACGATAGATAAATTTTCTCAAAGAGTAGCCATCTTTTAACAGAAAAATAGACTGTAATTTCATTACATAAACAATAAATGCATTCCTAGAAATACTTATAAAATAAAATATGAAAAAATATTTGAAAAATGATTGTAATGAACAAAATAACTCTCACCCTGACTTATACTCATGAAGGTTCTCTCTCTCTCTCTATATATATATATATATATAATCTAGGTAGATTATATTTCTGGTATTTGGAAGTAGAAATGTTGTTGAAAGACGAATCGGAAAGACAAGCACGATGTTATTGTTGGTGATTTTTGCCTTCAGGTGGTCGATTTATCGTGCGAGCAAATATATCTCTGCATTAAAAAAACTGAATTTATCTCGTGTTAATGAGTTACAGAATTAGAAACGTGTATGTTGGTGCAATAACAGGTAAATAAAATCGTGTTAACGTTCTCATTCTGTAAACATCAAGAACACCAAAGTGTAATCATATCCATAACGATTATTATGGCCTAAAGATGGGCGAAAATGTTTAATAAGAAAAATAAAATTCATCTTTTATTAAAGATGATAAAAACAGCATTGACGTTAATATAATAGTATCAGATTCTGAAATTGTAAATAAATATAAATTATGATTATTGGATATAATTTCGTGGAAATACAAAATTAACAATATCAATGAAGTGAACAAAAATTAGATAATAATAAATATAGATGTGATGGTGGTGGTAGTAGTATACAATTTTAGTATGTGTACTTGATTGCGTAGGAGCCGAAAGAAAAAATGGAAGGAGGTGTAGAAAAGGAAAGCGCATAATAAAAACAAGTAAAAAAATAGAAAAATGATCGTGACAGATTCTTTTTTCCTTCGGAAAGTAATTCCTGAGAAAAAGATTTTAATAGGAAATGCAACCAAAAATAAAGAGTAAAAAATTAATAAATAGAGAATATGGAAGCCAAAAAAGTTTACACAACAAAAAAGAAAAATGAAAGAAACAAAAATAAAAACGGAAAATTTCAGAATAAAATCAAGATCTCGGTTCTTATAATTCCTTAGCCGTTGTGATAAGACTAAGACAATTCTTCACTAACCAAAAATACCTTAATACAAACGCTACGTTGTTATTAAAGTTGAGCCTATTGGCTCTATCCTGTTTTCTTGTTGTAGTGCAGTGGATATCGGCTCAGAACGAGAAATCGGAGAGCCGAGTTCGAATTCCAGTTGAATTCATTGCATTCATTTACGCACGAACAACCTTGTGAAAGGTGTCTCTTCTCTCTATAGCTATGGGTCAAATAGCAGAACAGTCTACCTCAGAAAATAATGCTAATCTACCATGGGAAAAAGCCCAGTTAATCATATTTTTGAGAAATATCCTGACCAATCGTGTATCACTTATGGCACTTAACCTACAGGCTGATTAGAAGAGTAGTAACAGTTGTATGCGTTTCCAAGCAATGTTATTTAACCGATACACAGAAAAAGAATCCAAGAGTAAATTGAAGATCTACAATGATTTATTATTAACGGATATAATTTCAACAGCCTAAAATATGCAGAATATGTGAATATAAAGATAGCAGACTAGTATTTACCTATACTTACGAGATGAGGTATTATTTACATTGTTCGGGCTGTTGTCCTCATCTTTATTGTTACGAGTCATGTTAATATAATTTAATATAATAATTTAATATAATATAATATAATAATCATATAATTTCAACAGCCTAAAATATGAAGAATATGTGAATATAAAGATAGCAGACTAGTATTTACCTATACTTACGAGATGAGGTATTATTTACATTGTTCGGGCTGTTGTCCTCATCTTTATTGTTACGAGTCATGTTAATATAATTTAATATAATAATTTAATATAATATAATATAATAATCATATAATTTCAACAGCCTAAAATATGAAGAATATGTGAATATAAAGATAGCAGACTAGTATTTACCTATACTTACGAGATGAGGTATTATTTACATTGTTCGGGCTGTTGTCCTCATCTTTATTGTTACGAGTCATGTTAATATAATTTAATATAATAATTTAATATAATATAATATAATAATCATATAATTTCAACAGCCTAAAATATGCAGAATATGTGAATATAAAGATAGCAGACTAGTATTTACCTATACTTACGAGATGAGGTATTATTTACATTGTTCGGGCTGTTGTCCTCATCTTTATTGTTACGAGTCATGTTAATATAATTTAATATAATAATTTAATATAATATAATATAATAATCATATAATTTCAACAGCCTAAAATATGCAGAATATGTGAATATAAAGATAGCAGACTAGTATTTACCTATACTTACGAGATGAGGTATTATTTACATTGTTCGGGCTGTTGTCCTCATCTTTATTGTTATGGAAATTGTGAGCTGAATACGTGGCTATAGCAGTGGTAAATAAATAACTTACAGAGTGGAGTTAACGGAGTTAACTACATGACAACCGTAAGTTGCATCGCATGTGAAATGAGAATGATAACTAGCACCTTACGCCCGAGCATACAACGACAGAAATGTCGTTCATATGACAATAAATATAAGGACTACCTTTCGATCATTGTAGATAATGATAGCAGACGAAGAAAGAAAACTGAAAGTAATCTTATCGAGTGTATTTTCTGTTAAATTATTTCACCCTGAGTAGAAGATAAAGCCTCTAACTTACATGGACAAGAAAATGAACAAGAAAATGAACAAGAAAATAACATGATGCAAAGAGACAGAATAAGTTGTTTTGGATAATCTTTATAGTTAATATATAGGGAGGTAAGATTTCATCATTGGTAAAGTAACTTAAGCCGTGATGCCAGGTCTTTGGATTTTTTCAAGAATCTCTGCATTTGTAGCAGAAGCCCTTGCTGAAATGTGGCATGATTATTTGATGCACGAAAGAATGAAATTTTTATAAATGGAGAAAATTAATTCTGGTGCGAAAAAAACAAAACAAAAAAAAAACAAAAACAAACAAACTCGCTTGACATAGTAAACCAAACTTCCTAGTAGAAATTGATTTTAAATAACCATTCCATTAAATGCCAGTGGAAAATGTCAGTTAGACAAAATGTTACAGAGAGTTGTTGTTCTTGGAATTAGCATACCTACCAAACCGAGAATTAATGACACCGTGAAGAATTTTGATGCGCATAAGATATTAGATGGGTTCTAGGATGGTGTACCAGAGGACACTTGCATTAATGAAATAAGAACCGAAGTTAACCATTATGTTTGCCCACTTTTGACAGTCGATATTTCTAGAACACAAAGTGGTTAGGAAAATTTAACCTCCATAAGACATACTGAAGACTAGAAGGTCAGAGTGAAATATTCCGAAATCGACGTATACAGTTTCGTTAAATAGATGGCAGAACAGACTCTGGGAAAGATAGCGAAAAGACAAAACATACTTAGAAGTACGAAGGATAGAATGCTGTGGATATCTGTCATCGCGTACCTCTTAAAGCGTATCATAAAAGAAAACGAAGAAAAAAGAGGAAGGAGAAAGAAAATTTCACATATTTCAATATTACTGCTCACAATGCCGTTTTAGGTGTCAAAAGCATCGTTCTTATCGAGCGTCTGCACTAAATGCCCATTCAGGACATGGTCTATCAATGTAGGAAGGTTTATTTCACGAGAGACTATAATCTCGAAAACTTACCGAGTGCTAACATCAAGAATACCAACCAGGTCTCCAAAATGGGTATACAGTCACTGAAAGGCACACAATTCAGATAAACACCTCAAATTGAACTGAAGCTTTTAGACTAATTGATGCAAAATAATTTTAAAGTAAATTTTCAATAACCACAGTGAAACGTAGCACAGGTTTCGCATGATCTTCGCCTAAAAATCAAACATTTTAGTTTTGTGGATGTTATACGATAACAAAACGACTGAAAACGGATGATTCTATTAAATCATTTTGTATCTATTGGCATTCAGTTAATATAATTTTTTTCGCATATTTTCCGAGTCCGTTAAGGTGAACAATTCTGACTCTCCACAATTTTCTGTACTTAGTAGCTCTGAGTAACATTTTCACTTTTTGTTCTCTCTCTAAATACCTGTTCTGCCAATGATGTACACAAAATGCGCAGTTTTCAGTGTCCCTGTTACTCTTTTTCTTGTTTATAACGGAAACTTTCAGTTTTTTAATACATTGCTTATCTTCTGGAAGAGATATTTAGTTTTCTCAATGCTTTAGAAACACCTCCTAGATATTAAAATCGTTGGACTTAATTAGTTTCTGTAGTCTTCCAGCTGCTGACATTCTGTCTTCTTTTAATTGATATTTACTATGTTCTCACTTTCTTTTGCTACCTTCCGGAAGAGTTGCTGTAGTTTCCTTTCTGTGTGTGCTATCAATACCATGTCATTACACATCTCATGTTAAAATTGTGGCCGCCAATTTAACCCGGTAGTTCTTCGTTTTCTTTTAGGATTAATTTACTGAAAAGATTGAATAAATTTGGTGAGATGACACATTCTGGTGTTAAGCCTGTTGTAAGTTTGTTTATTTATGTAATTCCTTTTCTATATTTATACAAGCGGTATCCCCAGGTATAACATCTGAATATGCTGTCCAAATAAATCAGATTCATATTAGATGTGTCATAGTTTTATTTTCCATCAGTGTATGCCGTCGTTTGTATTAACTTAAGTCATAACGGGGATTGTTGCCTTAAGAAATGAAGGTTTTGACAAAGAATATTTGATCAGTGGATTCCTCTGGTAATACTAATGTATCGGGAAAAATGTCATATCGTAAATTATTTCATATTGCAAAGAGAGGATAAAAGACATTCCAACTGAACTGTTTTAAGAGAGTTCAGCACGAAGAAAAAGGAACAAATTAACTGGTTTTTACTGTCGCAAAAAAAAAGTAACAAGATGAAAAAATTATGTAAAGAACAATAACTCCAAGTGAGAAGATTATAACACAAAAAATGGACAGTTTAAGAAATAGAAAGAAAAACATCTTGTGAGGAAAACAAAGTTAAGTAAAGTCAGGAAAGGAATAGAAATTTCAAAGCAACGAAAAGCGAGTGCATTAAAATGTTCGAATCAAAGAGTTTATTTTAAGATAGAGACAGGAAAATGCTTTTAGGTAGACAAGAGAAGATTGAATTGAAAAGTGAAGGATAAAAAGCGAAAGAAGATGAAAAGTAGAAAGAAGGAAATATATAAACCGGGCAAAAATTCAAAATGGGTTTGCTTTGTGGTTGAAATAGCGGCGTCTTTTCCTCTTATGATAGTGTGTTTTATGAGAGGACAATTAAGAGAGGATTTTGAAGACTGCTTAGAAATTCTGATTCCTTTGGGTGCCTACCGGAACGCTATCACTAGGACAGACTCTCTTTCATATCAATCAAGTACTTTAATAAATCTAATTCTTCCTGTGTGATTATTGAAGGCACAGCATCAGAGGAAAGAAAATATTTTCGGATCTAATGAGGTTGTATATATGGGTAACAGAAGAGAAGAGCTAAAAAGACCCATAACCATTCATGTGCTAAAGTCGTAGTACATATAGAATCTGAAGTCTACTTAATAATTCATTGTGACACTGTACCTTCCAAATTTAATCTCAGCAAATATCGTATAATCGAAACACATACATCGCAATCTGTATTTGGTGTTTTCATTCTCAGCTCAAGAAGAGTATCTCTAAAACTGAACTTTCAAAGCAGGTAGACACGCTAACTAGGCGTATATTAAGGTGCTTTGTAAAATATGTATTTTATTATAATAGATTAAAATAGAAAATGGTTAAGAATAGAAAATAGTTTACAAAACATATTTAACAAAAGTGAAAAAGAAGAGGAAAAAAATAAATAAACGCTTTTTCTTTTATGAGGAAAATTATGGAAGAGACAAGGGTATGCGATTAGTTTTAATCCTACCACTCTTCCGGTAAATATTTGACTCGGTGATTTAATGTGATAGAGATAAAGTTCAGGAGATGGGTTTTCGAATGACCAGGTCAAAGGCTGTCTTTTACTGCATCTCAACCACACATTAAGAATTTTCCGGCGGAAGCTTTAAGAAAAAAAAAAGATAACTGAAATTTCGGAGTTGCAGTCGCCAATGGTTATCACCCGATGGTCTAAAACATTTCCGGATTTCCAGATCAATTTTAAATAAATTCAGGTAATTTTTCCGATGAGTAGAGTAGAGTGAGAGAGTCAGTTAAGTTAGTCAGTCAGTTGAGTGAAGTGAACCTCCGTTCGTCTTGTTTCGGTCGGTTCGGATTTGTTGATCTCCATTAATTAGAGTTAGAGCTGTGTGTCACATTCGCCTGCTCCAACCGAAAAGGCTAGCTCTAAACGAAATAAAGCATCCTTTCAACTCATCCAAGTTGTGGAAGTTCGTTCCTTATAGTTTAATCTTGTACCCTTAGCTGTTCGGCTGGGTGTGTGGAAAGAATTTCTTCTTCCTAGGACTTTGCTCTGATTCGTTCAGGATACGCAGCGTCCGGTTCTGTCCCGATTTCCCTTTGGAAATGTATTAGTCGTAGGTTGCTTGTGGTCCCGGAAGAATCTTTATTTAATTTATGTGCCCGCTCATCAACCCGGCTGTCTTTTACCGACACTCTATACTTTTAATTTTTATGCCACACTAATGACATTATTAATACTCTTCATTTCTTTCTTTTTGGGTGGAAATGCTCCAAATCACTTTGAACAATATGTTTTCTTTCAACCTTCAGAAGGTGCTCTGTATGCCTAGTTTTGATACTCGGTAACTAACGTCTGGCATCACTTTCCATGATCGAATGCCTCAGCAATTGGATAGCCAGGGAGTATTCTTGAATGAAGACGCTAATAAGATTTTATATACCTGAGAAGTTTGCATTCTTGCGAGGAAAGCCACAAGATCTACCTCACAGCAAATGTTCCTTCTATCTGGAGTATCGGATTACATTCAATCATCCATTACTGGCGATGGATTGATTCTCCGACACCCAGGCGTTGTTGCGCAGGTCAGTATATTACGTGTTAGTTCGGGGTCCGTTCAAGATAATCTGATAGACGATCTTGGGTTTACAATGCAGTAGGCTTACTCAATTTAGCCTAAGATGCCCGGGTTGTATTGCACCAATAATGATGAGACATCACTTACCTGGTTGATTATGGGAGTGGCCTTCTTGGTCAGCAAAAGTATTTTCTTGGAAAAGTTCCAAAATTCTTAAGTTTTGATAGGCCGGCGGAGAACCTAAATCAAACTTTCTTTCGTTGAAGACTCGTAGTCTGGTTAGGGAAGTGTATTTAAAAAATCATGATTTACATGCTGCGCGGAATTTTTTTCTTCGTACGCAAGACCAGTTCTAACTGTAGCAATACGGTCCCGACCTGTCAAATGCTGATCACTGTATTCTTTTGCTTGTTAGGCGTATGTCATGATATAGGGAAAACGTCAGGGAGCATTATGTAGTTGATTTTCTAAGCATCGCTTAGATGTGGTACAAGGCAGAAAGCAAGAGTAACCCAGTGGAGATCGAACTCACTACTCATTTTCAACAGGTTCTAGCGGGACAAGCTTGCTAACCATTACACCACGTCAGGATGCTCACAGAGTGGGTTACATAGAGACGAGAAGTTCATCTTTTCCTGATTAACTTCGTTCTTTAAGCATCAACTTAAATTCAATATTAAGACGGAATGTCGGCAGCTTCCTCCATCAGAATTTGGCAAAAGTTGTGTAGGTCTCATGCATCTGAATGTAGTAAGTGGGGATCGTTTTAAATAAATTGTTCTCGATGGACTAAACATTGGCAACTCCTCCCGAATGTTAGCGAGATTAGAGTTGTTTGTTCTTGGTTTCTTCTTCCAAAGTTAATTTTCGTAAAATATATATGTTCATTGACTACTTTTAGTTCTGCACCTAATTTCATTTGTTTAATACCCCCTCCCACGTTACGTAAATAGAAATGGCAGTTTTTATGTAGATGGGGTCGCTTTTTGAATTTCGAGTGTTCCCTTTGTATTTCATAAGCTGTTTTAGTATTTCGACGAATGATTGGTTAATTAACTTAGTCCCACATTCACATATAGTGACTGTGTGTGTTTATTTTTATTACTAACAGCATTTTGTTAAGTCTCTTCTGAACAGACTTTTCAGATATTGGGGATTAGATTTTTTAATGTTGTTGTTTTATTCTCCCGCTCTGACACCATAGACACATTTTTACATATGGAGACTAGTCAAGACTTCATAGAGATTCGGAGGTAATATAGTGGATGTATTAAGAATGAAAAGTAAAATGTATAGATTTGGTGCAAGGAATGCTGTGGCATATTTGTTTCAGTGGCTAGCTACGTTTAATTATAAGAGAAAAGAAAACCATTTTTCCCACCCCACAGTTTGGGCTTTGCAAAGCATTTTGTATTATTTAATAAAATAATTATCGGTTTTTGCTATGACACTTTATGAAATTAAGCGCAGCACTAGATATTAAACAAAAAAATCTCCCAAATTTACACACGAGTTGGCTAGATGTAATCGTACGTTCTATGTTAACAGTTTGTTTTCACATAATTCTTGCTTGTGGAATTCTCGTGCGGCTCCAGTCTTTCCGTACAACTTTAATCTTTAGCATAGTTTTCTCTTTTCTAATTCTTTCACACCCAGTAAAACCTATCTTTGTGGATTTACTATCTTACATGGGTTGAACTTGATTAAAAAATATCATTTCAAATATCTCGGCTAATAAAATGTAGCAGCTTATTTTTTAACCTTATACTTAATATTCATCTACCGGCTTGTTGCAATGATCGACTTCCTCTGCTGCTGTCACCTTTTCTTTAATATTACCTCAATTTGAAACCACAGCGTAGAACGGAATTAAAGCGATTTTACCCGAATAAATTAAAGACTTTTAAGTTAATCGACATCTTTTCCGACGCTGCGCTATCTATTCATTTCTGCAGATTTTCGGTCTGATTAAAGTTACAATAAAAAGTAATAAATAAATTAACTTCAAATGAAATCTTGGTTGAAATTAAAAATGTTGTTACACAATGCTTCATGTAATTAAAAATGAAACATAATTATAAATAGTGGTTGAAAATGATTCTTGTAATGAAATAGGTTTATGAGTTGAAAATTATATTTGTCAAAGCTGCTGGTAATAAAGAGAATGTCAACAATAATGTGTCAGATGGTACAGTTGTCTATTTCACAATTATGCAAGTTTATTAAATCTAGAAAAGACATTAAGTATTAATTTTCAGTTTATTAACACTGTTTCGAAATTCCTAATCTTTTGGCCTTTCAATTTTTAAAGCTTCTGAAATAACAATGTTACCTGAAACATTGAATGAAACATTGAAACATTGAATGGTAAAATCTGAAAAAAATATATGGTGTTTAAGAGAGAAAAAATAAACAGAAGCAATTGAAAACGTAATTGAGGAAATCAATGAGAAAAGGAAAAATGCGTGATTAAGAATAAAGAGAAATAACTACATCTTGATCAAACAGAATAACTAAAAGAACAGTATTCTCGGAAAAACGAAAAGCAATGTAAACGAATTAGGCTTAGAGTCCAGTCAAAATAATGCAACAATAATGAAAGTACCAAAACAAACTTTCAGCCCATTTTATACAGTTGTGTAATCATTATGGGGAAATGGCGTAATCCATTAATATGTAAAATAAATAAGTAAAGATAACTGATGATTACATTCAATGTTTATCAATGGATTCACTCGTCTTCCTTTATCTCCGCTAGGAAATAATCTTCTAACATTGTTAGTATATTTTCTTTAGCTTCAGAATTTTCTGACGTGTTTACAAATATCCGACGGCAACAACGTACAGTAAAGAGCAAGTAATAATTGTTTGAAAGCAACGGAAGGTAATTGACTTGGATTTATAGATACGCGACTATTTACATACGATAGAATTATACAATCTACTTGCTAGACCATCTAAGTATCATTTCTTTATCTGTCTGTCTGTTTCTCTCTATCGCATTTTTATCTTGTTATACTTTCGTTTATTCCAATCATGAATTCACTGATATTTCACATTATGTTGTTCTCCATTTTTTTCCGTTTAATTTATTCTTTCTTGTACTCTCTTGTTCATTTCATTGTCTCTTTGGATATATTTTTCTCTTACTTTGTCACTTTCCATTGCTTTCAAACGTTCTCTTAATTTACCAAGACTTTCTCTTATCATTTGTTGCTTGTTTTTTTTTATTTTACATATTTTCGCTTCGAACCACGTTGAGTGTCATGCATCAATTTAATCATTAATTCAATAATTTCTTAGCATGTTTTGTACGATTTCAGTTTACTTTTTCATCGTTTGGATTGTAACAGTAATTCACTGATTGTTTAATTTTCCTCCAATTTTTGCTATCTAACTTTTTAAAAATTCACACATTCATTCTTTCTATTTGTTTATATTTCTCGTTTTGATAATAAGATAAACACATTTTATCTCCCTTCTTGCTTGTGACCATTGACGATTATAAAATGAATGTTTTCAGCGCGAAAGTTGAATTAGCCAAACAATGCCTGCTGCTATATTTTAAGCCCACATTCTTTCTGTTTTTCTATCTGTTTTAATTCTCGCTAAAAACCTATTAGTTGTTCTTTTTTATTTTTTCTAGTAATTTTTATCAGTTTTTTCTTTCTTTTCGTACCACTTGCTTCTTTATTTTTATTTCTTGTTTCTTTATCCTTGTTTATTCTTTCTTTGTAATTTTTTCTGATTCCGTATATATATTCTTCATCTCATCTGAATCTATCAGCTTTTACATATGTTCAGTTACTCTCAGAATCTGTTTGATGTAATATCTGTTGATATTGGTTCTGTTTTATTATTATAAGAGAAAAATATTTAAACTTGATACCAAATTCAATATCAGGACTACAAATTCTTTTTTCCAGTCAGACAATTTCTCCAACTATATCCTCGAGACCAATCACCTTTACTAAAAGAATCGGTGAATACATTTGTCGTTAAGATCTGCGGATTCTACCTTTGATACTACTATTATGTCTATTAAAACAGGCTAGAAAAAGGGGGAAAATCACTAGGCATGAAAAAGAATAAAAGCTTTACCTCAATATAGTTTTGCAAAGTTATGTATGTTTATTTTTTCTAGAGAAGTTAGATTTAACGTACTCATTTTTTATGGATTTTAATGGACAAAGAACGGTGTGCATTAATCTTTCAAACTTGTTCGCCATCAGTGACATTTTTCTAACAGGGATTTGTCAAAGAATTGTTTGAAAAATAAATGCCTTTGTCTTGTATTTCTTCCTGGAAGATTTTACGTACATAAAATAATCCCACAAACATATTCATATAAATATGTATAATTTTTATTAGTTCGATTTTATGCAGAAATACATATAATATGACCGTGTACATATAACGTATAATTACCACACTATAGAATTCATACACAAGATCATATTTATACATATATATAATATTTTAACAGAGGAATGCCCGCGCACATACACACACACACACACACACACATATATATATATACGTTCATGCACGCAAAGGGAAGTATTTATAAGCTTATATATATATATATATATATATATGTACATTGTGTGTATGTATATTTATACATGTTGCAACTGTGTGTGTGTGTGTATATATATATATATATATATATATAGATACAATTTTTATAGAGAGTGGTCGGTAGTAAAAAAAAATTAAATACACTTGTGTTTGCATGGATTGTTCTGACAAACGAAATATATTCGTGTTTTGCTACTACAATTTATCGAATATAATATAAATCTTCAAATACAAAACTGATGGAAAACATTAAGAATACTTCGTAGCTTTGAATCCCCGTCAAACATTTACATTCGCATCAAAAACTGAAAACAACAAGTAAATTATTTTTCACTCTAAGAAAATAGTATTCACTTTATATTTACAAGAATAAGAACCATCCCATTTTTTATGCAGCAGGTGATTTGTTAATACGAATTGAAAAAAACAATGTTTCTTTATGATTGAAATTTCTTGTCAGATATATGTTGTTTACCAGGGCTTGATTGCGTTTGGCACAGGGTGAGAATTAGGTGGTAGCCACGGAGGATAGAACGCACTATTTTCAAGCAGGATAGATTCTTAACTATTGCACCATCCTGAGGATAATTAAATAACCAAGGATGTCAAGGGTTATTCAGTGAATTAGTAAACTATATCTTTTAAACAAAGTATGTTTTCTCCAATGATCAATTTATATATGGAGGGGCATCTTAACTTTTTTAATCTTTAATAATTAATTACTTATTAAAAATAAAAATAAATATAGTAATAAAAATAGTAACATTTTAAAAAATCCAAGAAAGAGATTATTCGTTTTTTGTTTTTTCAAGCTTAATTGAACGTTTGGTTTTCTTTTTTAACTTGGCAGAAATTTCTTTGATTGTTGGATTATTTGTTTATGTCTTTCTTTTCCCTGGCCGGCCGTTAGATTATTGTTTTCTCCCTTTCTATTCCCTGGCGGACTGTTGATTCTAGTTATCTTTCTACACTTTTGGTCTACAGGTCCCATACTGGCTAATCGGTTGACAACTAACCCCCGCACTTGGATTGGCCAAAAAGTTAAAAAGAATTATTTTTTACCTTCATGGCAGAAAACATGTGTCTGGATGGGTGCAACTTTCTTCCAAATATTCTTAAGTCATTTTTTGCTTAATTTTAAATTTTCATGCTTAACTGAACGTTAGGTTTTCTTTTTTTTAACTTAACAGAAATCTTTTTGATTGGTAAACTTTAAGTTAGAACTTAACAATTCACAACCCTATTTTTTTACAGTTTTCTTTTTTTCTTTATCTTTTATTAATTAGAGTAGATAGAACAAAATATCTCCCGGTTCACACTCCACCTACGTCCATTGATCAGGTGTAGAGGCTCATCCATTGTTCCCTGTTTAGGAAGTGATTTCCGGCTCTCTCTTTTCTCTCCTCAGACACCAGTATTGGTGCTTCCGTGATTTTCCTGTGATGTATTTGGTTGGTGGCAAAGTGTCATCATTGTGATGGTACCGGGTTGGCAGTTTCCTGGTTGCTGCTTCTGACTGGTAGTTATGAGCCCTAACTCTTGCGTAGCATCAAGAGCGGCTGCTCTGATTAACTGTTGCATAATATCGGGATTCTTGTAGTGCAATGTCGCCTTTGGATAGATGTCCCTGCAATCGCTTTTGGTGGGCAACCCCGAGGCCACACTCTGATGCAGCCCAAGCCAGTTTCCCTCCCAGCGCATATCGTTGATAATGCCCGCCTGCATCATCTACTCAAGGTACCTCCATACCAACAAACCATAACATGAAAAATGGAATAAAAGAAAAACATAAACCAGTCAAAATCAAATCGCCAAAATCTCTTAACATTTCTTTTACTAACATCCGGAGCATTCGTAGTAAATTTTTTAGTGTAGAAGCTTTCCTCCATGAAAGTCCCTTGACATCCTAGCGCTTTGTGAGACTGACCTCAACTCATCAATTCACTCCTCGGACTTCTCGATCCATGGTTATCTTCCCCTCTTAAGGAAGAATTCCACTGTCCATATGTATGGGCTGGGGGGGGGGTTCTACGTTAGCGAACACCTTCCTGTAGCTAGGGTAACATCACTGGAATCCACTGACCACTAATATGTATGTCTCCGTCTGTGACTTCTCATTTTGGTAGCTAACATTTCTTCCTTTACCGTTCCGCCTTTCGTGATTTCCTATGCGACGTCCCTTGGGGAAAAGTGTTCCATCTTCCACTTGATGAGTGTGCCTTGGAGACTTCGTCTTGGAGGAAAGCTGTCATTGATGCCTTCATAACTACCAGGAAATTTCGTTTCAAACTTCATTCCTCTCCTTGGTTTTCTCCTGCACTGTTCGGTCGCCATTAAACCACAGGACCACTGCTTCCGACTATTTTGGAGACAGTCATCTGACAACAATAAACGCCTATTCACGTCTGCTCGTAATGAGTGCAAGAGAAGCCTGAATGAAGCCAAGCGGTTGTTTGCTGAGAGAATGAGACAGCTGAACGCAAGTTTGGCTCCAAGGACTATTGGCGGTTATGCAAACGAGTGCTGAAAATAGCAAATCCTCTATCCCACCATTAATCAATGAAATTGATGTTCTCACGTCCTCAGCAGACAAGGCTGAGGGCTTTGCTCGCAGATTCTCATCCAACTCCACATTTGACTCATCTGGAGTACCCTCATCCAACTTCCCTGTTAGAACTGAGGCGAAACTGTACGATGTATACATTATCCCGACAGTAGTATCCCGAATAATAGCAAAACTTGACCCTCATAATGCTAGCGGTGGTGATGGAATCCAGGTAATTGTCCATAAGAAATGTACCCACTGAACTCTCCTCTGTCCTCTCTAAACTGTATAACTACTGTCTTTCTACTTCCTTTTTTCTGCATGCTGAAAGTTCTCTTCTATCGTTCCTGTATTTAAGTACTTTGGTGAATCCTTGGACCCATCCAACCATCGCCCTATCAGCCTTCTACCAATTTTCGGGAAGTTGTTCGAGGCCATTATTAATGCAGAAATAGTTCAACATCTTACTGCCCATAAACTCTCTCAGACAGGCAGTATGGTTTCCGCTTTGTCAGGTCCACGGCCGACATGCTAACGAGCATTACGGAGTAGATGTCGCAGGCCCTTAAGGAGTCCATCGAGTCTCGTGCTGTTACTCTGGACATCTCCAAAATCTTTGAGAGGGTTTGGCACTCTGGTCTTTTATGCAAGGTACGGAGTTACGGTATCCAATCTTTTCTAAAAAACCGCATAATTAATGTCGTCTTGAATGGATATGCCTCCACATCTTACTGTAAAAACGTTGGTGTCCCTTAGGGCTCTATCCTAGGCTCGACGCTCTTCCTTATTTTCATAAATGACCTCCCAGACGAGATCAAGAGTCAAGTGGTAAGAATTGGCTTGTAAATTTCAATGCGTCTAATACCAAGCTGCTATCTGTCAATCATCACAGGCAACCTTTCCTGCACCCCCATAAGCATGGACCAAGCGAGTCTACTGCGCCTCCTCGGCCTTAAACTCTCTTTGGTCTCAAGTGGAACCACTACATAGCTAAATCCACTGCTAGGAAGGTTGGGTCACTGTGACGGCCCATTATGTTTTTTCCGCCTGAATCTATCCTGCATATATAAAAATCAACCATACATCTGTGCATCTAGTACTGCTGCCATATATGATCAGGCGAACCTGATCTTCATATCAGCGTTCTTGACAGGCTCCAAAAGAGAATCAGTAATGTAATAGATACCAATATGGCGGTCGACTCCAGCCACTTACCAACAGATAGGATGTGGCTTCCCTTTGTTCTCTAAATACTTTCATGGCTTATGCCTCAACGAACTTAAGTCACTGGTGCCTCTGCAACAGGTGTTTACTCGTGCAAACAAACAGGCAACTGGGTCTCACCCATTCATAGTCAGATCAACCAAATGCAGACGACAATTCTACAACTTCAGCTTCTTTTCTCACACTTCCCGCCTGTAGAACTCACTTCCATTTTCTTGCTTTCCTCACGGCTACAACCTCCAAGAATTTAAATGCAATGTGAATACTCATCTTTTAACCACTTGACTCTAGTACTTTCTTCACCACACTGTTTATCCTTTCCTTTCTCTCCACCTTTGCAACTGTCATCACACCTGCATTCCCATCCTTCTCTTGCTCCTTTCTAACTGGATCGTCTTTCTCTTCAGTCTCTTCTGTCTAATATTTTTTACTCTTATATAGACCCCTGCACATCAGTGGTGTTACCGCCTTGCTCGGGGGTGATACGATTAAAAAAATTAACTTGCGCAATGGTGAAGATTTTCTATACTTTTTGTATATATATTTTCATTGTACCTGTTCGGATGATCCTTACGCTATGATACTTTGACTTTGTTTTTAAGATTACAACTTAAGTGGCGGTAATGTCTCATTATCAGGTGAAATGTCTAAATGTAACCGCAACTTCTATGCCGTTATTAAAAAAAAGAGCAAAAGAACATAAGTTATTTAAAACGTACTTTGTATATTCCAAAGTTTTATGAGTTTCCAACAAAATTGTGTGTCCCGGTTATTTAGAAATTCCCCTAATTTGACTAAATAAAAACAAAAATTATGTAAAAGTTTTAACCAGAATGAAATGTAATAAAACTTAAGGAAAAAGACTAAACATAACACTGTTACCTAAAGTCTCCTCTGCATCGTTGAATCTTTCAGTTCTTTTCCAGGAAGATTTATATTACATAGCAGGCCAGAACACTTTACTTTGTTTATAAAAGACTTTTTAAGGTGTATGGCTTTTGGGAGAAATATATTATAGCTTTAACGATCCTTCAGATTTTCAAGTGATAGTTACATTTGTGCATTAGCTTGATTTTGACGTTTCAGTTTCATAGCTCATCTTGAGCTGCCGTTATAATTATAGACGATGTGTTTGGTTTTTTTAAATATATGACCGTTCATTCTATTTCACTTATGTGAAATCTAATTCCGATCATACAGATTTTATTTCGCTCTATATCTTTTCTTATACGAATTTTTCCTGTTAACTTTGAATTCTATCGAGATATGTCAAATTATTATTGCTTTCAGTAGTCTCATATATTTCATAATTTGATATAATCCAATAATACTCAAATCATTATATGAATTTTCGTAGTTTAATCTATCCGTCATAATTGAAAATCGTTTACTTTCTACAATACATTTTTCAATGCATTTACACTATATTTTGCAAAAACGAACATTTAGCCACAAAAGATTCGGGACAAAATATAATTATCAACATATTTAAACAACGGTTCATTCGTTCTCCCACGACGTATATATATATATATATATTCATGAGCCAGAGGTATTGCAGGCGGAGGTGGAGTGTTTATGAATATGGACAATGTAGACGTAAGGATCAAATCTGACTAGTGAAACATAGTATCAAGATTCAGTACGATCTCAAGACAGTTTCATTTTATCGAAGGGGTCAAATACGTTAGGTGATTTGTTTTGTTTGGTCTCTTATTTTTTTGTCAGTTGTATGGACATTTTGTGTTCATGATTATGCTTTACAGATCCGTAAAAGCATATATTTCGTTATGTTGCGCCTTGCATTTGTGCTTTGGTTCCGATTGAACAAGTGTGTTTGAAGAAACTTTAATTATACTTTTTATATTGTTAGTCTTGATAAGAGTTTTTTTATTGGTGTTGAACGTAATCCTGTCTGTACTTTTATGCAAAAACGTATGAATATATTCTTACAATCTTTTGTACCTAAAGTGGAACATTTGTTTAATTTTGGAGTCAGAGTGTTGAGAGATATAGACAGTGACAACACAAGATGCAACACAGCATTGTAGCTGTCAGTTTCTTACTTAACCGCGATTTTTCAACGAAAATAGCATTGAAAGATAAAATAACCATAAAAAGAGTTCTCATATTTTTTACTCCCTCTCTCTCTCTCTCTCACACACACACATATATATATATATATATATATATATATTTTATATTTTTTCACGTATGTGCATTTTTTTTTATTTTGTTTACTGCACATATAATATGGTCAGTATTACCCCGTTTATGAGAAAGTCAACATAAAGCTATACAGCCCACTTAACGTACAAATCAAACGAAATCAATCTCAGTATATACGATTTACATCATGCAAGTGATTGACACTTATTTTCAAAAGTAAAATGCGTATGTTGTTTGTATACTAACATATCCAGTATTTGGCGGTTTCATTTTGCGCCATACAACAAAATACGAATTGGAATACGCAGCTGCTTTCCTTCTTTTCTTTTCTATTATTTTAATTTTTCTCTTTTTTTCTATCATAGTAAATCTCAGTATATTTCCCATTTACATGGGGTGAAAAAATAACTATTTTTACATAAACCTTTTTCCCACTCTCACTCAATCCGTAATCATAACTTTCCGTTTAGTATAGAAATTGGTAAAAAAAAAACTTTTATCTGTTTTTAATTATTTTTTTATGTTCCCAAGTTGTATAGAGCACATTCATTTAATTTGAAAGCACTTAAGAAAAGCGGCTGTCCATGAAAAATTGTAAACACTGTCGCTTCCGCCTTCTCAGAATACATCCGCAAACAAGTCATGCATAAATCTTCCAATGATTACTTTCACAAATCGAGATAAAGTTTTGTTTGATGGTATAATGCAGGTTATGGGTGTAGAACGCCTTTAAAATATTCTCTTCTCTTTATTTTCTCGTGTCAGTGGACAAAGTGTTGTCAAAGAACATTAGCGATATCCGAGGAGGCAACGCCGAATAAAAATTTAGAAGTTCTCGATAAACGTTTAGCAAATTGATTTCTTTCGGTTTCCTAAAACCACTTATACTTGAATTTACATTGCCAATATACGTGAGAGATATGCACAGGTATTTTTGCTGATCTCTGAAAATAGACCTTAACGATACCGGTCTGAATATTGCCAAGCTCCCTATCTCGAAAATATTGCAATATTTTATCTAAATATTCGTCTGCTTTACTGTACTAGTCAATAAAACACTAGAAGATAACCAATGTTTTAATAGTGATTATAAGATTTAACTATTAAGAAATTTTATGTAACATTTCCTAAAATTATATATGTGTAATGTTAGCTTCTAAAATTAATATTTTTCTTACAAATTATATTTTCTAGTTAAAATAACAATGTTTTTAATATTTTTGTTTTAATTAAAATATTTCCTAATAAAATAATTGTTTACAAAAGGTATATATAGGTAAAAATGTATTTTTAAATTTAAAAGCATTATCTGTAAATTCATTTTTAAACAAATTTAAACTTTTCTAAATTAAAAGAAAATATTTTAAATGTAAAACGGAATGTTTATATTTTAGGATAATGTGTCACAGATGCTGCACACAGATTTTAACTTAGACCACTAAAGCAAGCTAAGTGCATAGTTTATTATGGATGATTCAAACTTCTATTTTCATTGTATCCCTCGTTTCATTACATTTTTATTTGTTTTGAAAAGATTTGATTAAACAATAGGATACGTTAAAGACCATTATTGTAAATATATTATGAGCTTTGGTATTATGCTATCACGAACGTCTGCCGATGGCTTGGTGGGTGAATATCCGGCTGCTGATGAATCAGTCTGGATTTGTTCCTAGATTGATGAGCTGTGATACAGCAAAACAAGTCTGTATGCATATATATATATATATATGTGTGTGTGTGTGTGTGTATATACTAACAAATTAATGGCTGGTTGAACCAGCAGAACCTATTTTGTATATCATTTAGCAAGAACAATGTTTCGGAAATCGTTTGACAAAGTGGAAAATTTCTACTTGTGACGCGTTTTGCACGAAATTCATCGGACTAAATGTCTAGAGAATGCCTTAATCGCAAGATCATTTACATTAAAATTGCATCCTGGTTCTTAACACATGTCACCATTCTTGACAGATATGTCATCACAAAATTGATCGAAAGAAAAGCTACAAATAAATTCTGAAATACAAATAAATAAAAAAAATTCTAAAAGTAAAATGTCACACTTATGGGCATGTAATCCTACTAATATAATAAACGTTCGATGAATTCCTGAATGACGAAACTAGTCACAAGTAATCTTTTTTCCATTTTATCACACACACACACACACACACACACACACACACACACACGATTAAAACGAAAAATTTTACCTGTATGCTTTTTATAATATGAGGATTAAATAAGCTGGTTAAGGAAATTCAAGGAATACAAAGACAACAAAATGATAGAAATATTTTCAATGAGACTTTTTGGATAAAGATGAGGATACAAAATTGAACAGAAATGAGGGATAACAGGTAGTTACAATATTACAATTCAGATTTCATGGCGTGTTTAAACGAAATCCCAAACTTAAACAAAACTCATTTTCATACAACGTAAAAGGAAGGATACGTTAAAAGCAGTATAAAAACAAAATTAAACTGGCTTAATATTATCAATTATAATAAATATATATATATATTTGTTTATAATATTTAAATAACCAATATCAAAACATTAAGAGAAACAATAATAAATATAAAATGTTTATTTATGGCTAAGCATTATCAGTAATTATTGAATGCAATACCAAAAACTAAAATAGTTTACAAATGGTAATATAATGTAAACCAAAAGATAATATAATATTAGAGATGCTATAAGTTAATGGACTTTACTAACTTTGTAAAGGTAAGACGTTAATATGTTTAGAATTTACTGTAGTTTCATATCTTTCATTTAACAATAAGTCACCATTAAATACTTCAACAATTTGCAGTTCTCTTGCAGACACGGGAATTATGGTTCATTTACCTATCTAGAAATTCTAGCTTGGTTAAGAACTTTCCATTTAACTTTAGTATTTTTTCTTCTCTTAACTTCCTAAAATATTTAGGAAGCGAAGTCATATTTCGTTTGGTCGTATTAGTGAAGAATAAGAGATTATATCGTATTATTGTACTACCAATATAAATTTTAGTAACTCTAGGTTTTTCTGCTGATGGGATAGAACACATATACAGAAGGGAATAAAGTAAAGGGCATTAGGCGAGATTTCTGCAGTTGCATAGGTTATTTCTACGGGACAAATTCCGATCAACTTTAAAGTTATTACTGTTATATAATTTCAGTATTTTTTCTCATGAAATTGAATTATATTTTCTGAATTATTAATTCACTATAACTAAGTTGTAGACAGCTTGATTGAAAATGATACTTTAATATTTTCTAGAAATAATCCTTTACCAATGTAAATGTCTAAATTTAGTACTAACTAATTGGTTCAATGGAGGATTATACTATAAGTTCTTCATATTTCTGTTTTTATTTGTTTGTTGTTTTTTCTGAAACAATTATTAACTTCTACAAATCTAATTTCAGAATCCCTATGAACTTTATCATAAGCCTCTTTTATGTTTTTTTTTATATTTCTCCGCAGGAATTGCCTGATTAGACCAATGTGGGAAAAACCTATGTACCAAGAAAGGGGCGTGTCTTTTGCTTAGTGATATATTGTCAGCTGTATAAATTTATTTTGTTTGATTATACATTGAGCACTTTTTTTATGTAGTTCATGTTAGTCAGTCCTGCAACTTATTTACTGTTTTTGATATATATATATATTCACTATTACAAGAGGTGGATATTGAGGACATCTACTTGCTATGAGTCATATTTATCAGCTCATGTTATATAGTGCCATGGAAATGTTTGCAACACGTCGCAAAATTTTTTTAGGTATTTCAAAATCAGTTACACTAATTAAACTTTTACTGATCATAGAACATATATTTAGGTGTCTATTCAAACAATCATATTTAAAAAATCTTTAAAAGTGTATACCACTTATAAAAGCAATATTTAGTAACCCAAACATCTTTTTATAAACGTGTTCACATTTTACTAGAATTTCCCAAATTATGATGGGGTTAACTTTTAGAAGATTCCAGATTAATTCTATGATTACTTTTAGAAATTATTAAAAGTATTGCGTCATTCTTTTTCTGTCAACCGTTTTTAAACATTGACTAAATAGCGAGAAGAAAATTAATTAATCAATTCCTATGTAACTGTATTGTTGATCTTCAGATTAATAGATTTTGTTACAGGAATATATCTAACCATGTAAATGCGCCACTGAGCTCTGCTTGTACGATATTTTGTCACTGGAAGATGTGTCATTCTGTTTGTTCCCTAAAATCTCTGACCATCCTAGAAAGTTAACAAAACTTTCGGTTATATTATTAGCAAGAAACATTAGTCACGAAACCAGAGTTGCACTTAAAGAATTTCCTAGAAGACTAGAAGTAAGTGGAGTAAAACTGAGTACAGATTCAAGCAATCGTTCACTTAGTCGATATAACATCTTTTCGAGTACTTCAAAGAAAAATCACCTAAGGGAAAATACATTCTTGCTAGAATGAATTTCGCAAACGAGCATTATATCAACGCTGCATTATTTTGAGAAAATGTACTGTGGTCAGATGAAATGAAAATTGAACTTTTTTTAGTAAAAATGCTGTGGTAAATATCTGAAAAAATAAGGGAACTGAAAATTCTGAACAGTAAAATCTGGAAGTGAATCAATCATGGAGTTGTTGTAGTGAACAAGGTGTAGTGAACATTACAAATAATAGAAAGAAGGGTAAATAGAGCATATTATAGGCATGTATTAAAGAGAAATTTACGTCAGAGTTCACATTCGCTGCGCTTAAAATCAAGCTGAGCCTTTCGACAAAACAACAGACCTAAACATACTGCAAAGCTTACAAAATCGTGGTTAAGTTAAAAAAGAATAAACATTCTAAAATGGCCAAGTCAGATCTCAAGCCGACTGAAAATCTCTAACGACACCTGAAATTTGAGAATTCAAACAAGAAAGTCGTAAAACATACATGAATCAAAAGATTCTTATGAAGAATGGAAAAACATTCAGTCAGTCACTTAAATGCCAAATGTGATACATGCTAGGGCGATCATATCTGGGAAAGAGACCTGACTGACTGTGCAGAAGATTCCCGCAGTCAGTCAGTTAAGTGCCATACGTGATACACGCTTGGGCGATCATGTCTCGAAAGAGACATGACTGACTGGGCAGAAGATTATCTCGCAGTAGGTTGCCATTGCTTTCAATGGTAGACTGCTTGCCAACCAAGGCTATAGAACCCAATCTGTCCTGTTATTACTGGAAGGAATAGACGGATTAATACCTTTCCCAAGGGTATTTGTGCGTAAGTGAAGGCAATGAATTCAGCTGGAATTCGAACTCGGCTCCCCGATTTCTCGCTCCGAGCCGATATCCACTGGACCACAACGCACATTCCCGCAGTAGGTTGCTATTACTTTAGGCGGTAGACTGGTTGCCAGCCCAGTTTATAGAACCCAAACATAGTGAGGAAAGAAACTGTTTCCTGAGAACTTACGGTTCTATTTAACTATTTTGATTGTAAAATGTTTTGTCGCCAATCTAGTGATGCACTTTAATTCCTAGAGAAAAGTTCATCATAATGTTTACCATGAAAGCATTTATAGAAAATACCTCTCTCTCACTCTCTGCCACATCCCTTTCTTAACTGACTGACTGACCAACATTTTAAGTGGCATATGTGCAGCACACTTAGGTGATCATTTATCGAAAGAGACATGACTGACTGGACAGAAGTTTGACCTGCAGTAGGTTGTCATTACTTTTTGCGGTATACTGGTTGCCAGCCAAGGCTATAGAATCTAATCTGTCCTGTTATGTAACGCATAATTAGAGGGAAGAGACATTTTAATACATTTCCAACGGATACATTTCCATAATTCAATGCAAAGAATTAAACTTGAATTTGAACTCGGCTACCTGATTTCTCGTTCCGAGCCGATATCTACTGAACCACAACGCACATCCATGATCATGTACCGAGCTGAAATGTTAAGCATCTATTTTATCTATAATTTATTGTCACATATATATATATAGCTTTATGATTGTGTGTGTGTTTTGCATGTAGAGTGGGGTTTACAGATTCTACAATTCAAGCAAATTCATTTAAAATTAATGAATTATCAGAAGAACCGTAGAAAACTTAAAATAAAAGACAGACCTTATAATATGTGGTAAGCAGAAAAAAAAACGATTACAAATATTTTTAAATGAGTTTTGATTTCTGTATTTTTCTTTTGGTACATAGCATTTTACTTTAGATGACTTGGAGAAATGAACTAATTTCCAAATTATAGAATGTAATATTCTGCCACACATACATTTCTCGTGACTTTATTTTCATCGAATATGATTGAGGTTGGCAAATACCTGAATATCTAAATCAAATATAATGTCCATCAGGAACTTCGATCGACGAACAGTTGATCTTTGGTGACCTAAATATACACAAAATTCCCAATCAAAGATATCCTATTAAGTTTTGTAGTTGGCATCATTTCAGAATGTCAGAAGACCTAGGAGCTAGAAGTGTTGATCTATAACGTGACCTCAAATCCTCCAAGTGTAACATCGGCTCTCTAATTATGTCGGTGTCTCAATCGATATAAACAACTAAGTGAACACAGCTGAACTTAGGATGTAAAGGCATACAACACCAGGATAACAGCAGAAAGATATATAAACTACAAGAGGCGGAATCCTTCATAAACACGCAAGAATTTCTAAAGTTAGTAAATATATCCTAAAGGCTACCGTCTCGACGTTAATTTGAGATGGTACAGAATTTAATAAATATCTCTTTTACGTATGAGGCATTTTGAAACGCATTATTATCATGCATTAGTAACATAACATTAAACTCTCTATTTTTTCTCCCCGAGTCGTTCATTTAATCTCTGCTGCACATCTGTGCTGTGTTCTTCTATTAAGACGAATATTCTCTATTGATTCCTGAGGGTTAAACTTGCCAGTCCAACAATGAATAAGTGAAATACTAAGCTGAGATGATTTGAAGTATTAATAAAAACATTGGGTACGTGCTCTAGACAATTTCTACTTATAAATAAGCACATAAATGAATCAAATATGAAAAAGAAGACGAAATAAGCACGTTAAAATAATCGATTTCTCGAGAAACGACGGATTTTCACGGGGATCGGACAAGCAGATGGAAAAGCTCTGAGCGAAGGAGGTTTTTTTTAGTATAAAATGTGAGAGGATGAATAGAGGCAAAAGAAAAAAAGAAGACTGCATGTCCAGTTCAGTGGTTTCAATAAAATGGTTTTGATTATGCATTCGCCATCAAGAATGAGAAAAAAAAAACATTTTATGGATTTCAGAACAAAAAGATTATAGATAAATTGGAAACACTGTAAGAACATTTTTGAGATGGGAGTTTTCCATATTGTTTGAGATGGGGCGAATTATCCTATTTTTTCCTTCAACAAAGAGCTAGCTGTTCTAATGAAATAAGATATGGTACATTAAAATGCTTGAAAAAATGTATTTATTTGTGCAACAAGACTATATCAGGCTGATGTTTTGGATGATAGAAAATTGTTTATTTTAAGATCAACAGATTTGGTGTCCAATATTAGTTGAATGACGTGGATGTTTTATGCATTCATGTATATGAATTTCATTGAGAAAATTTAAGAATGGAAAACTTGCGTACATACATATATACGTAGAGGACTAAC
The DNA here is from genome assembly GCA_037127315.1 of Ascarosepion bandense. Taxonomy (NCBI): domain Eukaryota; kingdom Metazoa; phylum Mollusca; class Cephalopoda; order Sepiida; family Sepiidae; genus Ascarosepion; species Ascarosepion bandense. The sequence goes on from JBBBDQ010001401.1 coordinate 825,708, forward strand.
AAACGTTCAATTTAAAAATACGTTTTTCTTTCTCCTTAAATCATCACTAATATTCCTTGGCGCTAACATTTAACTCAAATCGCCAAAGTATGAAGTTTTGCTCTCCAATACGTCCGCACGCTACGTCATAAATATTCTGTCAAACATGACGAAGGGAGACTTTCATCCTGTCAGGTATAGAGAATGGACGCCCGAGACGACACACTTCACAGAATAATCACGCGCGCCAACTACAAGCTAAAAAAACATTGGTAACGACTTAATGAGTAAAAACGGATTTTCCAGCTCAAGTAGATAAATACAGACACTTTTCTATACGCAGAAACACATACACACGTCGCATAAGTATTATCGGTGTAAACGCAACACAGCTGATACGGCCACTCTTGTCAATACGCATTCGCTTTGCGCATACATACATTACAGTCGGACGCGAGACAAGTTTCCCGTGTCAACAAATGTATTTTGCACTTGGTAAACTGTATTTTATCCTTGTTTCAAATTGTTGATTGTCTAAAGGGCATCAACTCCTGGCTATGTTTAACATATGCATGTAAATCCTCAAGCCTACAATACATTTTCTTACATAAACTGATATAATTAAATACATTTAAATATTAAGGAAATTATTTCACTCATGTCCCATGTAAATCATGAAATTTATCTTTTCATAAATGCATCTAATAATCATTGATAAAATTGTGTCTATTACCATATATCATTTGTTATGCAATTTATAAGGTAAAAAGAATAAAACTATCTTGCACATTTATAAATCAGACCATTCGTCTTCGCATTGAATACTGTCGCCTTGTTTGGTCGGGTGCTCTTTTTATTCACATTGATGTCCTCGACAAAATCCTAATAAGGATTTGCCATGTAATCGATTCTACCTTGAAAGTCCATCTTCAGTAGCTTTCTCATTGACTTGATGTGACTTCCCTTTATCTTTTCTTCAAATATTATCATGGCAGCTACTATGAGAAGATTATTTTTCATGATCCGCAACTACATGAATTTGCATATGCTATCAGATTGGCATAAAGTTCCCAAGATTTTACCGTTGAAATAGCTAATCGTAACCGCCTTATTTACGGTAGCAGTTATTCTCTTGCACTTCCTGCCTTTGGAACTCCCATGCGTTTAATTGCTTTCCTGGTAGCTACCATCACCAAAAGTTTAAAAGCAACTTAAATTGGCATATTCACCCGAATCCAATATATTACTTATGTTTTTGTCAAGACACATGTACCTACCTTTTTTTATCTCACTGTAAACTCTCTACACACAGGTGGCTGTCCTGCTTTGCTTGGCGTGAACTGATCACAAATATTTTATTCCTTACGAAAGAAGCAGACAAATATAATTCTACATTGATGTTTTTGTTATCCAAAAGGCCTTTGTAATTATTGTGCTCGCTACAAAATTAAGTTATTATTATTATTATTATTATTATTATTATTATTATTATTATTATATGTATTTAAACAAGGGCCTGACCCCACAGAATATAAATACTGATTGTTTAAAAAAGCACGGTCGCATTTTTTCTTTAAAATTACATTCAGCCACAATTCCTTGAAAGAAAAACGTTGCTAATAATTATGTTGAAAAAAGGTACAATTCTATCAGAAATTACGTGTTGCGGATATTTGTCACCACTTTGTTGTGGTGTTGTGGCGAGACTTTGTCACACTGTTGTAGTGACCGGATTTCGTCGTAACTAAGACATGGAAAAAGAACATAGAAGTGTTAATAAAAAATAATATAGAAATAAGTAAGTTCGAAGGTATTATTACGCTGCCTGACTAGTAACAGTAGTTAACTGCTTCCGATAACCGCTGTACTTAACTGCACGTAACAGCTCTCTATACGTCACGCAGAGTTCATTCCTTGCAGAAGGGCACCATAACATTAAGAAATAGATGAAGATTGAAAATTATAGCGCACGATTAAAGCAATTCATTCGAAAAATGATGAAAAGACAAAAATACTCACGACCCACCAAAAAGATAAATGAAGGGAAAAAAATGCTCTTTCTATTTTCACAGTTCCGTTTCATAGAACTTTAAATGAAATGCTTCAAGCACACATTAATGAGAAGCGGACAGGTCACAAAAACAAACTATGAAAGAATTGCTAAAATATTTGCTCAGTCCCGGTTGTCAAGCAAGTGCTAACCTATGCCGAATCATGCGCAGAAGGATTATTGTTGTCCCAAATATGAATAATTCTAGCACGAGGCGAAAAAGGAAGTGGCGTAAGTCTGGTAAACATTAAATATCCTAGACTTAACTAATTTCATTCGCGACATATTCGTACAATTTGAACATTCACAGCAAGGACTCATCCATCACAATTCAATCCTACATATGTCACAGTACCAGATATTCGCAAAGAAAGTTCAAAACCCGGATGACAAATTTTTATATACAAATGCTCCTGAGTAAAATAAAATGATTTGAATTGAAGAGTGTATGATCCCAAAAACAAAAGTAAAATTTATAATATCTACACTAAATAAATAAGTTGTTATTTATTTAGTTGTTAGTAGGACCACTCTACCCTACAAAAATAAGTTACCGCAGTATTATTTCCCAATACAAAATCAAGCAGGCCACTCAATAAAGGAGAGTGAAAGATAAATATTGACGGCAGTCGGGCAACTATGTCATTGATTCGGACCGTAGCATCTCTCAATCTTCAGGTAATCCACCGCTGTTGACCAACTCTAGAAACAGGACGACTCGATCGCGCACAAGCCGAACTACTCACACAGATGAATCTCTTTTGATTCTACACACAGGTGTCTTCTACACTGGATGAAGAAATGATCTTCAAATCTACTCAACACACTGAGAAATCTTGACAGCTCATCAACACAAAAAGCAGGAGTATTTTTAAGGCTAGCGAAACTGTCCCTAACACTCCCCTCTAAGATTCAGTCAAGCCAAATTCGTGTTGTTTCGGAAACCTGTCACGTGTGGCATTCCCAGAAAATCACATCGCGTATGACACGGACACTGGTTTCAGATCTGTCTGGAAACCTGATGCTTGCCACCGCCGCAAAGAGTGAGGATAGCAAACGCACGAGCTTTTAAAATTTAACCGGAAAATGTCACATGTATTTCTTAAGTAAATTGTAGAGTTTATCTGCTAACTATATTTTTATCTCGATTCGACTGGGGTGTAAGATAGTATAGGAAATAAGACAATGACACTGAAGTAAATAACAATTAAAACATGTATTATTACCAATAGGATACATAGAGTTGATTCAGCATGCAAATAGTGAAGGAAAATTTGTTTCCCTTGTAACGTTAAGAAACGTCGAAAGTCCCTTGTTGAACGTAAGTTAAAGTTCCTGAAAGGAAGAATAATGTAATGTTGTACATACTCTTGTTGATTTGAAGAAAGTTACAATTGGAAAATTTGTGTGTGTGCACATGTGTGTTAAAGAAAAAAAATGCCGCCTAATTGCGACCTGCAATTAGTGCGGCTGTGCGAGCAAGAATTAAACCCATGTCTCTCTGCCATACTGGATAACAAGGTGGTATCGCTCGTGTTGGGAATCTTTTGTACATTCTTCCACTATCACCGGCCGATAGCTGGGTGGGGGGAAGCACAACTGCCAGAAAAGCTGTGTGTGAGTCCTTAAATAGGCAAACCAATCTGAGCGGGGAAAAATGCACGTGATAGACAAATGAAAGACGCGTGTCTCAAAGATGAGAGCACGCCAGACAGAATTAAATGCGTAAGGATGAAATATACAATATGTAAATGCGTGAGTGCGTATGTGGGTGTGAATGTAAAGATATGTATGTGAGTATCACAAAATATTATTGGCAAAATTATTTTATTATATTTAAAATATATTTTTTTATTATTTATATTAATACATTTATTGATTTATTATTATTTCATTGTTTTTCCCGTGTTTGAAATTATTATGTCTAACTTTCTTAAATGTTCGTTAGCTTTTGTTTACACAAATTTATCATATATATAAAATTTGCCATTTCAATTTTTATTTCATCATTTATTAGTTTAGGTGTTATTACTATTAAAATCATAATATATATTATATATACTATTCCTCAACTAGATGTTTGTATTGGTGATATGCTAATGCATTTTAATATACTTTAATGTTTTTTGGCAAATAATTTTTGTATCCACCATATAGTTTTCTACTGAGGACAACAGTGAAAGGCCATAAGCCTTATCTGTACAATATAACTGCTTCTGTAACTCCTCGAAAAATATCTCAGCTTTGAAGATTCTTTGAAGCGATAACTTCAACAAAGTTTTCATCTTTTCTAATTCTGTTCAATCTTCCGCAATCGTCGCTTCTGTATCTTTATCCCTGAAGCTTTCTAGACCACAAAATTCATAATACTATTTCTCTTTCTGTATCATAAGAACAGATAACTTATTAGGAAGATTAATTCTTTTAAAGATAATATTTTAAAATTATTTCAACCTAAATAAAGGGGATAAAGTTACTAAGATGCAAGGAATTACTGGTTGCATCTAAATATTTGATGAGTAATGTTAACAGAATATAAGCTAGTACAGAGTTCTACAAACGAGAAGTGCTTAGAAGAAACTTTTATTATAGAACTTGCTGATAAATATAGTCAATCTAGTACAGCGCTAAAATTATTAAATTCTAGTAACACGGACATTATTTAAAATTTGAATTGAGAAAAGAGTGAGAAGTCCATAGATATAATTTTAGACATTTCTAAATGGAAATACAATGGGCGAATACATAATGAGCTCAAATTTATAACACCAGTCTTGCTACTTAAGATATCTATCCGAGACGAAAAATGTCTTTTCGAACTCACTTAAAACGTTCAAATCTTTCAATCATATTTAAACAAAATTAGACTTCACCAATGTCAGATATCATGTAATATGACGTAGTTATTTTGTTCATTTTTGACGCGCTATGCTGAGCTAATGAAAGTATGTGTCTCTATGAATGTACATAAATATCGAGATATTAGTAATTATCATATTTTTATGTATGTAATCCTACATGAGTATTAGACACACACACACCCACACACACACACACACACATATATATATATATATATAAAGGAAAATTCAACACGTCATTTCCTTTATACATTTTATATAAAGTTAATCTTGCTGTGTTATCCTCACCGTTTACTCCTGTATGGATATATATATATATATATATATATATATATATATATATATATTTCTGTATGAATAGATACATTTTATATTAATGATTAAGCCAACGAAGCCCTTGATAAGTGTTGGCCAAAAGGTTCCTCGGGTTTGGAATAATTATGACGTCTACTTTATATATATATATATATATATATATATATATTGTGAGTGTATGCATGGAACAAGTTGGAAACCTGTATAAATTAAGTGGTCTTGCTATTTATATTAAATTTATTACAGACTTCTTGGTAATGAAATTATCGCGTAATTATATGCCCATTTTTATTTTCAAATATTTGTTTCTTTATTTTTACATTCACTTGCAATGAGGTGTAGGCAGTTAATGAATAAAAAGCGACAAAGCGTGTAATAATTCTTGGTTCCGAATAATCTTAAATTATATATGTGCGTTTGTGTGTGTGTTTATATATCTATTTATATCTATATGTAGAAGTGAATATATATATATATATATATGGATGTGTGTTTATATATGTAGATGTGTGTGTATGTGTATATATATATATATATATAGAGAGAGAGAGAGAGATGTGTGTATATATATATAATATAATTATATGGTTGTTTTATTATCAATTTTGCGACATGGAAATTTCTATGTTTCGAGATAGGTTCTCATCATCCGGCAAATGTTGGTGTGGTTGTGCAGATGATTTACATTTAAATGACAAATTATTTTGGTTTGGTGTGAATGTATGTTGGTGTTTTTTTTTGTGTGTGTGGCTAAACAGAATGGAGATTCATTTGGGGTGTGACCCCGAAGAATACATGCTAAGCAACTGTTTTCCTCTTTTGTCCCTTTTTTCCTTGACCCTATTCATCTCTTGTCTGTTTCTATTCCTTAATGTTTTATCTCCAATTAATCTGATCTTATCAATATCTCTTCAGTTTTATTACATTTGACGTGATATTCCTTTTTAGTACCAATCTCCTATTCTTTCCTTTCTCATCCTTTTTAGTTCATTTGTTAAAGAAAATATTTTTTCCAAATATGTTGCAAAGTAAAATTGATATATAACCATATATATATAATTATATTATATTAAGCTCTATAATACTCATTATATTGAGCACTGTTTATAATAAAATAAATGCCAGAACACTCAAAATAAAAAAAAAACTTTAGTCCTTTTCACTTGGAATTATATATATATATATATATATATATGAGTGTGTGTATAATTGTTGATTACTTAATTTTTGGTCATAATAAAATTAGACCAGTAAACAGGTGCATTAGAAAGTGTCCAACACAATTATAGTTTAAAACCTTTGAATATTTTTCATTTGTAAACGAGTTATTAGGTAACCTAGGTTTCTAACATGTTGTGTCTCCTGGCGATTTGCAATAACTGATTTTTACCGTTTCTTTAAGGACGCTGACGTAACGGGTATACTTTTCTTTGAACGCGCAATTTTCAAATTAGATATAACTTTTTCATCCATGGTTGTATGACCCACATAGATATTTTATGGAATAGTTACACTTAGTCATAATGTCTCTTTTATTCAATGATTCATTTTTGTTTGGAAGTAAAATAATAGCTAACTTTTCTTCCTGGTACACTCTACATATTTTGCCACCGTTAGAAGACTTGGCTGATTTCACTACGCTCTACATAATATCTGGCTTTTTCTGTAATTTAATATTAATTTCCACATGTCGCTAGCCAATTTTGTACAATTTTGAATGGTTTCTATTGTAAATGTAGAACTGTGATTAAACCATCTGCACTTTTGTCGATTTCAAACATATTTTGACCAGTTAAGTGTCATGTATTTTACTTTCAGAAGGACTTCTGTTTTATACACTGTACTTGAAGTGGGCATTTATTTTTGTCCCAGCAGATATATTCTTTATTAATTATTTTATTTTTTTTACAATATTATTTAAATATGTGGCTTTTTGTTTCTTTTAGTTCTGTGCTTTATGAAAAGTGCAACCATTCCATAAATTACTTATTAGGTTCATACAACCATGGATGGAAACGTCAAAACTTATAATTTTGAAATTGCGCGTTCCAAAAACTTCCCCTTTAGGTGAGCGTTTTTAAAAAATGGTAAAATCATTTATTTAAAAACATCTGCCGACATCAAATGATCGAAAATTATGTAGCGTAATAACTCGTTTACAAATGAAAAATATGACCATGTAAAGATACGTGTGTTTGTGTATATATATATATATATATATATATATATGCATAAATAGATAAATAGTACTACGAATATATATATATATATATTCTCTATCTATATATATAGAGAGAAAAAGAGATGTGTGTATGTATATTTATACATATAGATATGTGTGCGTGTATATATGTGTGTGTATTTAGATGTTTGCGTGTATAGATATGTATAAATATTTGCGTGCATAGATATCTATAAATGTTTGCGTGCATAGATATCTATAAATGTTTGCGTGCATAGATATCTATAAATGTTTGCGTGCATTGATATCTATAAATGTTTGCGGGTATAGATATCTATAAATGTTTGCGTGTAAAGAGAAGTATATATATTTGCGTGTATATGTAGATATGCTGCGTATATATATATATATATATATATAAAGATATATATATATATGTGTATATGTATATGTATATATGTTCGTGTATATATATATATATATATAGATAGGTGTATATATGTTTGTGTAAAAATATATATAGATATATATATGTTCGTGGATATATACATCTATATATAAGTTTGTGCATATATATATATATATATATATATATATATGTAGATACGTGTATATATGTTTGCGTATATATATATATATAGTTAAGTGTATATATGTCTGTGTGCATAAATATATAGATAGGTGTATATATATGTTTGTGTGTGTGTGTATATATATATATATAAAGATAGATGTATATATGTTTGTGCATATATATATATATATTGATAGATGTATATATGTTTCTGTATATATACATATAGATGTATATATATGTTTGTATATATATATATATAGCTAGATGTATATTTGTATATATGCATCTATATGTATATATGTTTGTATATATATATATACAGATGTATATATGTTTGTATATATATATATATATCCAGATGTATATATGTTTGCATATATATATATATATATATACAGATGTATATATGTTGGTATATATATATATAGATGTATATAGGTTTGTATATATGTTGGTATATATATATATAGATGTATATAGGTTTGTATATATATATATATATATAGATGTATATAGGTTTGTATATATATATATATATAGATGTATATAGGTTTGTATATATATATATATATAGATGTATATAGGTTTGTATATATATATATATATATATATATATATATATATATATATATATATAGATGTATATAGGTTTGTATATATATATATATATATATAGATGTATATAGGTTTGTATATATATATATATATATAGATGTATATAGGTTTGTATATATATATATATATATATATAGATGTATATAGGTTTGTATATATATATATATATATATGTATATGTATATAGGTTTGTATATATATATATATATATATATAGATGTATATATATATATATATATATATATATAGATGTATATAGGTTTGTATATATATATATATATATATATAGATGTATATAGGTTTGTATATATATATATAGAGATGTATATAGGTTTGTATATATATATACAGATGTATATGTTTGTATATATATATATATACAGATGTATATAGGTTTGTATATATATATATATACAGATGTATATATGTTTATATATATATATATATATATATAGGTTTGTATATATATATATACAGATGTATATATGTTTGTATATATATATATATAGATGTATATAGGTTTGTATATATATATATATATATATATATATATATATATATATATAGATGTATATATTTGTATATATATATATATAGGTTTGTATATATATATATATAGATGTATATATATATATATATATATATATATATATATATATATATATATATATATATATATATATATATAGATGTATATATGTTTGTATATATATATAGATGTATATATATATATATATATATATATATATACAGATATATATGTTTGTATATAATAGATGTATATATGTTTATATATATATATATATACAGATGTATATAGGTTTGTATATATATATATATACAGATGTATATAGGTTTGTGTATATATATACAGATGTATATAGGTTTGTGTATATATATATACAGATGTATATAGGTTTGTGTATATATATATATAGATGTATATATGATTATATATATATATACAGATGTATATATGATTGTGTATATATATATACAGATGTATATATGTTTGTATATATATATATATGTATATATATAGAGATGTATATATATATATATAGAGATGTGTATATATATATATATATAGATGTATATATATATGTTTGTATATATATAGATGTATATATATATGTTTGTATATATATAGATGTATATATATATGTTTGTATATATATAGATGTATATATATATGTTTGTATATATATAGATGTATATATATATGTTTGTATATATATAGATGTATATATATATGTTTGTATATATATAGATGTATATATATATGTTTGTTTGTATATATATATAGATGTATATATATGTTTGTATATATATATATAGATGTATATATATATGTTTGTTTGTATGTATATATATATGTTTGTTTGTATGTATATATATATGTTTGTTTGTATGTATATATATATGTTTGTTTGTATATATATATATAGATGTATATATATATGTTTGTATATATATATATAGATGTATATATATATGTTTGTATATATATATATATAGATGTATATATATATGTTTGTATATATATATATAGATGTATATATATATGTTTGTATATATATATATATAGATGTATATATGTTTGTGTGTATATATATATATATAGATTTATATATGTTTTGTTTATATATGTAGATGTACATATGTTTGTGTATATATATATATAGATGTATGTATATGTGTATAGATGTATGTGCTGTGTGTGTATATGATCGTGTATATATATATGTGTGTGTGTGCGCATAGATATATGTACGTGTTTATATATGTAAATATATAGAGAGATATATATGTGTATATATATGTATTCTTGTGTTTGTGTGTGTGTACATTTATATAGATATTTACGAATGTATACATATGTGTGTTTGTTTTAGTGTGTATTGTTGTGTCCTGTTAGGGCCAAGAAAAATCCTGGAAACAAGAATTCCGCTAGAACTTGTGTAATGGAAATTTGAATATATCTACAAAATAATATGTTATTATTCAGTAGATTGACTTATCCGTCAGAATAGTCATGTTATGCTGCGTTTCGAGAGCTTTTACCGGAAGATTTGCAGGTTATTATTTATGAAGAGGGCAAAGTACATTCCAGTGAACATAAGCAACATAACAGATATAAATAAATTTAGATATGTGTCTGTTATATATATATATATATATATATATATATATATATATATATATACATATATATATATAATATATATGAAAGATGACGCTTACCCGGCTGCTGATCGTTGATTCAGTAGTTGGTTTTCGACTTTACTTTTACAACGGTGCTCTTTCCCGCTTACGTTGTGGGTTTCGATTTCAAGGAAGTTACGCCAAATGTCTCCTCCCTAAGTCGAAACAGACTGTACGCGCGCGCACAATTGGGTAAATAAAAACGTTACGAAAAATAAATTGAATGACGCCCGAATCAGTTGAGGAAATCTTTTCAAATACTAAAAGCAAAATAGAATAAAAAAAAACGTCAATACCTTTTTCCCAAACCCTGTTTCTATCAAGCCTTCAAAGAAATGGATGTATGGACTAATTTATCTAAGTAGTTATTTGCGAAGTGTTTTTATATTTCCCGTCTCAGACAGACAATATCCCTTCACTCCAACTGGAATTTCAAGTTTGTGGTGATTCGAAATGTCTTTGTTTGCCTCACAACGAAGCTTTGCGAAAACTCCAGAAAGATGGTCTTTGTGTGTGTTGGGTAAATCTGTCAGTGGCGGTAAGGCGTTTTACCTGTCTTAGCTCAGCGAAACAACAGATTTCTTACCCACGATGCTCTGTTTTAATACTTGTTTCTACTTTACTGGTGTAGTTTCGGTTAAACTAGTGCAATGGTAATATAGAAAATATCTACAAAATAATGTTTTATTATTCAGCAGATTGAATTGTCCGTTAGAACAGTGATGTTCTGGGTTTTTCATGCAAATCTACTTTCTGGCCCTTGCAGCCAATGAAATCATTCTCGCCCCCAGCTTTGGGGCGGAGTTACTCATTTCTCTTGGTTTAATCGAAGAAACAGCTCTACTTCTATGACATCACTTCTTTGCGTCTTTTTTTTCTTTGAAGTCAGCAAATCTACCCTTTATGCTTGCAACGTCTTTCTCGGAGAAATTCTAATTTAACCATTTCTCATAGCAAGCAATCTAACCTTAGCACTTGTCAAATATTCTTTTATTTTGTGACAATCGTTTTCGACAATCCAAAACCACTTGGTCAATAAAATCTCTGTATCAGTTTTGAACCCTTCGTCGGCCAGGCTGCTTCTGCTGACCACGTCTGGTCTGGATCTCTAGTAAACAACCACAGCTGTAATGAAATATGAATTAGTTGATATTTCAGCTTTATTGGTTGCAATTTCCCTTTCGTTTTTTACTCTGCTCATGTTGGGACAAAACAAATTGTCCCAGTTTTTTCGATTTATAAAAATTAGTTATACGGACTAACGCAATTTTTTTTCGTTTGATCTGCAACAATTAATATAGTTTCTTCATTTCCGTTTTCATGCCAAATGTAATGTTAGATATATTTTAGCGCCCATATATATATATATATATATATATATATATATGTGTGTGTGTGTGTGTCTGTTTACATATACATATGTGTGTATATATATATGTTTACACATAGATATGTGTGTGTATATATATATATATATATATATATTCAGAGACGTACTCATGAACTAGGTAAACATGTCATTCCGTTTTGAATTCAGAAGCACCCAGAAATACTTCCAACACGCTTCACAAATGAATTTATTAAAAACTATAGAACTGATTTTAGAAAATATTTCAGTCCATTTTAACAACCAAAACTATATTATAATAACAGTTGATGCAATGGGGACAAAAATTGCACAGACATAAGCAACACTCACATAAGTATGGGGAAGTCATAAAACAGAATACACTAAATCATGGAAAAGATATCTAGATGATTGTTTTATCGTTTAGAGATCAACATGGGGAGACATAAGTAAACTAGACAATCTACTATAAAACTTGCACGCTACAATTAAATTCACGCTAAAATATAGCTATAATGAACTGCCATTCCTAGACTTACTCATAAAAAACACAATTATACCATCAGAGTCATGTACCATAAATCCCCAGATTCCCAGTAATACCTTCATTTTAAGAGCCAGTACTCTAAAGGTTTTCTAAAATCAATCCCCTACTCTTTGCACAATAGTAGTTTACTTAATCCTTCGTAAAATACGCCTATAGGAAATAGGAAAAATATTACAAATAAGAGAAAATAGCCACTACACTAATAACCAAGGTCCTCTAAATGGCAGAAAAAATATCATTGGTGTCTCTCCGGAATAAGAAAAAGAAAAAAGAAAATCATGAAAAAGCATTCTAGCATACGTTTCCACACACAACAAAAACAACCCAGAATTATTAACAAAGGTCAAACCCCATATAGAATTACACAACAAAGGTGATCAAATAAAGGAAATCTTAAAGACAACAAAAATAATTAAAAGAAAACGCTAATCCAAAAATTTAAAAACACCTTAACCTTATCAAATTCGAACAACACACAACACAGGGGTCACAAAATGCAACAAAAAAGATATGAGTTATGCAAGATAGTAATAGAAGGAAAACATTTCAAGTTCGGAAACACATCTACATTCGAAATAAATAAAGCTTTGAGCTGCAATTGTAAAAACGTAACATATGCTTTAAAATGCGATGAATGCGCAAAACTATGCGTGGGGGGCGACACCAGGAAGGGATAAAAGAATAGCCCTGCAGAGTAGTAACATTACTTTAGCCAATAACTGGATATTATATATATTTTTTTTTATAAGCGTTTCACCACGAGCAAAGGCATGTCACTGCCACTACTGCGCAGGGGGCTACATATAGTGGAGAAAGGTTGATTAAATATAGGAAATGTCAGAGGGTGGGTGATAGGCGGGTAAGGATACCGAGAATGAGGGTTGGGTATATGAGTGTTCTGAGAATAATTGGGAGTTAGTGTGATAGGAGGTGTCTATTGACCCTACATTTAAACACATGGAGATTGTATCTGTCGGGAAAGCAGACTTGTGGAAGGGAGTTCCACAGGCGGGAAGCGCGAGAAAAGAAGCTGTTGCAGAAGAATTTACGGTTACATCTTAATTGTTTAACTGTAAAAGGGTGGGACCTAGTTGCTAATCTAGTATCTCGTGTAAATACATGCTTAGGCGGCACCAGTGTTCTAAGCTCATCGGAGCAGAAGCCATGAAAGTACTTGTAGAAGAGGCACAGGAAGCCACATCACGCCGGTGAGAGAGTGGTTGCAGCCGGTCTGCCAAGTCAGTATCAACCACGTTACAGATCCTCCTTTGTATTTTGTCAAGAAGCCCAAGGAGAGCAGCAGGGGCACCCGAACAGATATGGCAGCAATATTCAATACACGGGCGGATGGTAGATTTGTATATGAGCAGAATAGATTCAGGTGGGAAAAACTTCCGGGCCCTGCACAGAGAACCGATTTTCATAGCAGCAGATTTGGCAATGGATTCGATATAGTCATTCCATTTGAGGTCCACCGAAAGTGTAACGCCAAGGAGGCGTAGTATTTTACTCTCTGGGAGGCTAGCCTGTCCCATGCTAATGGGAGGTAGATGCGATTGTCTATGGTGGTTAGTTGATAACAGCTTCGTTTTACCAGCCATTTCCTACCCCAGATCACGACGGATTGGAGGTCCTTTTCAAGTACGGCAGCGAGGTTCACTTTGTCGTCCACACCTGTTTTTTGATCGATGCGAGAGTAGATTGTTGTGTCATCGGCATACATGCCAGCTTGGGATCTAATGGCGTCGGGGAGATCATTAATGTAGATCAGAATGAGCGTGGGGCCTAGGATAGAACCTTGAGGGAGGCCCGCGTTCGTATGTTAGTTTTGGGAGGCATGCCCATTTAATATCACCTTCAATGTGCGGTGAGAGAGGAAAGAATGGATGAGATCAAACAGATGTCCAGTTAACCCGTAGCTCCGCAGTTTGCACAAGAGGCCAGCATGCCAGACCCTCTCGAACGCTTTGGAGATATTCAAGGCAACGGTTCGGGCTTCACCATTCTTGTCAAGTGCCCGGTATATGTACTCGGTAATGGTCGTTAGCCTATCAGCATTAGAACTGGTGAAGCGAAACCCGTACTGTTTGTCAGAGAGAAGACTATTGGCCGTGAGATGCTGAATCACCTCAGCGATGATAATGGCTTCGAAAACTTTGCCAAAGGTCGGAAGGAGACTAATAGGACGGCAATTGGTGGGGTCTGAGTGTTCGCCAGAATTTTTAAAGATAGAAACTACACAGGAGGACTTCCAACAGACAGGAAAGCAGGAAGCAGATAGGCAGAGGTTATAGAGTTTAGAGAGGACGGAGGAGAGTTCTGGGGCACATTTCTTCAGTACTATGACGGATTCCGTCACCGCCGCTCGCTTTGTGTGGGTCAAGTTGTGCAATTATCTTGGCGACCAGCGAGGGTGTAATGTGCACGTTATTTAGTTGAGCCTTAGTTCTGGGTGGAAAGTCTGGTGTAGGTATTCCTAACGAGTCCAGTGTTGAATTCGTGGAGAATCTACGGGCAAAGCATTCAGCCTTGTCCGCTGGGTAGGTGAGAACTTCAAACTCATTGATTATTAGGGGTATTGAAGTCTTCTTCCTGCTGAGCACGCTTTTGCAGAGACACCAGTAATCTTTGGAGCCAAAATTAGAGAATGCTATGCGTTGCCTAATTTTGGTAGCAAACGCCTTTTATGCTTCGTTCAGTATTTTCTTACACTTGTTCCGTGCTGAGGCGAAAAGGCGCCTGTTTTGGTTCGACGAGCAGCTTCGATAGAGGCGGAAGAAATGGTTCCGGTGGGCAATGGCGGCCGAGCAAGCGGGTGAGAACCAGGGGGACGAATTTGGTTTTAGTTGGAATTTCCTGGCCGAGATAAAAGCATCGATGCCAGACTTAACCCAAGAGGAGACTTCGGAGGCACAGTCTTCGACAGGAAGATGGAAAACGTTGTTCCAGGGGAGGTCGCAGAGGAATTCTCTGAACAATTCCCAGTTTGCTCTTTGGTAGCAGTATGATATTCTGATGGTCTGGATTTCTTGGGTAGAGTTACTGCGGATTGAGATGTTGACGGAGACTACGGCGTGGTCAGAGTTTCCGAGGGGGCAGAGTTGCATGGTTGTGCAGGAGTCTGGGATGGAGGTAAAGCAAAGGTCGAGTAAAGAGTCCCTTCCGTTAGGGTTATTAGAGAAAAGCGTGGGGAAGTCCACCACTTGCGTTAGAGCTTGGGTTATTGAAAAATACATGGTGCGAATCCCAGCAAGGTCGGTGGCTGAGTTTTTAAGCCACTTGGTGTGGTGGGCGTTAAAATCGCCAAACTCAAATATATGGGCATATGGGTGAGAAGAAATGGCCCTGTCGATATTAGTAGAGATGCAATCAAGTACCGTACAGTTAGAGGAGGAGGGGTGCGGTAGAGAAAGAAGAGATAGCAGACCGAGCTTAGAAGTGAGAGACGGAAGCACATGAAGGAATGATCAAGGGATTCAAGAGATGTGACCCTGGCTAGGGGGAGTTGTTCGCTGACATATGCACCAAGTCCATGCATATGGACATTGGAGTCCTTCCTGAACAGGGGAAGGTAACCAGGAACGAACAGCCCCGAAGAGGGGATAGAAGGGTCAGGGTTAGTCTCACATATAGCTAAGATATCGGGTGAGTTAGTTAGAAGGAATGATTCTACACTATTAAAGTTACTGCGAATACCTCGTATGTTTGTGAAGGAAACGCAGATAGGTTTGGGCGATTTATGACTAGCTGGTTTAGGCTTTCTGTTTTGTTTGTTTAATTTCATGCTGATAATAGTTGTGGATAGAGAGAGGTCTAGAGTAGGGTCAGATGGTCGTTAATTGCAGCAGGTGAAGGATGGTGAATGGCGCCGCCTGCAGCATAATGTGGCCTCGGGGTTGCCCATCGGATATTCATGCAGGGACGCCCGTCCATGCGCAAAATGGCACTACAGTAAACCCGATATTATTCAACTGTTGATCAGAGCAGCCTCTCAAGACGCTATGCAAGAATTCGGGCTCCTAACTACCAGTCAGAAGCAGCAACCAGGAAACTGCCAACCCGGTACCCTCAGAATGAAGAGACATTGCCACCATACTCACCAACTGCAAAAAGCTTTCAGCCGAACCGACATAAAGACCGAAAAAGAGAGAGATGAACCGGGAACCCCTTCCTAAACAAGAAACAAGGCGATCACCTCTACTCCTGTCCAAAAAAAGTGGGTGGAGTATGAGACCGGGCAATAGAAGGTACTATCTACTCCAATTAAAAAAAAAAGAACAAATGTGTGACTGACGTTTACTAAGTTTTAACTTAGTATAAGTCAAACCTAAATTTGATAATTAAAAACAATTTACACAATCATAGTTGCAGTGCATTACAAGAGCGACTTGTAGAGAACTTAGGTTAGTAACAAAACAGGAACAAAAATTAGACAGAAAAGATAAGAACCAAAGGAATAAAAGAAAAAAAAATTCAAAAGATACAGCAAAATATGATCACACTGGCTAAAACTTACCAGTTGCAGGCTGATTGACAGAAAAATGTTAAGAACATTTCAAAAGTTATCTTCATTTTGTTTTCTCCATTCAGTTCTGGAAAGTTTAAGCTGCCTCTAAGTAAGCAGTAACAGAGAGTAGTGTGAGGGCAGAATACATTGGAGTGAGAGGAGGGGGACACCTCAAAGCCATGTGTCCAGTTAGCAAGGGAGAAAGAGAGAACAAAAAAAAACAAACATGGCCGGTCTTTACTGTCTCCCAACTTTTGCATGAATGCAGTTGAGGTAAATTCAGGATAATTGTTATAAAAATACAAGACGTTCCTCAACAAAACAACATAAAAAATCTAAGACACACACAGACACAGGAAATTCAATTCAAACGCGATAAAAAACATATGAAAAAACCAAAACACACACACACACACACACACACACACACACGCTAAATTCAAATAATATTCAAAAATAAAAAAACTAGATGACAGGTGGATTAGACCTGAATCAAAATCGCTGAAAACAATTTTGAAGTATAAGACGAAATCAAATTTTGCAAGTCAGTAAAAAAAATAAAAAAAACTTACACTCAAGGAAGGTGACAGGAGAAAATTTACGTGCAAGTTTGAAAAAAAAGAAAACAAAAAACAAAATAAAACACACACGCCAGCAAGCATATAAACTACTTATCTGCTTACCACTTGACTTATCTAATAACATACACGATAGCTTGGCCATCAGAAAAGCAAAGGGATCTCGATATGTGAAGTCACAGGAGAGTCAACTCGAAACATGTATAGCGACACAAATAACATTATGGACACTTAATATATCATACAAAAAGCAAGTAATAATTATAATAATAGCAACAATAAATCTATACTTTTAACAAAACTTTTACGGGTTCTCGCACTTTTTCTTCTATACCAGTTTTTCTCGTTGGAAACAACCTCTATTTCTGTTTTTAATATATATATATATATATATATATATATATATATATATACCGAATTTTCTGCGCTGGACATTAACATAAAAAGTTACGTGACTTTGTAATGATTGATAAACACATTTAAGCTTCTCTTTTTGTCGTTATCTACTCAAATTATGTTCTTAATGCTAAAACAAACAAAAATAATGGTTGAATAAATAAAAATCCTTTGGGTTGTTTCCTGCAGCCGTATGTTTTGTGATGCGAAAAAAATGCCCAGCGGTTCAAGGACGATAAGAACTAATTCGAACACAACCTCGTTTTCAATACGAAAACTATGGCCGGAGATAACAGATTCATTCGCCTAAACAGCGCGGGCCCTCTTAACTGTACTGATGTCCATAACGTGCTCACTGATGCAAATAGTTTTTAGGAGAACGAGTTACAAAAGCTTCTTTCTTTCTTTTCGGGTGTGCTTTGTTTTGAATAGTTCCGGAATTAGAGTGGCCGGCTTAGCTGTTCAGAATATGTAAATGCAGAGCAAGAAAAGGTCACGTAATAAATGTTATAGTTTGTTAGATCAGACAGAACTAGATGTATTGGAAGCGAAAGGATGAAGATGAATTAAATTCTACAGGCTAAAGAGAAACAAGTTACATACTTTTTAGTGAGATTATTTTCGTGTGGCATGAGAACACAATGAATGTCACGCAACAGAGTTGTTTAAAATAATCAATTGAAAATTTTTTGAAATTAACGCCTGTCTTTGTTTTTCTTATATTAAAAATAAACTAATCAAACTATTACTTCTAGATTTACACAAGTATGCGCTTTAACGTTGCACTGATTGGTTGTGTTCGTCAGAGTTCTGACCAGTAATGTGGCGTTTACAATTTTGGGTAGCTTGCATTTTGTCTAATATTATGAAAGTTTGTAATTAGTATTTTATACTACTGAAATATTCAGTTTGAACTAAAGTCATCAGAGTAGGGATGTCGACTACTGATTATCATGCAAATTAGTTCTTGAATGAACGCATACTGATTTTTCGAAATCTTTAAATAAACCACGTTTATTTACATTACGATCTGCCGCAACATTAGTTGATCAAAAACCTTTCACTAATGAAGTGTTTGTAGAGTTTACGAATGTTTGTTAATGAAGAGATATTGTTCAAGTAATGAAATAAGATTTAATTAAAGCAGTGATTTCAAAGTCGTTCCTTTTATTGATTGCTTTGCAAATCAGCTACCTATGTCGTTTCCGAACAGAAAGGAAAAAACAAAATAAAACAGAAACCACTATCTTATTACCAATCTCCGATTAATCATTTAATTAGAAATGCAAGCTAATTCACTTAAAATATGTATATAACATTGCAGACATAATATAAAAAAAAGAAAATTAGGTCATAAATTGCAGGTTCAAGAGCCCACCGATTCCAATACCTCTATATCAATAATCAAGATCCTTTATTGATCTTATCACCTAGCTACTAATTATAACATTAAGTAAACATATAAATTCCTTGAAATTCTAAAATTCTACAACACCAAATCAAGGTACACTTACATTGCTTGATGTTAAAAATCTATTTACTAAGGTACTTTCTGCTGAAAATATTGACATAATAAATAACTCTGTATATAAATATAAATCAATTCCAAAATGATCTATCAATTTCAATATCCTTAATATATATTTTACTTGTCTGCACTACTAAAGATCTTTGTACGATCATCACGGCAATTTTTACACGGAAACTCACAGTGTAAGCATAGGAAATCCTTTTGCTCTATGCTTCTCTATCTTTTATATGTCCAATATAGAAAACATAATTTTTAAAATGGTACTAAACCGAAAATATATGTTCGACAATTTGATGATATTTTCCTTTTAGATGACAACAAAAACGAAACGACTTTAACACAACTTTTGAAAAAAAAAATCTGTTCACAATTTCACATATGTACTTAGCCAAAAAACAAAAAAAAACAAAAAAAAAAACAAATCCCATTCTTGATAATTTAGAAATAATTACTTTAGTGTATAAAAAAAACAAACTTCACTAGCAAAAGTTCTTGCCTTATGAATTTTAAAAGTAATTGCCTTCTTTCGTGTGCTAGAGACGAAAGGAAAATTGCAGTGTAGCCCTTCATTAACGACCGCATTACTAACTGGTCAGTCGATAAATAACATTTTATCAGAAGTCTTTTCATGATAGTAATATTTCTTTCTTAAAAAAGTTCTGGTTAGACAAACAAAATGTAGCAAGTGACTAGCGAACTTATTAAAAAGTATATATTCACTTAAAAAGAATACAGAAAATATATATATATATATATATATAAGTTGAACAGTCCATCCGAGACAGTCCATACACACAGAATGGTCAAAAAGTAGGTGGGCAATAAATGATAACATTAGTTTTAAGATTATGTATGCAGTTTATTTATGCAATAATGACTTTGAAAATAAAATTTTATTATGAACAATATTAAGGATGCTATAGTTTTAATGAACACTATTGTAATAATATAACCAATACACACACAAACATATGCGACTTACTGACAACTTACTTTTGCCATTTGGACCACCTTCTATATACCTACAGGCTACAAAATTTCGTCAGATGGACCACTTTTGAGGTTGTGTATAGTATAGGTGTTGTTTCATGATTATCTAATTTTGCACAGCTATATATATATCTATATATATATATATATATATATATATATATATACGCCGGGACACGGAAATTCCCAGATTGGTGTCTGGGGGCGCGTTTATACCACTGGACAAGATACCATCCTTAGTCTTTGTTAAGACAGGTATCTCGGAGAAGGAAACTCTGATGTAAAACCTGAGGTCTTTTCTTGCTTAATCTGTAGCAATTTTTTGCACCGACTTGAGTTTATGAATGAATCCAAAAAGTGTGGAAAGTATTTGCACAGGCTTTTCACCACTATAATCAAATCATTTGTGTGGGTTTCTTGACAACTTAATTTTACTCCAAAGTCCTGCACACACAAAAGTCCACAGGCGATAGGGTGAAGACGACGCGAACAGGTGAAGGATATCACTGGAAGTTCCTAGCTGGATCTCTACACTGTGGTCACCGGTGGGTGATGGCCGTTCTGCACAAATACCTGAGCAATTGTGCAGTTCGTGTCATTCATCGGTGACAAAGCAGCCCTATTTAGGGACAGCACTGCTTTCCCCATGCTAGGGAGGCGGCGATAAAAGCAGCCCTAAACAAATTCTTGCTCAAAACCACCCTTGGCAGCGTACTGCAGCTGCCTAGGTATCCAGCACACAGTCCCAATTATAGATAAAGCAAAAACTTTCATTTTGAATCTTGGAATGCCCGCACGCTACTTGACAATGATAATCAGCCAGAACGTAAGACGGCTCTTATTGCACTTGAGCTGAAAAAGTTCGGGATTGATATTGCAGTCCTTAGTGAAACGCGCCTGGCTGGCAACTCGCAACTGACTGAAGAGAAAAGCGGGTATACCTTTTTCTGGAGCGGCAAAGACCTAGAAGAGCCTTGTCATTTCGGAGTAGGATTTGCTATCAAGTCCAACATTGCTAAGTCATTACCATCCCTTACAAAGGGGTTTTCGGATCGCCTAATGACTTTAACCCTCAATCTAGAATGCGATACCAGTGTCGTATTAATTAGTTGTTATGCTCCCACATTAGACAGACCAGAGCCGGCGAAAAATGAATTTTACCAACAACTGAAGGAAATTGTTGCGAATGTGCGCCACAAGGATAAACTTGTAGTAATGGGTGATTTTAATGCTCGTGTGGGTGTGGATAGCGCATCATGGGGTGGTGTTTTGGGTCATCATGATGTTGGTCGTATGAATGATAATGGTCTTCTTTTGTTGTCACTTTGTAGGGAGTTTAACCTATGTATTACCAACACGGTATTCCACCCGAAAATCTCCCACAAGACTACATGGATGCACCCTCGCTCAAGGGATTGGCACTTGATTGACTACATCTTCACCAAAAGACGTGACATTAAAGACATTCATATCACTCGTTCATTCCATACAAGTTGCTATATTTCCGACCATGCATTGCTCCGAAGTCAAACAACGTTGCATTTACAACACAGACGAATGAAACGCTCCTCTGTCCCCAAACAAATTAACGTCCTTCCATTAAAAAGCACCGGTCAACAAGCAGCACTGTCGGCCCACCTTCATCATTCATTAGATTCTGTTGAAATAACTGATGCTATTGAATCTTCATGGAAACCATTACATGACGCAATTCACACATCTGCATTGGAAGTTCTGGGCTTACCTATTTGTAAGAATCAGGACTGGTTTGATGATCAAAATGTTGAGGCACGGGATTTGATCAACGAGATGCACAAGGGTCACAAAATCTGGATTGAGAATAAGAACTCCACATTAAAGAAGAAAAAGTACAATGCATGCAAAATAAATGTCCAGAAAACACTACGGCAGATGAAAGAGGCATGGTGGTCGTCACATGCCAAGTCAGTGCAAGAAGCATTTGATAGGAAGTACTCGAAAGCCTTTTATGAAGGTATTAAAAAGTTTTTGGGACACACGAATCTGGTGCTTCTCCCACATTTGCAAGTGATGGCACACTTCTTACTGACGGAGCGGATATTTTGAATCGCTATAGGGAGCATTTTGAAGCAGTTCTAAACAATGCTTCTACAACTGACGAAAAAATAATTTCATCTATCACTGAGCGACCTGAAATTCCTGAACTCTCTTTCCTTCCAGCGGTACATGAGGTTTTTGTTGCTATCAAGCAAATTTCTTCAGGCAAAAAATCTGGGAAAGACGCCTTACCTCCTGAGGTTTTTATGTACGGTGGTCAGAAACCGGTGAAGAAGCTGCATAGTCTCTTTGTGAAGATCTGGCTAACTGGAAATGTCCCTCAGGATTTCAAATATGCACTAATTCAACACCTGTATAAAAACAAGGGCAATAGGAACATCTGTGACAACCATCGTGGCATCTCACTTTTATCAATTGCAGGGAAGATCTTGGCAAGGCTTATTCTCAACAGAATAATCAAACACCTTGTTGACGATATCTACCCGAATCTCAGAGCGGTTTCCGTGCTGGTCGAGGTACTGTCGATATGATTATTCCCTCCGCCAGGTTGCTGGGAATGTCCGAGAGAAGAACGAGGAGATGTATATCGTTTTCTTTGACCTTACAAAGGCCTTTGACACAGTCAAATGTGTAGCTCTCTGGAAGGTTTTGAAAAAGCTGGGAATAGCCGACAACATGCTAAATCATCATGTCTTTTCATGATGGAATGAAAGCATCTGCTGTTTGGAAGGTTCTGAAGACTATTTTAATGTGACAAATGGTTCTAAACAGGGTTGCGTAATGGCTCCTGTGCTGTTTGATTTGTTCTTTTCAGTTATGCTGAAGTATGCTTTTGCTGATATTGGTACAGGCGTAGAATTCAAATTCAGAACAAGTGGTGGTCTCTTTAACCAGCAGCGTTCCAAAGACCATAAGACCCTCATTCGACAAACTATCATTAGGGATCTTTTGTTTGCAGGTGACACTGCACTTTGTGTAACCTCTCAAGAGGAAGCGCAACTGCTTGTAAATAGGATTACCACTGCTTGCAAGGCTTTTGGTCTGACAATCAAGAAAACAGAGGTGATTTACCAACCTCGCCCCACACCAAAACAAGTTCTAGGTGTGAAGCAGCGGCCACCAGTATACAGCTTTCCCGATGTACCAATCCGAGTAGATGGTAACTATCTGAAATATGTGAAAACTTTACCTATCTTGGAAGTAAGGTTAATTGGAATGCTTCTCTTGATGATGAAATCATTAATCGAATTGCAAAAGCAACTAGTGCTTTTGGGAAACTGGGTCATCAGTTGTGGGATGATAGGAGGATTAGCCTAAGGACTAAAGTACTTGTGTATAAAGCAGTTGTGCTAACTACGCTGCTTTATTGATCGGAATCATGGACGTTCTATCATAATCACATCCAGAAGCTTGATGTCTTCCACAAACATTGCCTTAGAACAATTTGTGCTTTCACCCTAAACAATCGGATGTCTAATGCGGACCTATTCACGCGCTGCGGAATTTTGCATTTTGATGCAATCTCAGCTGCGTTGGGCAGGACATGTCTTACGTGTGGAAGATGACCGGATACCAATGCAAGTGTTGTACGGCGAGCTTAACAGTGGACGGCAGAATGTGCGTAGACCTCTGCTTCGCTTTAAGGATAAGCTGAAAATGAATTTGACATGTACAAATATTCCTCACCGTGATTTTGAACGAATTGCCTCTCAACGAATTGAATGGAGATCTGCCTGCCAGTGGAGCATCACGCATTTCTCTGAGACTGAGATTGACCAACAGCGCGTAAGACGTGAGATAACCAAAGCATCTGCAAGTGTCTCAGCCGATCATTCGTGCAATCTCCGTTCTTGCCGCCATTGTGGACTTGTTTGTAAATCTCTTGCAAGAATCAAATGCCATTTATGATTGAGTAAGTGCGGGCATGGTACATCAAATTAGACGGTTGTCTAGACGTCATACGTCGTGATCGACGGGAGAGTCCATCATATATATATATATATATATATATATATATATATATGTGTGTGTGTGTATCTTTTTTTTCTTACAATCGTGTCGCCCCAAGCGAGGCATTTTATTGCCACCGTTGTGCAGGGGGTTGCATAGGAGGAATGTTATCAGAAGGAATAAGAGTTTGCAGGGGTGTCAGGAAGAGAGTAGGAGAAGGAAAAGAATACTGATGATAGTGGTGTGGGCGAAAAAAAAGCATGAGAGAGAGGATGTAAGTTAGTGAGAAAGGAGATGACTATTGACTTTACATTTAAATTCTTGGAGATTATAGCTGTCGGGAAAGCAAGTATGCGGAAGGGAATTCCACAGACGGGAAGTGCGAGAAAAGAAGCTGGAGAGTAGTATTTGCGTTTACAATTTATTGGTTTCACAGTAAAAGGATAGGACCTAGTTGCTAATCTTGTGACTCGAGGAAGGTACCAGTGAGCTAAGTTCATCGGAGCAGGAGTCGTGAAAGTATTTATAGAAGGGAAACAGGGAAGCCACACAGCGTCGGTGAGAAAGCGACTATATCCTAGCTGCCAAGTCGGGATCGATCACATTACAGATTGTCTGTTGGATTTGATCGAGGGCACCTAAGTGGATAGCAGGAGCACTCGACCAGATATGGCAGCAATATTCAATGCACGGGCGGATGGTAGATTTGTACATGTGCAGGATTGGTTCGGACGGGAAAAACTTCCTGGCCCTACACAGAACCGACTTCCTTAACAGCAGATTTAGCTATGGATTCTATATAGTTATTCTACTTGAGGTCTGATGTGAGAGTTAATCCGAGGAGATGCAGCGTTTTACTTTTAGTGAGAGAAGTCTGATCCATGATAATGGGCGGGAGGACGACTGTCTGTGGTGATTATTAGATAGCAGCTTCGTTTGGGAAACATTAAATTTAAGGAGCCATTTCTTACCCTAGTCCACCACGGATTGGAGGTCCTTTTCAAGCTCGGCAGCGAGGTTTGCTTTGTCAACCTCGGTAAATATTTGATCGAGACGAGAGGAAACCATAGTGTCGTCAGCATATATGCCTACTTGAGATCTTATTACATCAGGGAGGTCGTTAATCTAGATAAGCAGAACGTGGGACCTAGAATATAGCCTTGATGGACACCCGCATTCATGTGATAGTATTGGGAGGCTTGTTCTTTCAATACTACCTTCCTTGTACGGTTTGAAAGGAAGAATGGATTAGGTCAAACAATTGTCCAGTTATACCATAACCCTGCAGCTTGTATAGAAGGCCACCATGCCAGACTCTGTCAAACGCTTTGGAGATGTCAAGGGCAACAGTTTGGGCTTCGCCGTTTTTGTCGAGGGCCTGGTGTATATACTCAGTGATGGTCGTGAGCATATGAGCAGTAGACCTGGTGAAGCGGAAGCCATACTGTTTGTTCGAAAAGAATCTGTGGGCTCTGAGGTGCTGTACCACCTCGGCGTTGATGATGGCTTGTAACACTTTGCCAAATATCGGTAGGAGGCTGATAGGGTGATAATTAGCGAAGTCAGTGTTCTCTAATGTTTATATATATAAGAAACACGGAAGATGATTTCCAGCAGGCAGGAAACCAAATGTATACATGTGTTTGTGTGTGTGTGTGTGTGTATATATGTAAATATGTATGTGTGTGTTAGTGTGTGTGTTTTTTAGGTATTGTTAAATCAAAGAAAATATATATTGTAAGACATTTTTAAAATACACTCAGTACTGCTCTTAGAATAACATAGTTCGAATTGTCGGAGTCCCTGCAGAAACACCACTATTTTCACCTATGACATGGGAACGCATTTATATCACCCTTTGACTTCAATAAACTATGCCGTTCCTTCGATAAATGGAAACATAGATCCAATTTTTTATACTCGTTTAACGACATGGAAGCTCTCATATCCTCTGTCATTATCTTAAGGACTTTTCTAATTTATAGTGTTTAAATTTAGTTGGATTAATGCCAAAATACGGAAGAACAAAAAAAAAGAACAAAAAAGAGACCGTAGCTTTATGTTGTATTAGTTATGCCCTGTGAGTTCTATTTATTATAATTAATACAGAAACTTTGCATTGTAGGATACCCGGGGTAAATCATATTTTGTCTATCAAAATTTTACCTTTCACTGTAACAGTAAGAACAAGGATTTTGTAAATAGTATTACATCCTAAGAAATATTTTAAAAAATGATGGTTAACTAAAAATGTGTCAAATAACACTATGAGTTATAATTTTTTATTAAGTCGCTTAGTAATCAATAGTATGAAAACAGATTACACTCGGTAGAAAGGCTGACCGTAAAGAGACTGGAGGTCTTCTGTAAATGATTGTAGCGTAGTAACGTTTGTTGGAAAAGGAACATTCTTAATTGCACTAGCCCTCGACAGATCTGTTTGACGACCATTTTTGTCATTAATTTGTCCTAGATAGTTTTTTGAGGCAATAACAATTAATAAACTTCCTACGTTTGAATCTGCATGTTTTATTTTTATAAATTATTATTATTTTACATGCTTGCTATTTGTTCATTAGATACACTATTAATCAATGTAACAGCCAGATAAGCAAAATGTGTAATTACAATCTTGCTTACATTTTGTTTAAATGTTGCAGGAGCTATTATTATCACAAAATGAAATCGGTGGAATTTCTACAATCTCTTGTGCGTATATTTCCTTTATTAACTAATTATTTCCTGTTCAATATGTATTTGTATATACATCTCAGGAAGATCCAGCTTCGAAATTTTTTTCCAAAGTTTAATTTCTTTCTTAATTTTTTTAAAATTCAAATTATTTTCACATACACACTCTTTCTTTGGATTTGTGTAATTATTTTTATAACTCAGCGTAAGGAAATGTTGCTATGTAAATATTTCATTGCTTTAGTTTTACAGTATCTTTTTTATGTCATACTTTTCCATACATGTAACACATTCCAAGATCTAACTTTCTACATCCGGAGTATTTTTTTTACATTTTCATTTCGTTTGTATATATGTGAATTACTTTTCTTTAAATTTCCTCGTATGTCTTCTTAGATTTACGATATTGTCAAATCCGTCCGATATTTCTTGTAGTGTTAGTTTTCGATTCTCTTTAGTTTTGTTTGGTTTCTAAAACGTACTTCTGCGTTTTTTCAATATTTTTAAAATATCGTTATAGAAGATCGTATTTAAGAAACAGAAATGAATCTAATACATGTTTATTCTACCAATGGGTGAAATACTCATATTTTTCAAAAATTATATTTTTACCCTTATAGTTATTCTATCCGAATTGTTTTGTGACACTTTTCATTCTCTATAATTTAAACAAAGAAAACAAATTTAGATTAACAATATTAAGTTTTAGTGTGAGATGTCTTTATTAGCAAGTGAATCTATTGGAATCATTTTTGAAGTTATTAACTAAATAAAATAATATTGTCCATTCTAAACACGTACCATTCTTTTCTGAAGATAAGGAAAGTGATATTTTCAGCATTAATTAAAATCGAATGCTTTTATAAATGATGACAACAAAAATGTCAGAAATATTTCCTCAAACCTCTAAAAGAATCTTCGAAGAATAAGTTTGAAATTTGGTCATATCACCTCATTTAAATGCCACGAATGTTAACTTCTGATCTGTTCTAAGGACACACATTTTTAACCCTGTTTTCATATTAAATCTTATACAAGCCTAAACCAACGCGGGAATAGATGGCAAACATTTATTGATCACATGACCCCTAAAGTTTGGCGTACAAGCTCCCCAGACCTCAAAATCCTGGTATCCCTAAAATATGGAAATTTTAAAATGTTATAATTATATCTACTTCTCACATCTTGTGTTGATTCTTTTCCAAGCTGTGACAACTATGACATTTTCTCGTTCTCATCGCCTGACACTACATACGTTTCCATTATTTGATACGAAAATATTTGCTGTCTCCTGAAGTTTCTGGTTGAGACATGGAGCCATTAATACAACGTCAATTAAAGACAAAAAATACATTCCAAACGGATTTAATTAGATCTTTTCATTACAATTCTTTAATTAAATCTATGAATATCTCTCAGTTTGAAAATAAAATTCGAAGGCAAGTCATTTGATATCTCCTCGTCATTGATGACGGAGCAGGAGATTTCAAAATCTATATATTATTAAAGTTAATTAAATTAACATCGCAGCCATTTTACCTTATCATCAACTATCCATTTTGATTCGTTATTTAGAATGAAATAAGTAACTTATTGGCTTGTAAGACTATTAATTTTTTTTCGTGAAATGGGTAAATACTTTCTAGTATTTATCATTATGATGTAGATATATTATTTCAATAGTATAATCTAGCTCAATCTGTAGATATTTTTTGCATTCTAGAGAGAAGATTAAGGAAGAATTTACAAAAGTTTGCGAAGTGTTTTAACAGAAACACAAATTTCAGAGGCATGAGAAATGTGAGAGATGCTTTATAGAAAATAAACCATTTATGAATTAATAAGAAAATTTTCTTAAAGCAACAGCAAATTGTAATATTACGTAAAATTTAAGTGTCTAAGGAATAGGCATTTGGAACACCTCATGAGAAATAAGGGCTTACAGAATCTGATACTCCTGGGTATGATAGAAGGAAAGAGTGACAGGAGTAAACATACTTGATGGACTTAAAGAAATGGATGACAGAACTTGGTTTTGGTAAAATGACAACACATTAATAGCAACATGGAAACAGATTGACGCCCACGATCACTTATATCCTGAATGAAGATATGGCCGTGTATACTGGGTATTCTATTCACAAACGAATGAGGCTGCAAATATTAGGGATATGGTCCTACAGACTGTTGCTTGGAATGATACAGATTCAATATATGATCAACGGATATTAAATAAAATATTAACAAAACAATCATTATTCTTAGCATCAGAATAAGTTGACCAGTCGGCTGAAACAGCAATGATTAATAGAACAAAGAATTTATGACGAACAGGATATATTAAAAGAAATAGAGATAGCGGAAAATTGTAGTAAAGAACATTACAAGGAATAATACCAATGATATTGAAGTGAAAGTTTACTGGAAGCACCAAATGTGCAATTCTGTAGTTTCATCCTCAATCACGACACATTAATAAAGAATACGAAGGGCAAAATGTAGGAATATGATATAACGCTAGTTTTGGAAATTACAATCGTATTATTTACAAGTAATAGGTTTCATATGGACTCAAATATAAATTAGATATGAATTGTCTGAATTAATGTTTCCGTTCATATGAATAATTGAAGAAAGTTAAAAATTATGCAGTTGGCAGATTTTGCGTGTTTGTATTATATAATTCCAGCACATTTAAAATAAATTCTGATTAACCATTTTCATTCTAATGAGAAATTGTAAAATAACGTAAAGTAGGAAATTCGCTTGACTAACATATTCTACACAAAAATCTATATAAGTTTGTTTAACCAACCTAATGAAATCACTAATTTTTGCCACTAAATAATTTTCATACTCGTAAATGTATCTAAATCTATCTCAATACATTTCTAATTTAATCTTATTAATAAAATGAGGTAAATTACATATATATATATATATATATAATCTTAACAGTTAACTTATTTAACTGATATTTTGTCATCTCTTATTTAGCACTCCTGTATCTAAAACAAAACCTTTAAGAACTTTTCTCTATATTTTTATCTTATTGTTATCCTTTATGTTTTAATATTTTTTAAACTCTTCAATTTTTACAATCTAGGCTACATTCTTCTTTCCGGTTTAAACTTGTGACATGTCTAGAAATTTTGACAAATCATTGTTAGATATTGTGTATGAATTTATAAATTAAATTCTTTTAAATTTTATAAACACCCACCCACTATGTCTCAACTGATGACCTGCATCATTTTAGTTTAATTTAATTTTTATAAGATCCCTCTCTCTCTCTCTCTCACTATATATATATATATAACCAAGTTAATTAACTAGATTTCACTGACTAATAATGGTGTTAAAAACTGAAAACTTTTGGCTATCAGGTTGCAGTATCCAAGAATAATAACAATAATAATAATAACTACATATCTATGCTCTACTTTTATATTGACCACTTTTTAAAATTAAGTATTTAACTAGAAAGTACTTCCTTTATTGTTAACCACACACACACATTATATATATATATATATATATATATATATGTGTGTGTGTGTGTTTATTGTCATTTTTACACTGCGGGATATATAAAGTGATCTTATGAATCACGAATGCATAGTGTAACATAGAATTTGTCATTTTAAAATGAATCCATCATTAATCGACTATACATATATATATTTCTTGATACAATATACCAGAAATATCAAAGTAATAAAGTATAATAAGAATAATTTTTTCCTCAGCAATAGCACAACTTAATTGTCCGGTGCTGAGTAAAAACTAATGTATTTAACATTAGATTTATATATGAATATTTTAAAACAATATTTGTAGGTGTTTTATTCGTACATATAAGTGAATATCTATGTATATGTATAAATGCGTGTGTGTTTTATATATATATATATATATTATTTTTTATGCATATTTTTCGAACATGTTATGTAGAGATATAGTCTCTTGTATATTATATTAATGTTTTAGCATAGTTAAATAACTAACTATATATATATATATATATATATATATTATTTTTTAATTATCTCACCCCAACCAAGACATTTTACTCACACTATTGCACATAGGGTTCTCAGAGGGGAAAGTGATGAGAAAGAGGGGTTAGTTATAGAAAATGTCAGGAGGAGGATAATAGACGGATGAGGATACCGAGAATGGGGGTGGAGTAGATGGAAAAAGAGCTTGTGAAAATGGATGCGATTTAGTGTGATAGGAGATGTCTATTGACCTTACATTTAAATTTCTGGAGATTGTAGGTGTCGGGGAGCAAGTATATAGAAAAGAATTCCACAGTTGGGAAGTGCGTGAAACAGGTGTTAGAGTAGAAATTTCGGTTACACTTTATCGGTTTTGCTGTAAAAGGATGGGACTTAGTTGCTAATCTAGTAGCTCGTGTGAATTCATACCTTGGGGTCAGCAGTGATCTAAGTTCATTGGAGCAGAAGCCATTACAGTATTTATAGAAAAGGCACAGGCAAGCCATGTCACACCAGTAAGAGAGCGACTGAAACCGAGCTGCTAAGTTGGTTTCGATCACATTGCAGATTCTCCGTTGTATTTTGTCAAGAACCCCGAGGTGGATAGCAAGGGCACCCTACTTGATGTGGCAGCAGTATTCAACATAGTAGATTAATATATGTGCAGGATAGACTCAGACGGGAAAAACTTCCTGGCCCTGCACTGTGAACCGACCTTCTTGGCAGCAGATTTAGCAATGTGTTCGATATAGTAATTCCACTTGAGATCCACTGAGATTGTGAGGCCAAGGAGGCGTAGTGTTTTACTCTCATGGTGTTTAGCCTGTTCCATGCTAATGGGCGGTAGGAGCGATCGTCTATGATGGTTAATAGATAGCAACTTCGTTTTGAATGCCTTAAAATTTACGAAAAATTTCTTTCGCCAATCCACTACGGATTGGAGGTCCTTCTCCAGCTCGGCAGCGAGATTCGCTTTTGTAATCTCAGCAGATTTTTGATCGAGGCGAGAATAAACAGTGGTGCCGTTGGCTTACATACCTACTATGTCCATGTAATTACATATATAGATTTGCCATGATATTTTAGTGTATATTTATAATATTTAGATTTTTATTATTATTTGTATTTCAATTACAATTTCTGTTTTTGCAGTTGCAAATATATAAGTGTGGTTGTTGCGAGTTTTGCACTTTGTAATTTATTTTCAATTTATTTATACAGATTTCACCCATAGATATATATATCGGTGACTGACGTGTGTATACACTGCTTATATACAACACGTTAATGTTTCCCTTCTCTGACTCCATGCAGCCATGGCTTAGTGAGTACAGACTCCGACTGACACCAAATTGGTTGAGTTTCGATCCCGGCCAGAAGCAAGTGGATGTGTCTATCCAAACTGATGAGCTGTGATACAGCAAAACAGGCTTGTTTGTGGATGACTAATATATATTTTTATATAACATTTTACCAGTCAGCTTAAACTCAATTAACTAATGTTTGTGTTTCGTACAACCGGTGAGTAAAAAGTACGTTTATTTATTCTTAATACATAGATGAATATACAAGTGTACATTAAATTAAGCACCCTAACCCTGACAGTAGGTTTTATGCAAAATGCAAGGCCAATACTTAATATATCTCTTGCATTTTATCGAGCTTTTTTATAGTAAAACCAATATAATAAAACATAGTGTGCCCTGATTTAATTATATTTACTCCTTCCATTTACGCACTGTTATAGAGGTAATACAATGTTTGTACTAAATATCCCAACCATTACCGTAATATGAAACGTATTTTTTTACTACTCTACTAAATTATTATGGTTACTGGCAAAATATTCTACTAGCTGATCATTTTACATCAGATCGAGTGAGTCAAAAAGACAATGCGATGAAAACGCTTCTTTACACACAAGAACGTGTATAACAACGAAAGATGCCAACTTTTATGGATTCAAGTCCCCCAAAACACCAGCATACGATGAACAATTATTAGTCTTTAGAATGATCTATTCTTGGTAATAGACAAAATTAAATTCGCCAAAACTACCAATGATTTACAACAACAAATTTTAAACTCCATCTCTATGATCAAAATGTCGGATGAAAAAATTATCAAAGCAGATAAGGCGAACAACAATGTCAATGTGGATATGTACAATAAAGCCATAATCAAAGTTAATAAGTTCTATGAAATGCCCTATAAAATAGCATAAATAGTGAAGCCAAGAAACTAGCAACTGGTTTCCTATTTCATTATATATTCTTCCAGTTTCACAAAAACAAGCATTCATCAAAGTTAAAGTTCACAAAGAAAATTTCCTCAATACAAATTATTTAGTCCAAGTTAAACAATATCAGTAAAGTCAGCAATAATCCTTGAAAATGCGTGCAAATACACAAAAGATGTTCTAAGAATTAACCATTGGCATAAAAGAGCAGAAACGTTTAAAAATAAAAATAAATAATAATGTACATTAGTTGAATTCGATATTTATAACTTTTATCCGTCCATCACTGACATTCCCTTAATGTCTGCCTTAAATTTAGGAAGACGTGAGTTCATTATTAGCGATCACTAATAAATATAAAGCAGGCATGAAAACCTATATTATTCCATAAAGGTTGTCTGTGGAACAAAAAAGTAACCCATAATTTACTACTGCTATGGGATAGCATATACTGGTTCTTAAAAAAGATGACGATGTAATTCTCTTTTAGAAAACCAGCCCACAAATATTAGCCGATTGAGAAAGTATCTTATAATTTAAAAAAAAATTACGAACTAAATATTACTATTCCCACCAATGCTTACGGGATCAACATTCTTGATGTGACTTTGTAATACCAAATTTCAAATTCAAACAACACACCATTGTTTTATATAGCCATAGATACATTAGTAAAGAATCAAGCCACCATTATAAATTTAGATAATTTTCATAAAATTCATAAATCAGTCCAATTAAGATTATCTATTAACTTCGGTAACAGTGAAAATAGTTGATAATAATGAAATAAAATATATAAAAGCTTTAAAACTTAGCCACAAAAAGATAAATTTCGTGCATTGAGAATAAATCAATGAAAGTAAAAAGAAACAAATATCGTAATCGTAACATTATATAGTTTAATCCACCTTTCAATCGTAGTGTCCTAACAGATATTAGAAGAATTTCCCAGATTTAATTCATAAGCACATTGACCATTCACCAGCGCTGAAAAAAAATTAACAAAAATAATATTAAGATCTATAAATATGTCTCCCAACTGAAAAATATTATAGGAAATTAAACTTTATTTTAAAAATAAATGCAACTGTTGAAAATATATAATCGTTCTACTAAACCTTCAATGTATAAATAATTGCATTAGAAACGGAGCTATCATACATTTCGGTAAAAATGTTAATTTTTATTTTTGTTCTATAGATAATCATTAGATATTTCATTTCTTTGGTTATCTAATGACATTAAATACCATAAAATACAAAAACAACACTGCTCTTTCTAAATATTTATGACAAATCATAGTGGTATTTTGAGTGTCATCAAATTAGATATCATAGGTAGAACTAAATCTTACAACGGGAAAGAAATAGAAGTAAATTATATCTTGCTGAGAAATTTAATTATTATAAATCACTTAAATAAGCTGGCTTATTAAACAAGAGAAATGCGTTGGAGGTTACGTGTAGACATAAAATAAATAAATACTTAAATAAGTTGGTACAGATTGACTATAGCCTGGTTAATACTAATTGATAATGAATTGTGATTTTAATACTATAATGTAAATTATGAATTTTAAATTTATAAAAATACAGGTAATCACCATTTATATTTAATATGAATTATATATATATATTTATATATATATATAAACTTATCACTATACTGGTTTCGAAAAACCCTCCGAGTATATACGTGGAAGGTAAAAATTGTTGAAAGAGCTAAGCACGTAATCATCCGTCAAATATCTAGCCCAAAGAAAAAACCCGAGATTACTAATCTATAACAAAATAGGGCACAATACATAAGCAGAGCAGATAAATTAAATAACCTAAATATAGATGTAATCAAATGTTTGTACTAAGTATCCCAATCGTTACCGTAATATGAAACCTATTTACTTGTTTAGGTTATTTACTATATATATATATATATATATATATACCGGTTATTTTGAATTTCAGATATAATTATTAAAATGCAAAAACGGTAATCTCAGTAGAATATATAGCTACTGCGAAAACTACATATATTAATTAAAATTTAAATTACGTAAAGGTCAGAAGACTGAGTTTTGTCTGAAACTCTGAATCGTTCTGTCAGAGATGGAAAATATGCATATTTATTAATATTACTTAAAACATATTATCAATGGATACTCGAATCTGAAATAGAGACCCTATTTTTTTCTATGTAAACATTGTGTATTACGTCTATCGGCCCTCAACACGGAGGAAATTTCAAAGGAAAAAAGAAAGACACGAATGTTATCCGATTTGCTATAGAACTTGGCAATTTGTAATGCCACATTTTAGAAAAAATCACGGCCTCTTCAGTTAAATGTTTTTTTCTTAAAATCCCAAGTATAAGCTCTTTCGTATCGTAAGCTTAAACAAAACACTGTTTATTTAAAGAACTAATGAATTTATTTTTAATCCTGTTATTTATTACTTGAAACTCCTCGATTTGTAGTTCGGAACGACAAATCGGGGAGTCGAGTTCGAATTCAAGTTAATTCCTTGAATTCACTTACGCACAAATACCCTTAGGAAAGGTATTAATCCGTTTATTCTTTCCAGTTACGGGTTAAATAATAGTACAAATTGAGTACTATAGCCTTGGTCGGCAAACCATTCTACCACAGAAAGGAATGGGAATCTACTGCCTGATAATCATCTGCCCAGTCAGTCATGTCTCTTTCGAGACATGATCTCCCACGCGTGTATCACGTATGGCACTTGACAGACTAATTACTTGAAACATTATTGTAGTGAATACTCTCTATTTCAATAAACGCCCCATTCTTATTTTCGATTTCAAATAAAGTATGTAGAGACCAAACGCATTACCGGTTCTTTTGCTGCTAAACTTATTGCAATATACGTATCAAGAGATCGCTTTATACGTGGCTATGTTCAAGGACATGAAAATAAAGTATATCTAAAAGGGCAAATAAATTTTTCTTTTCTTAGTCAATGTCTTCAATTTCCTGTTTCTTTTGTGGGGTGAAGGAAACTACTCGATCATACATCCTCGATAATAGGATCCTGTGGTTGACTAAAATTCTAGAGAATTTAAAGGGTTGATTTTATAAGTAGTGCCTTCCGCAAAGTATAAGCTACATTTTTCTCAATATATTCATAAGACTCAGAGGATAAAAAAAAAGAATGCTTATTTAAAAACCAGTTAGAATGTAAAAAAATAATAAATCCGCTGTCATTTTATCCTTGACAATAAGAAAAATACAGCTTCATCAGGATAACAGATAAGGTAGGGAGAATCACTGATCACTCTCGACTTTCGAAGGATACGGAATATATACATATATAATGCGAATTGGGATATCTGTTTGGCCATCGTATATCGTAAGATGTTTGTTCAAAATGTAAATGCTAGATTAGGTTACAAAATTCCGAAGCAGAAAAGAGCTGAGTGATGTATATATATATATATATAATGTTTTGAGTAAAAGAAAGGAAATGCACTTAAACATCATACGCATGCGAGTATTCAAAATTAGCAGCAAATATTCCGGTGGTTATAGATTAAACTTGACTGGTTACTTTTTTTGTTGAAATTCTTTGTGCCGTGCGGCTCTGCTTAAATGAATTGGAAATTATGTGTATGTAAATTTTCGTGCTGGTTCATGAGCTCCTATATATACTTATTTATCCATCAAACCAATAGCTATATCTATAAAAACTTTTATCTAACACATATAATTAACTTGACAATGACACACATGGTGGAAGATGAAGTCAGTCGAGGTTAGAAAAATAAGTAGCGACTAGCTTGATTTTTAAATCAGCTTTTAAATTTCACTCTTTACGTTAATTTTGATTCTGATCCCTTGAATTTCCTATTGCTTATATATAACAATTTAATTTGCTTCAAAACGGTTAATGAAATTCTATCTTGACTGAATTAAATATTGTTCTTTATATCTATACAGGTGAGTTCAAAAGCGTTTACGCACACTTGGGGTGATGAAGAGTAATTCAAACGACATGAATTTCTCAGAGAAAAGAATTGCTGCATATTCTACATTATCATCATTTTCATTACAGAAGTTCGGGCAAGCTACAATATTTAGATCCACCAATTCAGATATTCACAGCCAGGCCTCGCTAGTCAATCAACACAGTCGTGCACATCCACTTTATATTTTATTGATTCAACTCAGACAGATAAATCCGTCGACATTTCGTTATATCATGGAAAGTAAGTATAAGGAACTCCCTTCAATACACTTGCTTTCCTGACGGCTATAACCTCCAGAAATTTAAATGCAAAGTCAATTCCCATTTCTTAGTTTGGACATTCGTGCCTAGGATATACATACTTACATTTTTCTTTCCTTTATTTTCCTTTATTTTCTCCTCAACGGTCAGTGTCAAACTACTTTAAACCTATTTTTCTTTTCTTTTTTATTATCTTTATTTTTATTACATCTCACTATATCATATTACATTTCATGTATCGATTCTAGTTCCAAAAATGTCCTTTCTGCTTTTTCCATAACTTTACCTCTTCTCATAGAAAATAGGAAAGAAATGAATAAATTTTTATATTTTCTTCAAATTTAAGGGGCTTTTGAGTAAATTTACTTTTCTTATCAGTACGTACTTGATTCTAATTTTTTCAAAAACTTTAATTTATAAATAACATTTTTATTTTTTTATTATAATTTACTTCCTGCTATCATTATGCCATATTTCTATTATCTATATTTTATTAGAAAAATGTTATACCAATTTACTTATTTTATTTTTATATCTCGTCAATTATTATTTTCTTTAAGCAAAATATTGAGTATATGCATGTTAATTAATATATTTTTATCCATATTCTAAAGTGAACAATTTGCAATTTCTACACGTCATTTACTTCATGACGTTTATTAACAAATTATTAATCTTAAGTGATTTAATAATATATAATTTTTTGTATGGACACAACGAGCATAGGTCGTTTAAAGACGTACATGTTTTAGCTTCTTCAGGAATTTTCCACGATGATGTGGGCGTTTTTATGTATGTGTGTGTGTGTATGTATTTATTCAAAATTTATAACATAAATATATTATACTATCGCTAAAAATAGTTCTTTGATACTTATTGGGTCTTATAAAGTGATGATTATGATTTCAAATTAAAGAGTTTTATACGGTTCAAAGCTAGCCAA
Organism: Ascarosepion bandense; assembly: GCA_037127315.1. Lineage (NCBI taxonomy): Eukaryota > Metazoa > Mollusca > Cephalopoda > Sepiida > Sepiidae > Ascarosepion > Ascarosepion bandense. Next base: position 864,491 of record JBBBDQ010001401.1, read on the forward strand.
ACGGCGTCTCAATAAGGGAGACATTGTTATATAACCCCTGACGTTTAATCAAAGTATTTCCAATTTAAAGAATATATCAACAGATTCTAGAACTATTTATTGGTTCCTTAATGTTAATGTTTTATTAAAATATAGATCAGTATTATTAATTGACTATAAATTTCACTTTACTTTAAAAGTTAAAATCTATTTTAAATACATTATTTCGAATTTATTTTACAGACTAGGAATTTAAAATTTTCAATATAACACCGCATTAGTGTCAAACTATTACAAAGTGATTCAAATGGGGAAGAGAGACATATGCAGAAATAAATATATAGTCAACACATATGTGCAAATAGACAAATATATACTCATATGCATTCATATACGCGTAGCTATGCACACACACACACACACATATATATATATATATTATATAAAACACAATTTTAACTATCATTTTGAGCAACGTGTAAATTTATCCTTTAAATTGAGAGCCAAGTTAAGTAAGTTAAAGTGCCATACGTGATACACGCTTGGGCGATCATGTCTCGAAAGAGACACGACTGACTGGGCAGAAGGTTATCCCGCAGTAGGTTGCCATTGCTTTCTGCGGTAGACTGGTTGCCGACCAAGGCTATAGAACCCAATCTGTCCTGCTATTTAACCCATAACTGGAAGGAAGAGACGGATTAATACCTTTCCCAGGGGTATTTGCGCGTAAGTGAATACAATGGATTCAACTGGAATTCGAACTCTGCTCCCCGATTTCTCGTTCCGAGCTGATATCCACTGTACCACAACGCACATCCCTACGCAAGTTAAGTACGCTACCTATATAGATTCATGTAAATCTAAATTCGGATGATGAATTCGACAAGATGCATTTTTAACAAGGCTCAAGACAAAAACAGTCGTATTTTTATGAATAAACATAAACATATAAATAAAATTAAATATAAATTCAGATGCAAAACCAAAATACGTGCTCACAGAAAGCAGAGTATACATAATGAAACCACATATTCGGATCTACATGTAGACAAAATAGATAACTACGCATAAATATGTAGAAAAACACTCACACAGAACCATAGCCACAGGTATATAAGTGTGTGTGTGTGTATATATATATATATATATATATAAACACAGTGACATATAAAATGCAGTTACATATATATAAATATATATAATTACATACATATAACACCACTCCCACTCAATAAAACAAAAATATTTAGGAAAAATGTTATTTTATTTATAAATATGGCGTCCTTCTAGGGTGATATACTGATTCCTACGCTTCTCTAACAATTCGATGCATTTTTTGAGGAACAATTTGTTTTTGACCTAAAAATAGGCCTCACTTTCCGACACCACTTCTTCACTGGAGCCAAATCTCTTTTCCCTGAACCTTCTTCAGAGGTCTGCAAAGAGTCAGTAGTCGCTCGGGGCCAGACCTAGAGAATAGAGTCAATGCGGAAGGAAGTCGAAGTGCACTTCATATAGTTTTCCATTGGTTCGATCGGCTTTTGACACGGTGCTTTGTGTTGGTGAAAGATCACTTCCTTCTTATTCATTTGTGGCCGTTTTATGGTGACTTAATCTTTCAAACGCACCAAAAATGCTATATATTATTCAATAATCTTGATTCTTCTTTACTCAAGTTAATCAATAAAAACACATTGCGCATGATAAGAAGGGGACAGAAGTGGCAATGTTATACGTCGCTGGTAATATTTCACTCTTCAGGAAGGATACTAATGTCCATCTACATAACCTAAGTGTTTATGCCAGTGAACATCTTCCTCTAGCTAGGGTGATTTCTCTTGAATCTATACATCATTCTTACATGAGTTTCTGTCTTTCTCTATTAAACTCGGTTACGTATCGTTTCTTTCTCTACCGCTCCACCTCGTCTCCTCACTCTTCTGTACGTGACTGCATCTCGACTAATATTGATAAGGCCATTTCTTCTCATCTCTTCGCCCATATATTTGCGTTTGGAGACTTCAATGCCCAACACGCCAAGTGGCTGGAAAACTCTGTCACAGTTCTTCCTGGTGTCTCTATCATGAACTTTTCCATCTCACAGTCCCTTACGCAAATGGTGGTTTTCCCCACGTGTTTCTCTAATAACCCTAATGGTCATCACTCACTGCTAGATAACTATTCTACTTCCAGACCTGACTCTTGCAATGTCCACCAGCTTTGCGCTCTTTGAATCTCTGACCATGCGGTGGATTCCGTTAACATTTCCTTCTACTCTTCCTCCACATAGTAACCTTACAGCAGCAGAATAATTACTGCTACCAAAAAAGCAGACTGGGACTAGTTGTGCGATTTCATGTGTGACGTCGCTTGGAACAATGTTTTGGCTTCCTGTTAAAACTATGCGCCCGAAGTATCTTTTTGGGTTAAGGCTGGCATGGATGCTTTCATCCCATCTATAAGGTTGCAATTTAAACCCCATTCTTCCCCTGGTTCGTCCCTGCTTGCTCAGACGCTTTCGCCCACCGGAAACTCTTCTTCCGACTTTATCGGAACCACGAGTCTGACTATAACAGGCTCCTTTTTGCCTGTTTTTGTAATGTGTGTATGAAGATACTTAATGATTCTAAGCTGCTACTTGCTGAAAGAATAACGCGGCGTATAGCTCTCCAATGTTTCGGCTCCAAAGACTACTGCCGGCTTTCTAAAAGTGTACTAAGTAAAAGAACCCCTCAACCCCACTCTAATTTTTTTTTTTAATCATTTCACCCCGAGCAAGGCGGAAATGCCACTGATGTACAGGGGGCTACATAAATGTAAAAAGATTAATTAGAAATGAGTGAGGAGTACAAACTAGTTAGAAAGGAACAATAGAAAGCTGAGAAAACAGGTGCGATGACAGATACACAGGTGGAGAGAAAGGGAAGGTTATACAGCGGTGGGGAGAGAGCTAGAGTCCAGTGGTTAGTAAATGAGTATTGACTTTGCATTTAAATTTCTGGAGATTATAGCCGTCAGGAAAGCAAGAATACGGGAGTGAGTTCCACAGGCGGGAAGTGCGAGAGAAGAAGCTGCAGGAGTAGAATTTTCGTCTGCATTTGGCTAACCTGACTGTGAATGGGTGGGACCCAGTTGCCAGTCTGGTTGCACGAGTAAACACCTGTTGAGGAGGCATCAGTGACTTAAGTTCGTCTGAGCAGAAGCCATGAAAGTATTTATAGAACAGACAAAGGGAGGCCACATTTCGACGGTGGGGAAGTGGCTGCAGTCGAGCCGCCAGATCAGTACCTATCACATTACAGACTCTCCTTTGTAGCCTGTCAAGAACACTGAGGAGAATGGCAGGGGCACCTGACCATAAATGGCAGCAGTACTCCATGCACGGACGGATGGTTGAGTTGTATATATGCAGGATGGATTCAGGTGGAAAAAACATCCTGGATCAACAGAGTGACCCAACCTTCTTAGCAGTAGATTTAGCTATGGATTCAATATAGTGGTTCCATATGAGGTCTGAGGACAGGGTAAGTCCGAGGAGGCGTAGTGTATTACTCTCCGGGAGAATCGCTTGGACCATGCTTATGGGAGGCAGGAGAGGTTGCCTGTAATGGTTGACAGACAACAGCTTGGTCTTAGACGAATTGAAGTTGACAAGCCACTTCTTGCCCCAGTTCACCACAAAGTGTAGATCCCGCTCAAGTTCAGCAGCGAGATTATGTCTGTCCGCCACGACAGGTTTCTTACTGGTGCGAGAGTATATTGTAGTGTCATCTGCGTAGATGCCTACTTGGGACTTGATCTCATCAGGGAGGTCGTTGATGAAAATAAGGAAGAGCGTCGGACCCAGGATAGAGCCCCGTGGGACAACAGCATTCGTGCTGTAGGACGAAGAGGCACACCCATTCAGAACGACTTTCATTTTGCTGTTATTTAAGAAAGAAATGAATTTGAGTTTTTCCCATCTTCAGCGGCCAAGGCAGAGTGTTTTGATTACAAATTATTCACCAACTTGACACTAGATTAATTTGGGTATCCGTACCAGATTTCCACCTAGAAGAGAAATTCAAATGAGTGACGTCCACATTACCCACTCGTTCGTCTTTAACATAATTTCAAATCTTGACACCCATAAAGGCGACGTAATCCGAATCATTGTTTTGAAATGTACCCTTGAACTCTCCTCTGTTTTCTACAAACTCTAAAAATACTGTCTCTCTGTTTCTTGATGTCTTGCCTGTTGGAAGTCCTCCTAATTGGTTCATGTATCTAAGAATTCTTGGGAAATCTGGGACCCTTTCAATTATCACTCTAACAGAATCCTACTAACTTTTCCCAAACTGAATGAAGCCATTATCAAGGCCGAGTTGGTCCAAAATCTCATAGTCTCTTCTCTTAAAAACAGATCTAATGCTGCTATACCAAGCTCTCAATCAGAACGGTGAATCTAGAGCTGTTGCCCTAGATATTTCTAAAGCTTTTGATAGTCAGGCATGCTGGCCTTCCACGAAAGTTACGGTGCTAGGCTATAACTGAACGAGAGTTTGATCAAATCCTGTCATTCTTTTCAAATCGCAAAATGAAGGTGTTATTAAACGGACATGCCTCCGGATACTATCATCGACCGCGGGTGACCCTCAAGGCTCTATTTAGGTCCTACGATTTTTCTAATCATCAACGATCTCCCCGATATAATCAAATCCCACGTAATCATGTACGCTGAGGACACTAGCATTTACTCTCGGACCGATCAGAAATATTTTGTGGTTGACGAAGCGAATCTCGCTGCTGAGGTTGAAAAGGACCTCTAATCTGTGGTGGCGTGGGGTAAGAAATGGCTCGTGAATATTAATGCTTCCATAATGAAGTTGCTATCTGTTAGCCATCGAAGACTATTGCTACTACCCAACCATTAACATGGAACAGTCTAGTCTCCCTGAAAGCAAAACACTCCGCCCCCTCTCTCAGGGGATTTAATGTGGAATGTTTACATTGAATACATAGCTAAATCTGCGGCTAGTAAGGTCGGTTTAATGTGTAGGACCAGGAAGTTTTTTCCCGACTGAATCCATCCTGCATATAAATCTACTATCCGCCCGTGTATTGAATATTGCTGTCACATCTAGTCGAATTTCTCTGCTATTCACCTCGGATTTGTTGACAAATCTAACGGAGAATCTGCAATGTCATCGGTCCTGACTCGGTAGCTTACCTACAGTCACTTCTTCACCAATGTAATGCATTTCCCACCTATCATTTCTACAAACCCTTTCACGGCTTCTGCTCCGACGAGCTTAGCTCACTGGTGAACCCTCTGCATGAATTTACTCAATCTACTCGATTAGCAACAAAGTCCCACCCTTTTAAAGTGAAATCAATAAAATTTATCCGTAATTTCTACTTTCAGCTTCTTTTCTAGCAATTCACACCTGTGGAATTCACTTCGTATTCTTGCATCCCTGACAGTTACAATTTTCAATAATTTAAATGTAAAGCCAATTGCCATCTTCTATCTCTTTGACTCGCATTCTTTCCCTCATGTACTTTTTTCCGTCCACTCTACTCTCATCAGCTCTTTTCACACCAGTATTCGCATATTTCTTACCCATTTTCTGACACCCACTAAAACTTGTTCTTCCTTATCACTCTCCTCTTCTATATCCCTTGAACCCCAGTGGCAGTAAACATCCTTGTTTGGGGTGAAATTATTATTTAAATAAAACGGACATTTATTTAGTCTATGCTATAGAGTAAATAAGACACTTCTGTAACTGAAACAAACTAGGCAATTGATCTTAAAGTAGAAATACAGCGTTTTCAGTGTTAAAGTCCCGATAGAATGCTGTTAAATTGTTCGTTAGAGAAACTTCGGTGTTACCCGTCACATCAACATATAAACTTTAGTAGTGAGTTATAACTGTCTCTTACTCAACTGAGCCCCACGCCTAATAATCCCGTGTGTTAAAATCTGGGGTGCTTGGTGGCGGGATTTAAGGGTTGATATCGCAGAAATTGTCTGAAAATAATGTATGGGTTCTCCTGCTTGTGTGCCATGATACAGCGTCATGTTGCGAGACATAGTGTCTGTCAGCAGCTACTCTATTGACACAAGGTAGCTCTACCTACACAAAGCACTTGATGTAAATATCTATGTTCACTTTGATGACTTGTGGAGACACAAATGAAGGCATAACCTCGTCATCACCATTAATCAAACTTAACTCTATGATGTTGACTCGATCTATTTCTGATTGACACATAAATACTCTGAAATATTCGTATTGTAGCTTCCGGCGCTGATACCAAATAGTAAAGTATGACATTTTAAGTTAATGGCGAACTGAACTGAGTCAGGGCGCTCTTTTACTCACAGTCAGTGCCAAAATATCCCTAATATACTGTGTAGTCGACAAACTCAGAAACAAGGAACGTACATGTATAAATAAATTGGCAAGAATTTACCTACTGTAAACTGCATGATATTCGTCACTTGTCCTTATAATCTTTTCTGATCATTCATGTTTTTACATTATTGTGATAACTGCATGTTGTACAAAAAAGACTAAAGTCAATGTTTGTAATTATTTTTATGTAATTATTAGACCAAAAACCATTAAAGTATTTTTCCTTTAGATTCTCAACTTTCGTTTATAATTCTTAATTTAATTTTTACACTATTTAATTTTTTCCCTTTTATTGTTTGAGGTTTTCCGGTCATCCTTTCATTTTTTATTCTTTTTTTTATATTTATATTTTTTCTTATTTTCCTTTGACCTTTTTCAATTCATTCCTCATTTAAATTCCTTCTATTCTTTCAATTGATTTTTTTGTATTTCTTACATTTAATTTTTCATTCGTTCTTCCTTATTTATGTTTTGCTTTTTCTTTTTTTCTTTCATACTTACGTTGCTTTACTTCCATTCTTTGTTTCAATTGTATATTTCCTTCACACATTGATTTTCTTTAATACTTCCTTATTCAATATTTCATTTTTTCATATTTGTTTCCCATCGGTTTATTGGTATATCTGTTATCTTTACTTTCACTGCACATGTATTTTTACTTTTGCTTTCATTCGTTTCTTTCACTGCTGCTTTTATCTTTCCATGTATTTTTGTTCAAAATGTTTATTGATTTTTTATTTTTCTCTTCAATTTTTATTGTTTCTTTCTTTCTTTTGATTTTATTCTTTTGTTATTTTTATGTATTTTATACTGTCTCTATTTCTTCCGTCCTCTATCTTTTGGTTTGTTTCTAGTTTGCATGCTTCCTTTCATTAAGCTAGTTTTCATTCTTTATTTGATTTTCTTGATGAATTTTGTTTTATATTTTGTTTTTATTCCTCTTCTCTTTTTTTTTCTTTTTCATCACCGTTCAATTTACTTCTTTCTTTCATTTATCTTCACCAAACTTTGATTTACTTCCTTAAACATACGTCATATATGCAGCTCAATATTTGTTTTCATTTTAGACTTTGCGTTCAGGATATCCCACGTTCTTTTTTTTTCCACTTTTATTTCTCTTGTTTTCTCTGCAACAAGCTATTACTTTGTTTCCTAAATTTTGACATGGAGTCCATTCATTATTCTCTCCATTTTTTAAATGACTTCTTTCATCATTTTAACACAACGTATCGGACGATATATTCTTCAGCCCGCCTCAGGTGTATTGTTTATCCTGTCTTTGAAATTTAGCTTTTTTTTCTACGTGTATGTGCAATATTGAACTTCTTCATATATTCCTTTTGCATGAAGACCATTCCATCCTTCGATTGTCTTATGTATTTTTTTGCATCAAGTCTCTTTTAATAAAACACATTCTCATCAATTTCACTTCATGCAAATACACGTCAGTACTTTCGAAGCGCAAACACCTCCAATGTTAAAGCCAAGCTAATTTTGAATTCAGCTATGTTTATTGCTTCTGTCATATCGTAAATTCCCACTGGATTTGAGGGTACAAGAATCAAGAATATTTTATAACTGTTTACCATAACTCATTTTTTTATTTTTTCTATATAACAAATCCAGAAAAGCAACAAAGTTAATGATATTCAAACTCCAAACCCTTGTCAAATGAAGTGTAGAAAATATCATTCAACTCATGCACAAACACATACTCATATATATATATATATATATATATATATGGTTAGCTTAAATTGAGGAAAAACTTTTTCAACATTATTTTCTTTATGCATGCTTTTGTCAATAACAAAGCAAAAGACAACTAACATAAGAAAATCGAACGCTTCGAAAGTGTAGACAGGCCATCGTCAGAATCAAAGTTCCGGAAGATGAAAAAAGCATAAAGAATCAATTATTTACATCGGTGATTAAAATTGCTAATTAAAAAAGGTAGGATAAAAAGCCTCAAAGAAAATTGTTCAACTAAATATATATTGAAATACAACGTTAATAGGAATTTTATTGGTTTATTTGCTTTTTTACGGATTATCAACTTTTTGTTGATTACTTAAACTTTAAATATATTTTTGATGGTAAGTATAATTAATTTTTGCTAGTGAATATTGCATTAACAATTTTTAAGGACTATGATTTTGTTAGACACAAGTCATAATATTTAACTAACAGCTGGAGTGAAAATATAATCATACGTTTTCTCTAATGAATTTAATGGAGCCAACAAATTACTGCTCAGCTATCGGATTTTACATTTCTAGCACACCAAAATCCATTCCACAATTCTAAATTAAACATAGTTATAAATGAAATCGATAATTTAGCCATAATTCTAACCGTAGAAATAACTATTTCTTAAAGAAGTATTAAACAAAAAAGCGATTTCCATTTAACTGAATCTCTAAACCTAACAGTAACAATAGCAGTAATAATAATTATCTCATGATACGTTCAACTAAAAATGTATACACATCTTTCGAATCCCAAACCGTAACAATAACTATAGCAGTAATAAAAATTATCTAAAGGTACCTTCAACTATATATATATATATATATATATATATATATATACATCTAATCGAATAGCTAAGCCTAATACTAATCATAGCAGTAATAATAATCATCTTATTGTAGGTTTAACTAAACATGTATACACATCTAATTGAAACATCAACTCTAAATAATTAGAGCAATAACTAGAGTAGTTAAATTGTAATTCAACTGTTAAATTTAGAATGAAGCCATAACGTGATGCGGAATAAAAGTAATGTAATACCAATTCTATAGTTTTTATTAACGAAGAGCTTAAAAACCTATTACTTATTCTTACGCCAAACAACTATTTATATAATATAACTTAAGCATTATTAAGCATCTAAGATGATAAATTTTGAGCCATAACAACAGCTGAATCAACAGTAGGATGATCTCGATTAATAACGTAATTACAAGAATTTCTCATGTAATAACGGAAAGATACAAGAAAAAATGAAAACGGACGGAATGTATAGTTGCAAACAAATGTAACAGTATGATATGCAAGTTACAAATAAATGACACAAAAATAAAATTGTTTAAGTATCTGGAAAATGATTTAACAGGAAGGAAAATCTGACACCCAAATTCTAAGACATATATTATATCATTCCTCTTATATGGCAGTGCATACTGAAGAATATACTTGCAGATGAGGAAGATAATTATAAGTGACCGAAATGTCGTTCTACAGAACGATACTGAAAATACGACCGACTGCACATGCAAGGAACAACGGAGTTTTAGAGAAGAAACAAAATTGACTTATAAGAGATAGTGTTAATACCTAGAATAGATACAGTTTAAAGAAAATTTGATGTTTACGAGATATAATACATCACTCAATAAATACCGGGCCTAACCCAGAAAACAACAATTTTCAGGCAAAATACGATATTATTCATCAGTATAGCCTTTTTCTAGGGAGATACGGGAATTTCAATGCTTCTCTAACAATTCGATGCCTTTTTTTGTAGGACGATTTGACTTTGGCCTCAAAATACGCATAAGTTTCTGATGTCACTTCTTCATTAGAGACAAGTCTCTTTCCCTGCAGCATTCTTTTGAAGTCTTCAAAAATGTATTACAATTCTGGAGAATAGGGTGGATGCAGAAGCAATTTGAAGTGCCATTCATGTAGTTTTGCCGTCGTTGCGATCGACTTGTGGCATGGTGAGTTGACTTGATGAAAGATCACTGTTCTATTTTTCATTTGTGGCCGTTTTGGGGCCATTTGTTTCTTTAAACGCACTACTATTGATATACAATATTCGTTATTGATATTTCTTCGACGACTCAAGTAATAGATGAACAACATATCGTGTATATTCCAAAGTACGGTGGCCAAAACATTACCTGCTGATGCTTCATCTGCCGTCCACTCAGCTGACAGCCGATTTGAGTACGGAATAAAATGGTGGAACCATGTTTCCTTTATGTCATATATTTACGCACAAATTCTTAGTTGCGTTGAAACAGTTGCAAAAACGCTCTGAATCTTCGACGCGTTTTTGTTTATGATCATGTGTGAGCACCCACTCTGAATACACTTTCACATTGGCAAATTTTAAAGCAATATAATGAATAGACTGTCTTATGATATGTTCTACTCATATGCTATCTAGAGCAACTTCAATTTACGATCGGCCAAATTGAATTTGTGAATATATTTTTGGCAGTTTTCCTGGACAACTGCCAATTCTGGCTGACGTGAGGATTTGGCATCGTTTGTGTCTGCACGTGGACATTTAAAGTCAACATACCTCCTCTTAACTGTTTTTTTTTCTGATGGAGCATAGACCGAATAACACCTATGAAGCCATTGCTTTGCTTGAACAATGTTTTTCTATCAGAAAGTAATATTTCAGTAACTCATGAAAATAAAAATTGTTCCATTGTTTAAAAATTTGCAACAGTAGCTTCACTTAAATAACTGTAATTTGTAAAAAAATAATACGATTGGGTGCAAATTTTGTCACGAGCCATTTGAAGGTTCGTATTTTACAAAAAATCATATAGATTTTTTAGCGGCGCCATCTATATTCCATGCATTAGTAATGTGTTTTTGAAGACAAGAAGTATATAGAATATCAAAGCATAATCTCCCTACCGACCTTGAGTAAAAGTATGAGGAAACCATGTTTAGTAGTCATGAAAAAGAAAAATGTGTTACGAGAAATTAAAATCAGGAAAGTGTAGTGAGCCACGATTGCCAACGTACTTCAGTACGTTGGCAATCGTGGCTCACTACACTTGAGAATAGATCTGGGTAAACGATTTCGAATTTTGCCCTATTACATTGCTTTCATCCCAGATTAATTCCTTCATTATAGCATTACTTTATCTCCTCTTCAAAATATTGTTAAACACGTATGAAGTACTGGCATCTACAATCTTTCGGAGGGAAACAAACTTCCCTTTCTACGTGCTGTTTTCCTTCGGGCCTGAACGTTCATAGCTTTTAACCCTTTAAATCGCTTGTAGCTCTAAACAATATTTGTTAGTTAATTATCACTCATATTAGACTAATAGCTGTATCTTTCATCTCCAATATGTCATGTGAGTATCAAGTCTTCCATTCTTTCTTTCATCATTATATATAGGGAACTTTCAATTTTGTCTTTCAAAACTAATCACAAATGAAATTGCTGATGTATCCCGTGCCACAGTTTTGAGATTTCCACTTCAAGTTAGTGGCACTTTGATATTTTTTGAAGATCTTATTTTTATTTCTGTTATATAGAAATTACCGTCTGGGTCCTAATTAGAGATCTAAGTTTAAAATGATATCCTGACATTTTCAGTTGACCATTTTTGTGTTAAAAAATAAAAAAGAAGTTAAGATCATAAAAACTATCTATCAATAAAGCTCAGAGTATATCTTTTGTATTTATTTAAGGCGATGTCTACCCGCTATCGATTCAATAAGTATATCGGAGTCTCTTACAATCAAGCCAAGAGACCCAACTGTAACTGGACTTATTGATGACCATATACGATATTTGAGATTTCGACTTCAAGACCCCTGTATTTTTATATTTTCTTGAAGATCTTCAAAATGTAGTACAACCTGCAGAAACAGCTATGTCAGAAAGAAAGCACATTGTGTTGTTATTACTATTAACATAATTATTTAATATGATAAAAGTTTAATGAAAATTGCTCTTTAATTATTGCTATTACATTTTAGGCATTTAATTCAGAAATCTTTATAAGACATACAGAAATAAGGTTGAGTCTCTCTTCTTGTTTGTTTTTGAGAAAAAATCCAAATAATCTCAACTCACCACACATCTGAATCTGAAGCCCAGGACATCATTAATTGGGATAACTGCTACGGTTTCGCTTTTGTTACAGCACCTCATATCTGAGCAGGTCACATGCGGATCACTTCTGGCATATCCCAATGTTCCGTTGCAACACGTTTCTTTATGACTTGACATTCGGTTGTGTCGGTTGGACGAGGAGGACCACTAAAAATAAATAAAAACAAACACATTGTGGATTAGAAAAGAATAACTCATTAGCAAAGTATAAACAGTAAGATTTTATTAAAATCTTGGATTTCTAAATGTATGTTAGCAATTAATTTTGTGTGATTGTCATATTCATTAATATTTATTTTTTTACTCTTAACATCCAGTCAGTTAAGTGTCATACGTATTACATGCTTACGTGATCATATGGTTTTCAAAAAATTACTGACTAGGCATAAGATTTTCCAGGAGTAGAGTGACATTACTTTATGCGACATCTCTCAATACAATGCACACATACCTGTTTGGTCAAAACAAAAACAAAAAGATGTACATAACTGATAGAACTTATATTTCATATGCACTCTTTACAAAAAATAGTTACTTACATTTTGAGCTTTGTTTATTAACACATAAATATTAAAATAAAACTTGCTTCAAATGTGATATCCACTTTAAAATAAGAAAACATTGCAGGTGATCTGGTTTTAAACCATTCACTAAACAAAAGAAATGTAGCGCTTTTACAAGATGAATGTAAACTGACACAACAGAAATGAATAACGGCGATCAGAGATTTGGTCAGCCGCGTAACTAATAATAATGGAGCATCTCAGTCGAATAACTGTCGTTGGTTATATAGAGGCGATATGACGGCGATCAGTGAATTACTGATCTGAATGACAGATCAGCTAAATAGGCTGCCAAATAACGGTGACCAGCAAGCTTGTAAACCCAATAATAGTGGTAGCGAATTAGTCGGCCGAATTATTGCGATCAGCGAGCTAGTGAACTAAATAACGTAATTCAGTGAACTCACCTCCAAAATGAAGTTGGCTAACAAGTTATTTAGTCGAATAACAATGGACAGCGAGCTGACATCTAGGACAAAAGTGTTCAGCAATATTGTCAGTCGATTTACACTAATTAACATATCTGTCAGTGAATAAGATCAGAATAAAGGAATTCAGACGAAGGTCAGTGTTGGGCGAACTGGTGATCCGAATTACGTTCTTTAGTTAGTGATCTTAACCGTATTTAGCAAGAACACCGAAGAAAATATTTAGTGAGCTAGTGATATTAATAACTGCGATAAGCGATTTTGTCTGTCAGAAAGCAATCGGTAAAGTGCATCCGGCAGCAAGGCCTCTGATTGGGAGGTTGTGAAGAGCATGGAACCACCCCTGGGTTGCTGTTGTTCCCAGGTCCACCCAGACCTGGATTGGTAGGACCTGTTAGGGTCCCAACTATGTGCAAATAGTTAACCCCAAACTGGGGCTAAAACACTATGAAAGTATGAGAACACACTTTCATAGAAATATATACATAAAAAATAGACTTTTATAGAACAATCTTTTTGAATATATTTTTGAAGAACATATTACCATATTTTTGAAGGAAAAGAATATTTTCAGCAAAACATTTTTGAATACAAAACTAGAAGATATTTTTAATTTTCTAAAATAAGAACAAAAAATCTTCAGTAAAATCTGACTGAATCAACCTACTGACTATAAGCAAATATTAAAAGATACCTTAAAACCTCAGCATTTTGCCATTAAACAACCACAGATGTTGATATGCTGTTAAACAAAACTCAAACTCAAGAAACCGGTAAATACGTGACTAAAGTATTTCTATTGATATTATTTATCGATCTTCAGTGGGTGTCTAATTTTTTCACCAATTGGAAGTGGATTATGCGTTTGCTGCTGAATATGAAGTATTAGTTAACATGTTCTACGTGAATGAATAACTATTTTAACATCTACAATAACCAAATGAGTGCGGGGATATTGATTGTGGAAGCAGATAGACGGTTTCGAATTCCAGTTGAATGCACTATATCCATTTACGGGCTAATAACAACGTGGAAAGCATGGATTCATCTTTTCCCCAACAACAGGTAAAATAGCAAGACAGATTAAGCCTTATGGAAGTGAGGAAGACTGAGTTTTAACCATCCTGGAAAGAGTTTGCCTCTAACAGGCTATCTTGCACATGAAACATCACCGCTGTTGTTACTTCAGCAGATGTGTTGACATGACAGTGGGGGATACGAAATTTGTGATATTGACGGGAAATGATCTTTGCACTTCATTTCTAGTATGACTATTAGCTCCTAAAAAAGGAAAAGAAACATTAATCGTAAGTTTTGTATGCATTAGGTATCACATAATTATTACACGGTGCTCAACTATGAATGATTGTATTCCTTCATCATGTCCACTTCAGAAGGCAGTTTTATACTTAGACCTGGTGAGTAGTTTGACCGAGCGTGTACGCCAATTGGATAAAAAACGTGAAAGATTATTTGAAAGAGTCGTTTCTATGCTAGTTTCAAATGAATGTTTTTCAAAACAATAACAAATATCTTGCCAATTTTGGATAATAAAAATAAAAGAACCTGTAAATAAACCAAATGTTAGTATCTCCAGTTGAATATTCTTTAACAGTACTATAGGTTCTTTTCACCAATTCAAATATTTCACTCTTTTGTGTTTGAGAAGCGTGCATAAACTTTCTTTGATTTCTTCTTCCACTTTTATTTTCAGCTTAATACTTTCAAAAATAAATGAACGAATCCAAGTAAATAACTCTCACATTATGTATAATTTCGCCCCAAGCAAGGCAGTAATTCTAATAAGATACATGGGGTTACCGGGAATGAAAGAGAATAAAAAGACTTTAGGAGGGCAACAAAGGAACATGTTTCACGAAGACTGAGAATGTCAATAGACGTTACATTTAAATTTTTCATGATTGTTGGAGGAAAGAATCAAAGAACCGAAAGAAGATTCCACACGAGAGAAATTTTAGTTTTTTACAGTTATATAAATTTCAATAAAGAAACGACGAAAACTAATTGCCAACATAACTCTACGATTAAATTTTATACGCCCGAGATACTAAGGAGGAGAGATCACTGGAAATATTGCCATAAAACTATTTAGAAAAGACAGCGGAAAGCGAGGTTATGGCATTGGAATGTGAATGAGTTATGATGTCCAGACCGACAAAATTACAGGCCCTTCTTTGAATTTTGACGAAAGTATCGACATATATCTCTAGAGTTTAATGACAGATTTGGCAGCAATACTTAACGCACAGACGAAGGCTAGGTTTATAAATGGAAAGATAGTGATATTATTTTTCTCTTCAGTATCTAAGATTTACATTTTACCGCCGAAATCGTCAACCATTGCTATTCTAGAAGATAAGTTATTTTAAGGTAAACTCTCTCTGTAATTATATTAGATCAACAGAGATAGGTCTAATGATAACAAAATATGTAAAATATGTTTATTTATCTTTTATCATGACTCTAGCTTTCAATGAAAAATTTGCCATGAATTCTCCGAAAGAGACGATGTAATTGCACAGAACTCTGAGTAGCTATGGGAATAAGTGGACAAATTTAATATTTTGTAATCAATTGGAAAAGATAGATTCGATTTTCTAAGTTCGTACGAATACCTGAAAGTTAGTATCAGGTCACGTTTCCTGAAACCAAGGTCGGAGATCATCTCAAAAAGAGAACCTCTCTTTTACTTGTTAACCTGAGATCGATGGGAAGGAAATTCTATTTAACATTGTTCGGCCATTCTACCCACCTGGGTCAGCAGTTGCTGTGCCGAAATTTCTGATGGATCCGCTAGGTTTCAGGGCATTTGATCTCATTCCAGACCTACTTGCGCGTTCGTGTATGCTTGTACCTTACTTTCAAAGAGATGAAAGAAACGTTAAGAGAGTCTCAATTTTCCTGAGTGGAAATGAGTAAGAAGCAGCTTAAGAGGCAAAAGAATTTTAAATGGGTGTGTAGGAAATTAAGTCTTTAATTAAAGTAAATTTTTCCTATGTCAATCCCTTTGAAACTTTAATCTCTCAAAATAGATGATATAGAGAAGGTGCGATGTTTCCGAGAGTTACTCTTAAGAAAAGTCTAATGACCATCACTCTACAACGATTAAAGACTGCTTATCTGCATATATTAAGTTTAACTTGTTGTGCCATAAAATATAAAGACGCAAAACAATGATGAAGAATAAACTAAATACATACAATTATATACTGTAAGATATTCTTATCTTTAAATAGTGGATTCGATAAATCTAGGTTTCTTTGGAGATCAGTTGATATCATCAATTAAAGATTTACACGTTTCTTCATGATACAGGCTTCTCTCATTCATATTTTAGATTTATATTTCTTATCTGCAATTACAGAAGGAGGTGAATGAATTCTCAACCAAATTATGTAAACATGAAAATCAAATTAAAGTCTCATTTTAACAGCTACAGGGTGCGATGTGTAACTTGTCATTTTAAATTTTAATTTAGCAAATGCACATTGCTTTTGATTTTGTTGACTGCAGTGCATAGTAGGGTGATTTGGGCCGTGAGAATAAGAAGAAAACCACAATGACGCAATTTGCTTTGCCAGATATTTGGAAATGGCGTGTTGCAATGCTTAGCATTTACACCGGAAACACCAATACGAGTACTTTAGTGCTTGTGAATGAATCTGAGGACAGTGCAGAGGATTGGGAAATAGTTAGATGGGTCTAATGGTAATTACGAGGATGTTTGGTTTCATCACTAGTGATGGCAACATTAACTCCACTCACCTTCCCACTGGCTCTCAGACTCAACACAGAGGACTACATCAAGGGACATGAGGAAGTAGTGCAGCCTTGGCCCAAGGGATTGGGTGCTTAAAGATCATAACTCTTGCCACGGGACTAAAAAGATATGCCTAAATACACAGGAGGAACCAGGAGAAACCAGTCATGGCTTTCAGATAATTTCTGCGACCATACCACCCATATGTCTGGCCACTTAACTTCTCAGACTGCAACACCCTTCATTATTATGTATGTGACACAGTTGAGCGAGAGACAAGCCAAATTTTTTCGAGTACGAAATAGGAACTCAGGCAAGTATGATAGCAGCATTCACTAATTTAATCAAAGATAGCGCCCAGAGGAGATTCAGACTTCGTTTGGAGGCCGTACTTTAACCCAATGGCGATTTCATTGAATAAATTTACTCTTTACTAGTTCAAAATATTTGTGTAATTTTTGTATATATAGAGGGTGCGACGGATAAATCGTCGCCTAAATTATATGAAAATTACACTGACATCACATTTTAACAGATATAATTTGCATCATTTTCCCCGAATAAGGAATAATATTTATTTGTGGTTGTCTATTCAAATTTATGTTACATCGTATATTACATTTACCCAATTTCCTATTATGTTATTCCACATTCGGAGATATCCAATCTAAAAGATAGTGTAATTATAAAAGCAGATATTAATAATCTAGCTAACACGCAACAATGATTTAATGCAAAGAATTTGTCACTTTAACTAAGCAGGTTCATGCCAATTTTGAAGTTTAGTGAGGACAGCGTTATGATGTCTTCAGTCATAGAGCCTTCTTTTTTTCTGGAGGAAACAAAACATTTTAACTCTGATGAGTGAAAACAGCCTAACAGCTTCCTCAATAAACTTGGAAAGTGGCACGATCCTGCTTAATTAATGTGACAAATTATTTTCAGTATAAATATAAACGCTCTATCTCCAGCTTGAAATAGAGAACATTGCGATAAAAAAACTACTTATTAAAGTACCTTTTATCAGTAAAACTAGTGAGGCAGCCACAATGTTGGCGCCCAAATTTATCACAACTGAACACATTATATATATATATATATATATATATATATATATATATATATATATATATTGTGCGATTTGAAGTTGTTAGATTTTCGTATGTGTTAAAATAGCTAAAGCATTAAAACAGAAAGAATTATACCAAAATTATATCAGGTAGATTTTCGTAGAAAATACGACTATATTAGCCGTACTAACATTTAATAACATGAGTATGAATACTGGAAGCATTTATAAAAAAAATTAACACTTAACAATATAAAGGATGAACACGTCCTCAACGTACTGACCACACCACCTTTCAAAAATGAAAATAGTTTCAGTCACTATAGATGCTGATATATACAAATATATGTATTCTGTTAATAGTAAAAATAAGAACAAATTTTATACCAACTAACAGTCAGTTAAGTGCCATACATGATACAAGCTTGGGCGTTCATGTCTCGAAAGAGACATGAATGACTGGTCAGAAGATAATCCCGTAGTCGTTAGCCATTGATTTCTGCGGTAGACTGGTCGCCAGACAGGGCTATAAAACCCAATATATCCTATTATTGAACCCATAACTGGAAGGAAGAGACAGATTAATACGTTTACCAATAGTATTTGTGCGCAAGTGAATGCATAGAATTCAAATGGAACTCGAACTCGGCTCCCCGATTTGTCGTTCCGAGTCGATATCCACTCCACCAAAATGCACATCCGTAATTTTTACAATCTTTATGCTACAAAAAAGAAAACACTTATATGAATTAGGAAAAATTAAATAAAATCTTAATCCTAATAACATTTCAACCGACTTTAGTGAAACTTGCCTGGAAGCGGGACGGCCAATCAGATAAACAGTCATATATATATATATATATATATATATATATATATATATATATATATATATATAAGAAGATGATCAGAGCCGGTTTAGAATCCAGAGTTCTTCGGCATTTAGTTTTTATAAACATGCTCTATACAACAAAGAGCGTAATATATTTTTTTATTTAAAAATGCGACACGGAAATTTCTGTTGCAGGATTTAAAGATTTAATCTCTTCATCAGGCAATTTTAGGTAATTTTGGTGAAAATGATAAACATTTGAAAATAGAAAATAACATATTTGCTAAATAAAGAGTTACTATAGAGAGGGAAGACAGTGAATTTAGATCTTATGGCTGTGTTTAATGAAGGTTAACTTTGAAAATTTAAAATATAAATCAGATGTTACGCGATGTAGGGTATCCTTACATTCCTAAGGCAAAACTTTCATATTTACGGCTAGACTACTTACTTCGGCAAAAAGTATACATTTTAGTTACGAAGAAGTATTCTGAGTTATATGCATTCTGGTCTTTAAAAAATATTTTAAATCTGTCCTAAACGGACTTTTGGGTTTTGGTAGGATTAAATATTTTTCAGATTTTGTTTATTCAGAGTACATTTCTTTATCAATTCAACATGTAACATAAATAATTTTCTCTACAGTAACTAAACATTGCCTGATGTCGAGATACACATTTTAAATCTTGAAGCACAGATTTCTGGCTTGCATTGTAAAGTCATTTTAATTAAAAATGCAAATTGAATTATATATATATATATATATATATATATATATATAATACTTGGGTATATTAAATACAATGTTGCATTGTTTCACATATATATATATATATATATATATATATATATATAATACTTGGGTATATTAAATACAATGTTGCATTGTTTCACATATATATATATATATATATATATATATATATACACAGTGATGTCCTGTACACAAGATCTGAAAATTTCACTTCTATTTTTCCAGCAAAATTGAACAAAATCGATAATATACTACAAGTAATCGATTGATCAATCAACACTTTTGCCGAAGACAAAGAATCGTCTCGATATAAAAAAGGAAAAGACGAAAAAGAGCGAGAATTTAAAAGCTTTTAAAATGCCAATCAGAAAAGTATTTCTTGTTCATATACGGAGAATTGAAAAGCGTTGAAAAATGTGGAGGAAAGATAAAAGAAGGAAGTGATGTCGGGAGAGATTCAATGAAATAATTAGAGATTAAATACGTACTGTGAGAACCAGAATGATGCGGTCAATTAGCGGGAGAAAATGGGGGTGGAACGGGAGTGGGAAACATATTTGAATGTAAAAGTTTGACATCGATGTAGCAAAAAGAAAACGACGTTAGCGGCCGAATTCAAAATTTATCTCTACTACACCTGTATAGGAAACGATTAAAATTGTGAAACAAAAAAGTAAAAAAAAGTAAAATAAAATAAATTTGCCACAAGAAATATTGCTAATATTTTTTAAAGTTTGGAGAAAATAGTGTAACCACATCATATTCGCAATCACGCACGTAGATATATGCACTTGCAAAATTACACATCATTGTAGATGCCGAGTTTTTCGCTATAGAATTTAAATTAACCTATTTTGGGGAATACTGGGAATATACTCATATTTATATTATAAATATACATTGTGAATATCAGATTACAAAATTTATCTTGAGAAATAATAAAAATGACCTTAAAAAAGTGATTATTTTTATGGCTCTTCCAAATCAGAATTGCTTCTTATTAGAATCTTCATTTGATTATTTTCTATCTTACCAATTAAAAAATTTTAACAACTGTTGATATATATAAGCGGGCACTGGAGACAACGAGAAGCGGGGCACATTCTGTTTCACTTCTGAAGGCAATCATCCGATCATATATATATATATATATAATATATATATATATATATATATACTTTAATCATATCACCCGAAGCAAGGCGATGAAATCACTGATGCGCAGGGGGCTACAGTAAGAGTGAAAAATTGGAAAAGAGAAAACCAGAAACCGCATCCTAAACAGGAAACAAGGGATGAGCCTCATCGCTTGTTCAATAGACGTGGGTGGAGTGTGAACCGAGCGATAGTTTAGTCTATCTACTCCAATATAAACGGCATGATTCGAATCTATCCATTTCGCAGGAAAAAGCATCGTTAGAAATATCTTTAACCGATACTCGTATATATATATATATATATATATATATATGTGTGTGTGTGTGTGTGTGTATAAAAATTGTGTATTTGGGCAACGGTCTCTTTTTATACTGAGTTCATTGAAAATGACAGATATATGCATAAAGTTTTACTGAGTTCATTGAAAATGACAGACATATGCATAAAGTTTTACTGAGTTCGTTGAAAATGACAGACATATGCATAAAGTTTTACTGAGTTCATTGAAAATGACAGACATATGCATAAAGTTTTACTGAGTTCATTGAAAATGACAGACATATGCATAACGTTTTACTGAGTTCATTGAAAATGACAGACATATGCATAACTTTTTACTGAGTTCATTGAAAATGACAGACATATGCATAAAGTTTTCCCATGCTCTTTTATATATAAAAAGTAAATTAATTCTTTATAATGGGTAAAAGAATAGCTAAATGCGCTCAAAAGTACAAAAGGTTTGGACAATTCTTATATAATTAAATTCCGAAAAGAAACAAATTATACGAAAACATGAAAAATCATATAGACAACTTGATGATAATACCTTGTCTGTCATTTGCAATAAAACCTCTGTATATATCATTTTAACGAATTTTTACGCGGCCTAAGTTTCTAACATGTGGTGTCTTAATGTAGTTTGCAATAAATGATTTTTAACTTTTTTTTAAATTAGAAGAAAATATAACGTTTTCATCCATTCTTTTTTACACTAATAAGTAATTTATGGTATCGTTACACTTAGTCATAATTTCTGTTCTTTAATTCAGGAATTTCATTTTTATTTTGGACTAACATAGTAGTTAATCTTTTCTTCCTAGCACAGTCTAGGTATTTTGTCACCGTTGTAAGCCTTGGCTCTTTTCACTATAATTCACGTTATGTCTGTTTCTTTTATTTTCATATTTTAATTTTAACTTTCGCACGTGACTAGCCAATTTTTTTACAGTTTTTAAAGTGTTTCCTTTTTAAATGTAGACCAATGATTGAACCATCTGGTCTTAAACGTATCTTAGTTTGATCCCAAATATTAAAAAGTTCTACAATATAATTTTATTGAACACATTTAGTACAACTTATATGAGTTTGCGTACGTGTTGGGCGGCTATGTCAGTATGTACTGTGATAGGGAAATATTTGCATCATGTATACAAATGTGTGTACGTATGTGTGGGGGCTTTTCGAAGAAAGAGTGAAGTCATCATGAACGCTCCCAAGCCACCAGCGCTCGTACCAGACATGGCAAACTCCGACATCAAAACCCTTATAGGTGTGGTCTACTATGCACTACTCCATGTATTTAAGGCTCCGGGGAGGTCAAACAAGTGTTAATATAACATGCAATCTTCGCAAACACCAAACATGTGACACACAGTACACTTGTATATACTATGTTGTCTTCATGGCGAATGTTTGCTTCGTGAAGGTTGACCAGTAGTTGGATCGTTAATAGTCTAACACAAGTGCATGCATGAGAGATATGTAAAATAAAATGCACTATCTACTGCTGACACGCATTTATTATTTACGATATCACATTGTCTAGCAACTCCGACAGATACCAAATTTGTCGAGTTTCGATCCCGGCCTGAAGCAAGTGGATGTGTCTAGCCACAGAGATGGGCTGTTATACAACAAAACAGGCTTTTATGTAAATGACTATATATATATATATATATATGTAATGTGTGTGTGTATGTGTGTGGGTGAAACGTGTGCAACAATAAGCTGAAATATATTGAAAAAAACACCTCTCTACAACAGTATTACAAAAAATGCCTACTTTGTCTAAATGAAAAAGTAGCAATTATTTCTCATGCCCCACAAAAGAACTTACTAAACATAAGATCAGAAATAATTTCCAAATGCAGATATGAAAATAAATACCTATTATCAAAATTTATACCAAACGGATAAAAAAACGACCGCTGATACCATGATCTTATCAATTGTTCTCTAGTACAAACTACCACCATAATAAATGCATTTATTATCATTACATCACCATTACTAATCATGACTGCCACATTACAATAACTATTTGCTACCACAACTGTTATTATCATGAAATATTGTTATCACCGTATTAGCCAACAATTATCATTAACATAAATTACTCCTTTCTCCCGCAGTAAAATTAATACTACCACATAAAAACTAACAAGTATTACAAATTAGAATTTCTACCATTTAAGTATGTGCAACCACAATAAACAAGGTAATAACCGACTTTAAAATAAAAAATAACAATAATGCCTTAAATAATTAAAAATGATAGCAATTTGTAACTATCATAGTTTCAAACAGACCCCATCATACGTACACATGTACGTACGAGAAATCGAAAACTGTCCGCGCGTTAACATCGCTACACTATTTGAATACACCAACAGAATGCGTATGCAAGTGCGCAACGGCACACACATACATATATATGCCAAGCCCCATACGGTTCGCATATATTTATGTTTGCGTGAGCCCCAGTAGGCTGACCTGTGTGTGTGTGTGTGTGAGTGTGTGTGAGTCGTTGTGCACGCCAATGGGTGTACAAATGTGTATATATTTCTGCGTCTGTCAGGATGACAAATTTTCTTCTCACTTCCACAAAATACACCAATATACGCAGCCCAACATTTAGTCAAACTTTTTAAAAAATTAATCAGTTTGTCTGACGATTGCAAGAGCGTGAAACCCATGGTCACAAACTCACACCTATATATATATATATATATATATATATATTATTAAGGGAAAAAAGACTTTTTATATCGACTAATTTCGATGATTTCTTTTAAGACAAGAGAAAATCGTCATGAATTTTCCGAATTCACTCACAAAAATTGTCCAAAATGATCGAAACTCCATATCTTTCGTTTTTAATCGTATTTTACTTGAAGAACAATTGCTGCTAAAATGCATAGACTTCATTATTTATTAGACAATAAATTGCATCACTTTTAGTCATTCATAATTTGACACTTACTTTCGCTATTAAATTTACGAATAATTAAGTGCTTATTAAAATTAAAAATGTGGAAACATTACATTTTAACTTCTGTTTATAAAGATATTTTGTAAAATCAAATCACTACATTTGCCCTGACGATGTCTCTCAGCAGAGTAAATGAATCAGTTGAAAATAGTTATTCATTTTTATCATTATACATATATTTCCCAAGGGTATTGGCAAGTTAGTAAATATAACAAACCCAACGAGAATTGGAACTCTCTTTGCCGATTAACAACTCAGGGCCATAATCCATTACACCATTTGCACATTCTAGCTTACAGCCCCTACTATTGCCAAGCCATCACACATCTAATTAATGACCAGAGAAGGCGCCAACATGAGATGGTCGTAAGGCGATAAAGTGTTGAGTTAACATTTTAAGATAATTCTAATATTTACTTTTAAAAAAATGTTTGTTGAATACCCCGAAATTAATTTACTACATCGCGCATAAAATAATGAAACTATGTTTCAGTTTGATCTAAATATAACCTTATTTATAAATGGAATTTTGTCTCTGTGTGTGTGTATGTCAGTTACCTATAGACTCCGAACTGCTGAACTGATTTTCTTGAAAATTTACACAGTTGTATTATAAGCGTCTGCGAGTGTTCAAAGCTAGGTTTTGTGTCGAGCTACTCCGATAAATATCGAAAATCGATAATCGAAAAAATCCGGTTATATAATGAGTGGGTCGATTTTAATCAAATTTGATACTCATAGACTAAGACATAAGAAACGATATTCAGAAGTTTCAAAGTGGTAGTTCTTACAATAGTGTAGAATGTGTATATATATATATATATATATATATATATATATAAAGGCAAGATGTTTGTGTGTGTGTCTCTTTATTTGCCTGTATGCCTGTATTTTTTCAGCCGTTTTATTTTTTATTTTTTATTTTTTTTTTTCGTCCAAAGTGTCTGAGCACCAGGAACATGGGTTAGTTTTAAAACGTTCATTACACCCGAGGAACGCCGGGGTATACTGCCAGTATAGACTAAAATCCCCATTAACTTATAATGTTTTATAATCGAGAGATTAACTAAACAGTAGAAAATATATAGAGAGCTGCGATGTATAAAATTTCCAAATTATGCAAAAATGAAAATAAAACTGGCATTTCATTTTAATAGATATTTACCAAAATTACATAAATTATCTTGAAAGAATCAAGAGCATATTTATTCAATAAAATCATTATCCTCTATACGAATTCAGAATCTTCTACATCTTTTCAGGGTTGTTGCTTAAGTAGTTGAATGCTGACATAATCCTTGCATTCAGTTTATCTCTCGTGTTCGAAGTTTGTCGTCCCTGTTAAACTGCGCATAATACTGTGTAACGAATTATATTGCAGTCACGAGTGTTATCGTAAAGATAAGGTAGTCGCAGAAATTGTCTGACAACTATGACTGAATTCTCCTGTTTGGTGCAGACTACTTTTGCCAGACATAAAGTATTCCGCAGGTATCTTCCTGAGTAAGATCATCATTAACTCCTCAATGGATATGATGCAGTCATTCGAGTTGAATCTGAGGTTCTTTGGTAAGATGAATGGGAGCATAACGTTGCCATTACCAGTGATCACTCCAAACAACGTAATCACCATCTGACTCAGTCAATTCTTTCCAAATCATCTGCACTGTCCAAGATTGACATTCAAACACTCTGTCGTATCAGAGCTTTCGATATCAAAAGTAAGAAAATCAGGATGGCGTTTCTAGATTTATAACAGTATGAATTGTGTCATAATGCTGTTATATCTCACAGACAGTACTCAACTGACCCTACTACACTGCAGTCTACAAGATAAAACAAAACCAACAACACCAACGCGAAAATAAAAAAGATTAAATAAAAGGGCAAAATTTACCCAGAGCACCCTGTATAGACATTTTTCAGAAAGCTTTCGATATTTCAAAAACATTTCAGTGAACAGATACACTTTGAAATAATTCTAAGCAACCTCCTCTCTGTAATGAGATTTACATTTATTTTCTCAGATTTTTCATTTTATATTTGTATTTTTAATTCCCCATTTTTTATTAATTGTGCACATATTTATGTTTTGTCTTGTCTTAACTTCTGAATAGTGAGGAGCCATACTGTGTGAAACTTCTTTTGTTGTTTCTTATTTGTTATATGGTTCGATTCATAAATTTACGTTATGTCATTTTTATGCCTATGATTTTATCTATTAAAACATATATATTTAAAATACAGAATTTTGAACTTTTTCCTCATTTAATATATGCTTACACCACCGAAGGTGATGTATGAATATCCATAGTTTACTGAACTTGCTAATCGGAAATAATTTTGCACTGGTCATTTCGATATCAAATCTTCTAAGCGAAAAAAAGAATGAAAACTTTACTAAATCTCTACAGAAATTGCCTTTTTGGAGAGCAATATTCACCAAATTCATTTCTTTTTGATTTGATTTGATTTTTTTTTTTTTGCAAACGGCATTTCTATTATTTGTATATACATGAGATGAGCGGGAAATGGATAGGAAACTGAATTCGTCGAGACGAATTTTTTTATTGTACTAGTCGGATGCATTCACATTCACACAAACATCATTGGAAATAACATAAATACATCTCTTCCCCTACCAGCTGCGAGTTGAAATGTCAGAGTTAACTGGGTTCGCGTGCCTTTCCAATCGAAAACAAAAACAACTGCGAATAAAAACAGTGATAAATACAAAAAGAACACACTTTATTATCTTTCCCAAAATATGCGGGGAATTCAGAGATAAGAAAAAATGCTAAGAGTCTTGAACCATGACCTACATACGTTTTGTAAAAAAAAAAAAACTTCGTACCTTTGTTTGCTTTGTTCATATCTATCTGTTCAACGATCTCTTTCGATATTTCTCTCTTTCGCATTTTATTTCGTCATCCTGTCATAGCATCTATCTTTTTCATCTCTCTCTCATATCGTTTGCCTGTCTTTTCATCTCTCTCTCATATCGTTTGCCTGTCTTTTCATCTCTCTCTCATATCGTTTGCCTGTCTTTTCATCTCTCTCTCATATCGTTTGCCTGTCTTTTCATCTCTCTCTCATATCGTTTGCCTGTCTTTTCATCTCTCATATCGTTTGCCTGTCTTTTCATCTCTCTCTCATATCGTTTGCCTGTCTTTTCATCTCTCTCATATCGTTTGCCTGTCTTTTCATCTCTCTCTCATATCGTTTGCCTGTCTTTTCATCTCTCTCTCATATCGTTTTTTGCCTGTCTTTTCATCTCTCTCATATCGTTTGCCTGTCTTTTCATCTCTCTCTCATATCGTTTGCCTGTCTTTTCATCTCTCTCTCATATCGTTTGCCTGTCTTTTCATCTCTCTCTCATATCGTTTGCCTGTCTTTTCATCTCTCTCTCATATCGTTTGCCTGTCTTTTCATCTCTCTCTCATATCGTTTGCCTGTCTTTTCATCTCTCTCTCTCATATCGTTTGTCTTTTCATCTCTCTCTCATATCGTTTGCCTGTCTTTTCATCTCTCTCTCTCATATCGTTTGCCTGTCTTTTCATCTCTCTCTCATATCGTTTGCCTGTCTTTTCATCTCTCTCTCATACTGTTTGCCTGTCTTTTCATCTCTCATATCGTTTGCCTGTCTTTCTCATCTCTCTCTCATATCGTTTGCCTGTCTTTTCATCTCTCTCTCATATCGTTTGCCTGTCTTTTCATCTCTCTCTCATATCGTTTGCCTGTCTTTTCATCTCTCTCTCATATCGTTTGCCTGTCTTTTCATCTCTCTCTCATATCGTTTGCCTGTCTTTTCATCTCTCTCTCATATCGTTTGCCTGTCTTTTTCATCTCTCTCATATCGTTTGCCTGTCTTTTCATCTCTCTCTCATATCGTTTGCCTGTCTTTTCATCTCTCTCTCATATCGTTTGTTCGTCTTTTTCATCTCTCTCTATATCGTTTGCCTGTCTTTTCATCTCTCTCTCATATCGTTTGCCTGTCTTTTCATCTCTCTCATATCGTTTGCCTGTCTTTTCATCTCTCATATCGTTTGCCTGTCTTTTCATCTCTAGGTGCAAGTTTCTCTCTTTTTCCCACTTCATTTGGTGTCATCCTGTTCATGATAAATTGTTCTTGCTATCTATACATCATATTTCATATATTTGGTCGGCCTATCTCTCTCACTCTGGAGACATCTTCCAGTTTATCTCTTTCTCCCTCTCTCTATTCGTGATAATCATTATCTATTCCCCTGTCTAAGTTCCTATCTGTTGTTTTACTTCTGTCAATGTGTATTACTGCTCTCTCTCTTTCTTTCTCTCTTTCTATTTCTCCCCAAGTTAATTTTCTATCATTCTGTCTCTGATTATCTATCTCCTTGTCTGTCGCAATCTGGTGATATATAGATATATGTATCACTAGTGAGCTAACTCGGTCTCGTTAAACAAACATCTCGCAACTCTTACAAAGTCATTGTTACCATAGCAGCTGTAATTTAATCTACAGTTCCTCTGATTATTCCGTGATCATCTTCCGTTCCTATTAATCGAAAACTTTTCAGAGCTGTACTCAGCACGAGAAGCGCCATTCCCACGAGTCTATATCCATTCATTTTCGCCATCACCAGTCCGCTATTTCAGTCCAAGGCGGGCGATTCAACCGCGTGAGTCGACAACACAAGATAGACGGGGATAACGGCTGATTCAGAGGAACGGCCGGCGTCATTGGTAGCATTGAGATCCGGTGGGCTTGTCTACATAGCATCAGGAATTTAATGTTGACGCGCGGTGACAGCGACAAGTAATATAAGAAGCTGGTTCATCCTTACATGACAAATAAGCTAAACTCAAGTATCCACACGCATACAAATTTAACTGATGTTATAAAGTATAGCTTAATTTTTCTCTCACTATTTCTCTCTCTCTCTCTATATATATATATATTGTTCTATGTGCCGTGTTCATTTAGGACGTAGGCGATTATGCCTTTCTACATCAGCTTATCCTTTGTAGCTCTTAACACCCCTTCTATATTTACTCCTGCTAAACCCTCCTCTACCATCCTTCTGCCCAAATCTATCAAGTATGTCACGCGTTGCTTTCCTCTGTCTCTCTTTTCCTCTATCCACCCCGTGAGTATCAGCTTCGCCAAGCTCTCATTACATGTGTCAGAAACTTCAGAAGTATTTTCCTTGTGTTAGATATTATTTCTCATTTCGTTTTCATTCTCTCGAAAAACAATGTGGTTGATCAAACATTCATCCATGGTAACATCCACATCCTTCTGTAGAACCACGTTTCATTCATTTATCTTTGATGAGATTGTCTAGCATTTGCTGTCATATTGAAAGTCAGATACCAAATAAAAATCAAGTACTGTCTTTGTTTCCAGTAAAATTTTCCTGTCTCCCAGTACTCTACTCAGCTTCTGGAATGTATCTTTGGCCATGCAAATACGCCTTGAGATCTCAATGTCGCACTTACCGTCCTCTGTTAAAACATTTCTCAGCTATTTAAATTTCAGCACCTGTTGGATTTTAGTATAGCTAAGCGTAAAATATATTTTATATAATTTCTGTTATTTTGATATATATATATATATATATATATAAAATTTTCCTGTCAGTACGTAATTTCTATGTGTTTCAGCGGAAGGGTGTAGATGGTTATCATAATGTAAAATTATTTGTACTGTACACATAATTTAAGGTAAGACTAATGAGAATCGTCTTTTGTTAGTATGAAGTTTTTCATTCACTTAAATTAGGCACATCCTTATATTGTCCTAAAAGTGTTTCCATTGCTTTTATCTCTACTGATGCTATATTCTACTTAAATATTTATGGCATCATAAAAGTCCAATTTTGATACGATGGGTTTTGAATAAAACAGAGCTATTGATTGCCCAAATGTGACGACTCAGGAGATGAATAGACAGATTCTGGACTTTCTTCCAAATTCAGACTTTAATTCCCTGACATAAAAATACATTTTCTTAAAAAATATTATACAAATAAAACAAGTACTCATGGTAATCTTTCCAACAATTTGTAATATATTTGAAACACAAGTAAGAGATAATCATGATTTTATGTTCGAGAATGTAAACCATTAATGTCTGCCATAAAATAGAGTATTTGTTTTTGTTCTTGTGTTGCGTGCCTTGATCATACGATCATGAATTTCTACAATAGCCTACTTTTCGTAGATCTGAATAATTTTTTTAATTTTTCATTATCCTTGTTCTGTCATCCATTTTCTCAATTTTACTATATATGCTATGCGTTGCTTCCCCCTCTCTCTCTCTTAATCCACTTAGTGAATATCAGATTTTACAATAATTTTCTTTTCTTTATGTACCCTAAAAAATTTGACTGTTTGTTCTTGATGCTAAGTATGTTAGTTTTTTGTTTCCTTTAAAAAATAAATTGCATGTTGCTCACATATACGGTCTACAATATTCATTATCCTTCTCCAGTAGCGAATATCTGTTGCTCCAAGTTTCTTAATCTTTGAGAAGACTGTCCTTGATTCACTGTCATATAGGAGGACTTTTATCCTGTAACAGTAACGAACAATTTTTTTTCTAATGAAATTTTACTGCTTTTAATAAACTACTTATAATATTTGTCTATCCTATTGATCCTTCAGATTTCTGTATCGTACTTTCTATTCTCCGTTAAAACATTTCCCATACATTTAAAATTTTGTTATCGTTTACTTTAAAATTTTTCTATTTGCTATTTACTTTTTTGAGCCCATTTGTGCGAACAACACTGCTCATGTATTCTTCTAGTTGATGTTTAATACTTTCTTCTCGCTTCTTTTTAATAACTTCTGCAGGAAAATACATAAAAACGAATTTGTTTTAAACCACCGTGAGCACCATATACGCATTATTCATTATATCATCAAATGTTTGCTTTTTTGAATGAAAATTTACACATTTATTGTCCTAATTATTGACAATATGTTACATATAAATACAATTCAAAATAGTTATCATTTGCTTTTACCATAACTTTTAATCTCTTTTCAATTGATGTGCAGTGTTTCCTCTCTACCTCTTTGCTGAAGTTATAGCACAACAAAAGAAGAGCTTATCTCCTGACTGACATACTTGAGTATGAGATACTTGATACATCACTCTTAAATATGCGCAATCTTCATAGGATTAATGTCAGAGCCTGACAGAGGTCAAATTGCTTTATCATAAAATCCACAGAAATCACCTTTGCTCTATCACTGCGTCTAACTGGTTGTGTGTGCGAGAGATCCGTCATGATTGAAGATATAGCATCTTCCAAATAACATCACTCTGTAACATTTTCCGCAAAAATTTGATAATCACCTTCCTGCTTTTTTATTTCTAGTTGTAAGATATTTCATTTTGAATAAATAAAATTAAATATATAAAAGAAAATAAATAAACGTTATAAAAATGTTTGAATTCAAAGGTAGTAATAATGTAAGCAACATGCACCCGTGAATATATGTGCTTAAATAGATGCGTGAATTATATGGAATACGTGGTTATTAAAGATTTTAAATGCCTTAAAAATACTTTAGAGAATTTGAACTTCGAAGGAACTAATTATGTAAACTATCAGAGGCAAAGAATTATTTACCTTAATTATATTTCAAATAAACTTTCTAAACACAACTAAGTACATGTCCAGAAACTTGATAAGCTGTGCGATTGATAAGTTTTTTTTACTTCTGATATGTAGTACCTCTAAAATTTTTAGGCGTCTAATGTCTGTGTTGATTAATAATTTTAGTATTGTCTATAAGAACTTTAAAAAAAATTTTCTTACAAAATATTGTAACACTTTTCCTGCTACAAGGCAATATTTGTTTTTTAAACTGTAATATAGTCCCTGATGATGAACGATGACGTTCGTAAGTACTAAGGCAACCTTTGGTCAATTTTTATACAAATATATAAGATTATGTTGTCTCTCTCGTTTAACACAACTTGTTTAAAAGAAAAGATGCTGGCAAAATATACGTACTGTAAATATCATATATGTTTTTATAGTAGACACGTTTGTTATAAATCCCATGCGAGAAGTTTACAAACTTTTGGGAAAGTAACCCTCCATTTTTTTATCCTGATCCTGATCTTATCAGGTCTTATTTTTAGGCAAATCATTGGATTACACTTATCTATCATCTGTCGTTCCTCCAGATATCAATCGTGCCATGCAGTTTTGAGTTTGTGAAAAACATAATTCACCACTAAAATATAAGATATCTTTTAATTAGGATCATAATAAAGAAACTGATAATGAACTAGAAATTGATAATGACCTAGAAATAGTTATTTGCTTAAATCAATAATGATTTAAGCCATTTATTTACTGCTCTTCACATAAAAAGTGATGGATGCTTAGATAAGTTGCCAGATTGTGAAATGGGACATTGCTTATGGTAGATTTTATTTTCACTAATTTGATATGTATCAACATGTTATTTAAATTACGGACAATTTAATTATGAGTTCAAATTGCCAAACTTTATGTGGCAATATTCTGAATTATTAATGCCGTCTTAAACACCAGAGTGGTCAATCCACCTACGGCTATTTTGAGCCATAAAAGAATGAGTAGTCCAAACAACGACATCAAATGTTTATGTCGCTTTAAAAGTTTTCTGTCACTTTTGGAGATCTATTTTTTTTACTTAAGTGATAAAAGCTCTATCATTTTGGTACTTGAATGCAGCTTCAAAAAAAAAAGAAAGAAATTCTTGTCTAAACAAATGACAACATTTTCTTCGGGACGATGCATCTACTCCAGCTTTTTCATTCATCTGCCAAGCCGTTTTTGATTGGAGACACTCGAACGTTTGTTAAAGCCTTGCATCTTGTAGGATTTTCTCCATAAATTCTCGTTTACAAGCCTCCGAAGTGGTCATCTTCTTTATGCTACTTCTTGGTGAATTCAATGATTTCCTGGTTACAAAGTAAACATTTTATTCCTGAAATAGGATTTGATGACGTTTGTTTCTCTTTAAACTTTTTCCGCGCAATAAAAACAGTTTTTCTGTAGAAACACTGCTGTCTTATCACCTCACAATTCTTCAGACAAGTTGTTTTCAACGTGTAATAATGATCATGTTTTGTTACAGCAAACAAATTTATCAAAATAAACTACAAAATAAATAATACCAACTAGCGTTAATTTAAACCTGAGATTATTTTACGAATAAAGATGTTTAAAGTTTTTAAACATAATGTCAATTTTTATGTTTAATCAATGGTTTATACCTCTTTCGTATAAGACTCTAAATATCTGTAATAATCATAGGTTTCATTATTAATATTTATTATTTATATAATACTTATTTATCAACCATCAGATATCTACTCGGTATCAAGGATGATGCCATATCTATTCACCCTTTTATTAATACTAAATCTAATCAGTTAAATTGACAGCTTATCCCAAATATGCTTTTCAATCTTGTTTTTAAAGAAAATAAAGTTTGATAATTTTAACCCATTCAAAACCAAACCTCTAATGATTTTGTCATATGCTAAGCTACAGAGAATTAACTCTTTTTCCGTCCTAATCTTTCTACTGAAACTAATTCGAACAATTATATAGAATACCTTGACACGTCTGTTCCTAATAAATATGATTCATGATGCAAAATATCTCATTAGAATCAATGAGGCATCTTTATAAGTTTGCAATAATTCCGATTATTCAATATTGCTGCTATATCTGGTTTCGGGATTCTGCAATGTTATCGGTTCTGACAAGGCATCCCGTAGTTAATCAATTTTCTGCCGCCGTGACGTAAATTCCATGTGCTGTTCTATAAATATTTTAACAGAAACTGTTCTAAATGATCTTTTTTCTTTGCTACATCGGCTTCATTCGTAGTACCATATTCGACTCTAGGTCTCAGCATTTTACTGTTAGATTTACGTAATATAACTTAAGTTGCATTACACGAATTTCTTCTCTCACGCATCTCTTATGTGGAAATATACTCTAGTTCCTTGCTGTCCTACCAACTACGACCTACAGAATTTCAAATGAAACGCCAATCGTTGTTCTTTTATTGTCAACTTTTCTCAATGACGTTTTCTTTCAATCTTAGTAAAAACTTTCATTTTAGTGGCTTCATCACCTACTTTCATGTGAAATGAGTAAAAACAAAATCATTATAGGCTTCAATCATACCACATTGTAACAACGGTTCCCACACGATCGTCAAAATTAAACAACATGAAACATTGTCAGTATCTAGATGGATGTCTTATTGGGAATGTCAGACACAGTAAGCTCTGATTCACGGTGGCGTAAATGGAAATGTTTGGGAAATACGGGAGGTGTGATTGATAATCGACGTATCGAGTTTAAATTCCAGTCGGGTTTTTTATATTGACTGGCGCGTAAATTACCCTTAGAAACAGTAAGAAAACATCTGTTTTCCGAGTATTAATTATTAATTCTTTAGTAATAGGTGTATCACTAAATCATTACTCTCTCTAAATAAAATGTTAAGTTCTAAAACTATTCTCTGGCATTTAATAACCTGAAATGTTTTGATAATCCTTAGAAAACAAACCTTTAAAATCAATGAATAATTTTTCTGCTTTTATTTTATGTTCGGTGTCCCTTCAGGGCGAAGGTTATTATGGACATCAACTTGCCCATGTCCCTTGTTGTTCTTACCATTTTTCTTCTTGATATCACCCCCAAACCACGTTTCCTCATACACTTGCTCAGGCCCATTAAGTATGTCTCGCGATGCTTGTGTCTGTTTCTCTTTCTCTCTAACCGTCCTGTGATTATTAGATTCTCCAACCTTCTTTTTTCATTAAGTGTCTCAGAAACCTCAGCTGTCTCTTTCTGATGCTAAATATAACTTTCCTTTCTGTTTGCATCCGCTCATAAACTTTAATGTTGATCACATGTGCATTCCATGGCAACTTACAAGATGTAAAAATTTGCGGATCTAAAAATGGGACTCTCGCAATGAAAGATTTGGAACTACAATAAATCTAATGATATTTGTATTCGATTTGTACTTATTATCGTCATGGAAAATCTTACTAAAACATGATATCTTTCTCTGTTAGCAAAACAGAATGATATTTTGTGTAAAATGTATATTTCTTATCTCGTCTTTTTTAAAAATTTACTTGTAAAAGAAAAACTGTCTTATTCAGCTCAATTTTTTATCCAGCTGTTTACACCAGACTTTCTACGAAATGTTTTATTATTTAATCAGTTTTCAACATTTGATTTCTGACAGTGTACTTTTGACCTTAAATCTTAGTCTCATAAGTTTTTTAAACTTCGCTAAACATTCCCAGAATGTGCTTCATCATAATCATAACATTTCTGCAAGCGAGAAACAGTCTCGTGCTGTACCATTCCACAATGAACCGAGTAAAATGAGCTCAAATGACTATTTCATATTGAATATGAAATTGATTCACCAGAATAACGATATTTGACAGACGTTTCATTAGAAGAAAGGAGTAACACTTCACCACAGAATCACTTCAAATATATGCACGAGTGTTAATTAAATGTCAGAGATTACTTCACATGGCACGATTATTTCTTCAACATTGTATAATGTATGTGGGATTGAATTTTTTTTAACAAACTCATTTCCTTTCTCTATATGACTATCTAATAACACATGTATTATCATATCTATTTTGTATAATGATTAGGAAATCTACCTCTTTAGAAAAAATATCACTGAGTTGTGAGTTCTATCCTCACTAAGTGCAGACTACATACATCTGCAGTAATCTTATTGAATGATTAATATACAGATATAGGCAAAAGTAGATGTTTGGTTAGAACAAGAGGTACTGTTGGGTGGCCACCGAAATCACTAGAACTGACACTCTTTTTTCTGTGGGGTCATTTAAAACCCTTTTCTTAAGAAATCCAGCCAATGAAAATTGAAGTACTTAAGGAATTAATACGAATGCAATATGACAGTGGATGATCGTCGACATATTAATGAATAGTACAGACACAGAATTGTAATGTGTTTTTAAAGAGTGGAACACATTTTAATGTGTTATAAATTTAATATATTATCCCTATGCTGCGCTAGATTCCCTCACTATATATATATATATATATATATATATATACACATACACATACACTCTAGAAAAGTTTTTAAATAATCTACAACTTCATGGGAATTTCATGGGTAATACGTATTTCGCAGCACAAAAAGCTGCATGACAGACACAAAGATACAACAATATTGATATGCAAAATTCCAGAAAAGAATTACATACACACAATCACGTGACCCTATCAATAATAGACATTTGTAAAGGTAATCTACAAAAGAATTTTCTCGCTCATTAAAAAAACACCAAAAAAGAAAAAGAAAAATACAGAAAATTAATAAACAGAAAGAAGTAAAAGAAAAGGAGAGGAGAACGATTAGTATAAAGAGAAAAGGAATTCAAAGTTAACGTCTTAGAACAACACCAGCATCTATTGCAATTCATCTGCTTTCTAAGAAAAAATGACATAAATTTAACATTAAAAATTTAGATCTAAAGATAATGGGATGTATCTACGGTAAAAAATAAATTGTAACGCATATTTTAATACAAATAAAATATAACCACTAGTAGTATTATATTATAAATATAGTTATAATAATTAAATAACAAATTAAAATTATATAAGAAAATGATAATTAAAATATTAAAAGATAATCTTAACAATAAGGGTCTTAAGTAATAGTAATAAATAATAATAATAATGATGATAATAATAAATATATATATCAAAATATTTTAACACTAATAATAATATTATTAAAAATCTTAAGTAATAGTAATAAATGTTATTTATAATATATATATATATATATATATATATATATATATATATATATATATAATATAAATTTTGAAAACCACAATAATAATAATAATAATAATAATATTAAACAAAAAGGAGAATTTTAATAATAGGAATAAAATAATATGAATAATATATATATAAAAATTTCAACACTGGTAATAATATGATTATTAAAAATTAAGTATATACATACACATACCCATATATATATATATATATATATATATATATATATATATATATAATATTACAATGTAAAATATTATATAAATAATATATTATAAATATATATATTATATAATAATATATTATAAATATAAACATAATTTAAAAATTATTTGGAGTAGGGGTAAAACGTTTCCAACAGTACATTTAAGATGTTTTTCCATAAGAAACAAGTTAAATTAATTTAAATTATAATTTTGATATAGATAAATTATTTTATACTTGTTCTTATGCCTGTATTTAAATATCAATTCGTTACGCTGATTAAGAAGTTCTTCTGGATTATTTTATTTAATAAGTGATTATTATCAAATACAGTAAACAAAAGGAATTATTTGATTGTTATCAAATATAATATCCAAAGGATTATTATCAAATACAATAATTGTTAAGTGTTTTCTTTTGAGTTCGTCTCTATCGGAATTTACCTAACTTAAATACAAAATATTCAACGTTTTATATACACACATATATATAGACAAAGAAGTACAACGGAATGCGTGTAATGTCACATAATGAAAAGGCTAAGTATTTTAAGTTCTATGTTAATCATGATTTGAGATTTCAAGATTAAAGGGTGATTTCTAAAAATAACACCTAGTTGCTGCCTATGAAAAATACATAAAATTGTGACTTTTTTTTTCTCCCATATATTTATTAAATGTGTTTTCTAGCAGTCCTCATTTTCATGTTAATCTGTAGAAAACCGTGGGTTGCGTGGAACTCAGTGTTACTGTTTTCGTTTGTTATCCTTAGTGACATTCCTGTTTGTTGCAATTACTAAAGGTGGCTGCGATTAATCAATTCATATAGGTCTAATCGACGGAACATCTATCAAAACACGTGGAAAGATTGTAAGGAGCATCGGCTATGCTTGTGAAATGGCCCTGTGTCAAACTGAAGTGAACTTACCACATTAAAAAAAAAACAGAATTTTGAAAGAACGTTAAAACTGTCTCTATTGTACAAATAAAAGTAACTTTTCTAAACGAAAAGTGTGACAGCAGTTTTTGTTGTTTTGAAATAAACATATTTTAAATTTTCTGCGTGTAGTGGATGAAAGTTACAGGCTGAGTATGAAATGAAGGCGGACATAAATGTCTTCGGTCTTCTTTCTTTTTTCTTGAATGAGGAAATTAAGGAATAGATTATTGTGTTTGGAAAGTGAGAGTAAGAGAGTGTGAAAATGCCTGTAATCTGCGCTTGATGTCAGTGAGACGATCAGAAGCTCTCTAATATTCTTTCTTTGTTAACGAACATGTGAAACAAAAAGAGAATCAATGAATGCAGCGCGGAAAAGAAAGCGAGAGAATAAGTAAATTCAGTCTGCCTAGATTTGACGTCTGGTAGACGACCAGTTGCTTTCTGCAGAGAAAAAAAGATCATGATTTATTATACATTTTGTAGAGAATAAGAATTGATCAACTTTTAGATTTTTTCTTTCCTTCTGTTTGGTTAATGAATAAGAGGTTTTATTTATTTTGTTTTCGCAAATGTCAGCGCATTTACAGAATCAATTACCTTATTAAACGAGTTTTTTTATTTGTGATATGTTAATGTAAATGCTTTTATTTGTTGACACATGAAAAGATATAGGCGTTAGTAGGCTCGGATTTTCTGAAATTAGACAAAACTTTACGAAATTCGACAAAATGTTACAGAATCACAAAGAGATAGTTACACCTAAGAACGAATGTCACCTCACTGGAAGGCTACCGCCAGCGGGAATAATTAATTGAATAATCCTGATGCTGTCACACAGAACTTAAAAATAATAAAATGGCTGAAATGCCCAGCAATTTTGAAAAATGCAATAGGAGTTACCTGATTACGAGAAACATATTTTCTATTATAAGATTATTTTAAGAGAAAATATTTTGTACATTTCCAGCGAAAGTAGCACTGTGTTGTAGGTAAAAAAATGGCAAATATTTCCTCATAAGAGAACAAGTGATATCACCATGAAGGGTCTGGTTCGAATCTTATTTTGGTTCTATTGATTTGGTTGACTCTTACTAATTACATTTTAAATATTAATTTATTATATTCCTTTCTTTATACACAAAATTCATATATATATATATATATATGAATGTTATTTCAATGTAATCGTCTTCCGTCTTATTTAATTTCTTGTTATAAATATACTGAAAATTTTCAACAAATAATTATTCGTTTTGGGTTCGTAGAGGGAAGACGAAAAAGTTCAGCTGTGTTTGTTTCTTTTTTTGTTTTTCTATACGTTTGTTTGTCCTATAATTGTAAATAATAAAATGTTGTTTATTCTTTTTGATGGCATAACAAAGTTTTGTACTCGAGGCAAAATTATATATATATATATATATATATATATATATATATACACACATTGTGTGTATTTTAGCAGCATCTTTTCATTAATACAGATTTCATTGAATATTATAGACAAGTTCTGTCTATTTATTTTGTGTAAGATCCTTTCGTATGATGTGATTAGCTTCATAGTGTGGTCACTAATCCCCTCATGCCACTATACACTCATTTGACCAAAAACCCACTACCACCATTTGCTCTCGGCCTGTGGCCATGTGCGACGCAAAAAATGGACTTGTTTAATTTTCTCTGTATAACTCCACTCTGTTAATAATTTAAAAAATCAACAATTACTGCGATTTCCTGTCTTTTCATGACAACACTATCAAGCTAATCAGATCATACAAAAGGATCTTACACAAAATAGACAGAACTTGTCTATATTATTCAATGAAGCCTGTATATATATATATATATATATATATATTAAGAGGCTTTCCATTCCTATACACACCACCTGATGAGACATTAAAGTTTCAATGTCGAAACAAATTTGTAGTGGATATATATATATATATATATATAAAATATGTACATGTTCTAAAATATAATTTATAATATATATATATATATATATATATATATATAAAGAAAATAACTACTGGTTAACGTGTTTCTGCAATTTACCTGATTCTCACATGAATTAATATTTTTATAAATATATTTATTTTGCTTGTATATCTGATAATGACATGCCTATCATTCAATTCGTGCTCTTAAAGATGACCATTTTCCAAGTAAACACGTATCCTGCAAACCTGATTAACTTGACAGTGGTTCTGCCCTACAAAGGAATATTAACTTATCTTCATTCAAGCCAGGTCGTATGTAACGACTTCAATGTCGCTTCTTAAATACCTTCAATTTTTTTGACATTCGCATTTCGGGTGAATCACAGAGGTGATGATGTTGAACAGCAATCAATGTCACCCCATCTCAGGAGAAAAATATAATTGATTTTTACCGGAGGACAAACGTGTCATCTCAAATCATAGTAAAACACTGACATATCATTGGTGCATAGATTTACAGCTTTAAAGAATGTATTGTAATCTAATTTTAGCTTAGAATAACTGTTTTCTTTCATTTTGTTTGTTTGATTCAGATAAAACCCGTGGGTCATGTAACACAGCAATAATGTATTATCTTATTTTAAAAGTCAATAGCTACTGTATTTTCGGTTAGAATTTAATATTACTTTCATCTTATGTGCCGTGTTTCAACTTCTGTTCATTCTATTGAAAAGAATTAATCTATAAAACGAGAAACATACAGAATCTGTGAGGCAGATATTACATTGAATTAAACATACACTCCCTCACTGTATCTCTCTGACTTTCTCCTTCTCTTTATATATATATATGTGTGTGTGTGTGCATGTGTGTACATGTTAACTTCTGTGTTTGCATATGTCTCTGTATATACCCTACTTGTTAAATGTTTACGCCACCATTTTACATTTACAAAAACTAAAGTAATAAAATACATGTCGTCAGGTTTCTACCTCGAGCTTCAACATCTTCATACATTTTTAAAGTGAAACTTAACACATTTCTGGGGTTTAAAAATGCTCTGCAGATTTTTCTTTTTTATCACTTTCATACATCAAACGAGAGGGATTCAAATAAGCTTTGCTGTTAAAGCCCAAGGCATTCCTTTGCATGCACAATATATACATATATATTTTCACTTTTCCAAGATTCCTTCTCTCTCTTATTAGCCTGGACTCTCGGTCACTCTTTTCCATATAATTATTGAAAAGGTGACAATTGCCTATCGACTGATATAAATGTTAATAAAAATTTCCACTTCTGCAGTATATGCATTACTCTTCAGGAATGAATTGAGTTCTTTCTGTGACTGGCGTGTGTATACACTGCTTATATACAATGCGTTAAAATTTCTCTTTTCAGATTCCATGCGCCTATGGCTTAGTGGGTAGCGTCTCCGACTAACACCAAATCTGTCGAAATTCTATGCAGGCATGATGAGCTCTGCTACAGCGAAACATGCTTGTATGTGGAAGAATATTATATAAGTTGATTGATTTTAAGAAAAATGTTTCACTAAAATGATTCATGATCTTTTTATTTGCAATTTCTTTAAAATATACTGTTGATTTTCTGTATAAACTCGTTACTTTAGATAATATAGTGTATCAGAAAGACACTGTGCTAAGCAACGAAACGTAGCTTAGAGTTGCATAGAATTCTGTATTAGTTATCTATCTCACATCGTACATCATTCTGTGAGGCAAGCAACATAGCATTCGATTCTCTTGGTCAGCTGCTGATGGACTACCGATGATTGCTGTATTTATTAAACGCAAATAAAACATTTCAATCCCTGGAAATTGCTTTGGACATCACTTAACGTTTGACAGAGTTTGGCAATCAGTTTTATTATTAAACTGAAAGGCTATGTAATCGCGAAATAAAAGTTGTCTTCAATGGCCACATTTTATACTAATGCAGTTGTCCCCATGGGGTCTCTCCTTATACTTATTTTGTTAATTTCCATCAATGAACTTTCTGAATACATCTGTTCTAACCTTCATATTTAATCTGAAAACAACTACTCACTCCTGTCTCGATGGTAAGTCTGATCAACTCAACTCTCAAGTTGGCAGGTGATCTATAAAAGAAACAAAGTTTGCTGTTAATTGGGAGAAGAAATGGTTTATTAATTTTACCGTCTCCGAAATTCAAACTCTCTCTATTCATCACCAGAAAAGCCCCTTCTTTCAGTATGGCTCATACCAACCTTCATGAGAGTGCCTCGTCTCGTTGTTTTGGGTTAACATTCTGGCTGACATGAATTTGAAAAATTATATTGAATCTTTTCCAAGATAATTGGCTAAAGAAATAGGGTTCAAATTATAGTTCTAGACATTCTTTATTTCCTGGATCTATCGTATACATGTATAAGCGTGCTACAAGATTGACATCTAAATCCCATCCTTTTGCCGTTAAAACAGTTAAATGTAACCGACACTTCTACTAAAATAATTTTTCTCGCACTTCCTGTTTTCCGTTTATTTGCTTTCGTGAGAGCTACAATCTCTAAAAATTTAAATACAACGTCAATTGCTATTTTCTATCTTCATGAATCACGTTAAACTTTTATCATTTTTTCAACACACCCTGTATCCAGTCTTTTTTATCACAGTAAACCCCTAGTGACAGTTTTGCATTGTTGCGGGGAAAATGATTAAAACGAGTCTACAGTACATATGTTTCTAACTGTGATTCTGCTGGTGTATGTTTAGGGATTTTGGGGAATTTCAAACAGGAATTAGCATTATTATAGGTCCTAAGCAGGCTCTGTTTTTTTCTGTAAATACTTTCCTGATAATATTTCGGATAAAACCTACGCTATGATACCTTGATTTTATTAATTTGAACACTTTTTCATGTTGGCAGCAAAGTTTAATCAATTGAATTTAATATACAAGATATAACCGTAAATCCTATACCCACAATTTCTTTTCTGGCATTTCCTGTTTGAAAATTTCCTTCAAGATCCATAATTTTCAGCCAACTTTGATCTTTAAACATTTTAATGCAATGTCAATTGTTATCTCTCCTTGATCACTCTTCTATTGTTCTAACTCTTTAATAATCTTTTTCTTAATCTTATTCTTTCACAGCCATTAACCCCTTGTGTCTTAGCAGCTTTACCGCCTTGCATAGAGCAAAATGATTAGAAAAATATATGCATAAACTCCATTTTGAATAAGGAGAGGATAGATTTCAGCAAGGAAACGGTGTGTGCCAAAACACAACTCATTCACACAGATAAAATCAGGTTTTATATATTTATCAAAATAGCTTCTCTTTTTATGTACTGCATCCCTTCTTTAAGGGATACAATACATCATCGTAGCCTCCAAAATCTTTTTGTTTCTCTAAACAACTTTTAACCTTTTTTGTATCACTCATTTTATCATCTTTAAGATCATTTCACTAATTCTCTTTTGATAAAAGTTACGCTGTTTTTCCATCTACAGTTTCATACTTCATTTTATAAGCGCAGTTTATATGTGATACAAGGCCGAATGTATAGAACACTCTGTGAAGATCAATCTTATTACCTAGTCCAATTTTTTATAGCGAGGAAATTAAGCTAACCATTACGCAACATCAAGTTAATTTACGCTGATTCTTAAGCGTATCATAACACGAGAGCAAAAGTATAGGGCACACAGTGAGGATCAATCGCATAACTCAGTCTTAATTAATCTGGCGAGAAATCCTTGCTAACTGTTGTTCCACCTTGGCGCGCACTCCTATCTTCAATGTGCCTGCTTACATTTAATGTGTGTTAGATATCATTCAACTGTTTCTGTCTGATGCAAATGTACATAATTTTAGTATCAGATTTCCATAAACGACATGGAATTCCCAGTACCCTCTGCAGAAAAATATCTTTGCAGTTTCAAGTCTCTTTTCTTACTTTTAAGAACATTGTCTAGCATACTTATATCTACTCAGCACTCTTTTCTTTATTTCTAAAGCAATTTCTCCTCTCTTATTTATTTTCTAAAAAAACTATTTCGCTCATTTGTTTTGTCTTCAGAATTCTTTTCCTCGGTTTCAGTCCTCTGCTAATCCAGTGTAATAATTCTTGTGGAAGAATTGTATTAAACTGACTTTAGCTCTATGAGATCGTCTAGTTTAAGTATACCATGTGTGTGATGAGCGCAAGAATTTTGTTGGTTATAAAAAGCCCCAAAATTCCACTCATCCGAATGTTATTATAATATTCGTTTTTGTAGTTTTTCTTTACAAACTATAATATGCTATTTGCATTAAAATAGCGATTCGTTCTTAGGTAAAAAATTAAATCTATTAGAGCGTGAATTTTTTTAAAAAATTTCCTAAATTTATAATAAATTTTTTACACAGATTTTATACGTATCATCAGCTTAAATATCACGTTTAAATTTTCCGTAACAATGTATATGTCTATACAAGTTTTTTCATTAATATATTTTAACAGTGATTTTAAAATGTTACAGAAACAATAAAAATATATTGCCAGAATTTTATTTTTTCTATAAATATTTATTTTTTAATGATTACTTCAATTGAAAAAAAAACAAAATTCTGTTATAGGGAAGCTGATGTTTGTCGCTTACGAAAATACGATCATAGATAATGACAAA
Organism: Ascarosepion bandense; assembly: GCA_037127315.1. NCBI lineage: Eukaryota > Metazoa > Mollusca > Cephalopoda > Sepiida > Sepiidae > Ascarosepion > Ascarosepion bandense. The sequence continues at coordinate 909,224 of JBBBDQ010001401.1, forward strand.
ATCTGAAAAGCATTGGCACAGCAAAATAGTTTTCAAAAATCAAACAATGTATTTAGAAGCATAAAAATATTGTTAGAAACAGAGAAATGAGTACTAAAGCTTTATATAATATCAGTTATTTAATGTGTATATCGACTCGGAACGAGAAATCGGGGAGCCAAGTTTAAATTTCAGTTGAATGCATTCCATTCACTTACGCTCAAATACCCATGGGAAAGTTATTAATCCATCTTTTCCCTCCAGTTATGGGTTAAATAATAGGGCAGTTCGGGTTCTATAGCTTTGGCTGGCAACCAGTCTACCGCAGAAAGCATTGGCAATCTATTGCGAGAAAATCTTCTGCCCAGTCAGTGATGTCATTTTCGAGACATGATCGCCTATGCGTGTATCACGTATGGCACTCAACTGATATGGCAGTGAATGCTAGACAATCTCTTCTTAGATGGAAATTAAACTTGGAGCAAAAAATAGGGTTCTACAGAAGGACGCTGGTAATGCCATGGATTAAACAATGTTTTAGATGAAATAAATAAGAGCAATTATCCCTAATATCATAAGGAGGCAGTTAAAATTACTTTGGCACTTAATTAGATGAGAAGGTTTGGAAAAGTGACACTCATAAAAACACCTGTGAGTGTCAACACCAGCAACACGAACAGAATAAACCAACTTATAATCTATTCAACGGACATTTTTCGTAGAACAGGATTCAGAATATAGAGCAAAATGAGAAAATTCAGAGGTGCAAAGGACATTAATTTAGGGAGAGTCATAATGACCAATTAATCGAAGATAAACTACCCATAATAAAAGAAAATAAGAATAAGACTAACGTATATCTTTTTTTCCTTCAGTGTAGATTTTTACTCATTTCGACCAAGATTATGACAATAATTATTTTCAGAAATATTAATAAAGCAACGTTGCTAGTACTTTACTTCCTTTTTCATCTTATTGCAATTTATATACATATTTACTATTTACTTCATTTTGAGAAATTATTACAAATTGCAGTTTAATCATTTCGAATATTTTGATAAAATTTAAAAATCCTACAATAAGATAATTCCCAAACCAGTAAATATCATTACAGAATATATGAGAAAATTACGTCTTTGATCTAACAGATTGTTTATAAATTATTTGTTCTTCCCACGCGCACACCAGATACAAGCGTTCATGCACATATGTATATAATGTTTCTGTATATACTTGTGTGTGCACTTAATTTGAGAGTTTTAGTCAATTTTAATTTTTGGTAACTTTCATGAGAAATAATGAAACGAATCAAAAAATATTTTCACTTTTCATGCGAAGTATATTTAAAATTATATATATATATATATATATATAGAGAGAGAGAGAGAGAGAGCGAGAAAGAAAGAGAAAAAGTGTGCATGTATATGTATTTATAGAGAAATAGTGCATGTATATATATATAGAGAGAGAGAGAGATTGCATGTAGTGCATGTATATATATATATATAGAGAGAGAAATAGTGCATGTATATATATATAGTGAGAGAGAGAGAGAAAGTGATGCATATATATATATATATATATATATATAGAAAGAGAGAAAGAGTGCATGTATATATAGAGAGAAAGAAAGAAAGGGAAGTTATAATAAGCTACATGTCATTGATAAATGGGACAACTGTTTCATGATTTCAAACTGCTTTCCTAGTTTTACATTATTAACCAAGTTACTGAATCTCTAAGAAACATTGCATTGTAATTAAAACTTATAATTATGAAATGTGTGCAAAATGTTAGAAGAAAATTAAAAAGTCAATATTAATTTCTAAATGTACGATTCCTGGTCTATAACTATATCTAGGACAAGCTCGTTCATTAATTTTGCGATCTTTTTTATTTTTTTTCTCAGACAAAATATTGTATCCAAAAATGTATTCAGAAGTTCACATTTTGTACTAAATAAGATTTGACTAATGTAAACAGTAGCGTTCAGAATATATTAATTCATCCGGGGTAAAGTCAAATAGCCAATCTAGCTGTCTCATCAGACGAGCGTATTTTAAATACATTTTATTCAGATAATTAGTTTTCTTCACTTTTCAAAAAATGTTATTCTTTAAAGTGAGAAATGCGAGACAAGAAAATATAAGAATAGAACTGACAGTTAAAATTAAAAATTTCAAAAGTAAAGTGATGAGACCAAACAGCCAATCAAGTATTACGCTAAAATTCTTGTGAATTCATATTCTTATTGTTTTTTGTCTCTTATGTATCGTATGCTCAAATTTCTTCCGGCTTATTGCATTCCAGTCAAATGCATTCAACAAAAAGAAATTCATCATTGTCATCAACTCCTTTCTCGAACAAATTTTTGTTGTCAATTCACTTCCATAAAATTTTTCGTAACTCTAATTTTCATCCTTATTAGTCAATACGGAGATATTGTTTAATCACCTTACTTTGTGAGAGACCACAAAAGTTTATATTTGTAGGAAGAGAATATGCGTCATTACTACGAATACATTGCAGATATTGTCAGTTTTCTCCTGAAATTATCCAAAAACAAGATAAATTAAGCAAAATTATATTTATATATACTTCGACGAAGAGATAGTATTTATATTTTTTGTCTGATTGTCTTAACATTTATTGCCAAACATCGACATTTCGGCCGTTGTATACTCCGGCCTTCTTCAGTAAATTGGAATTTTGAAACGAAATATTATTCTCGTTCCATGTGCCATACTACTCTCGGGTTTCTTATTTATCTCAATTTAACACAACTCTCTAAGTTATTTTTTCACCACTACTATTCTGAATTCAGAACACTTTGGGTCAAGTCAGTGGATCTAACCAACGTCTTTATGCAAGAACAAATGGCGCAGATGATATACCCCAATGATCGAAATAAAGGGTTCGGTTCAAATTTCCAATTATCTAAAGAAGGCCGGAGCATACACCTGCCGAAATGTCTTGAATATAGCAATTGAGATAAGGACAAACAGTGCAAACAATTTAAATAATGTAAGTAAATTTATAGTCGGCATTTACGATTAGGCGCTTCCATGCATTTTAACCGAAGGTATTACATTACTTTAACAGTGCTAGAATTAGCTACTATTTTGAAATCATTGTATTTATGTGTGTTGTGGTACAATTGATATCGATTCGGAGAGTTCAGTTTGAATTTCTTTTGAGTTGGTTGCATTCATTTGCAAGCTGTGGTATAATAGCAGGACAAATTGCTTTCTATAGCCTTGGATGGAAACAAGTCTTCCTCAGAAAGAAATGGCAAAGAGAAAAAAATTCTTAGTCAGTCATGGGTCGAAAACGACATGAACGCCGAAGCATGTATGACTTATGACACATAACTGACTGTATTTTTGCATTATTGCAGAATATATTGATATAAAATATATACTAAACTTGTGAACCAGTTTTGAATCAATCTTCTTTCGTTTCGTCTATGTTGTTCAACAAGAAAATGTCATTTCTTCATGCAAAGTTATCGATACTTCATTTTCCTCAACTATAGCAATGATTTCCTAGAGCTAGGATTGTATATCTTTGTTAAAAATGAATTCAAAATCTTGATACGTGACTAATGTTTAAATCGATTTTTTATTTGTTTACAACACTATCTTGTGTCTTCATAATATGAATAGTTTTCAGTTGCTCATCCATTTATATGAATTTTTATTTTCTCTTTGTAACAAGAACTGTAGTATAAGCTATGTGAAATGTAAGAACTCTGATAAATTTCTTGACTCATTTATTCGCAAACAGAATACTTTGTTTATCCTTACAGAATATTTTGAAAATTTGCAATGTTATTGGTTCTGATCTGTCTACTCGCCTTCGGCCCCTTTCTAAATGTAAGTATATGACTTCCTTCTGTCTTTTCTAAAATTATAGTCACGGGTTCTTCTCTGAAAATCTTTATTGCCTGGTACTTCGTTCACATGAATTTACTAGTTGAACTAGGTTGTTAACTAGGTCCCACCCTTTTACCGTCAAAATAGACAAATGTAACCGCCACCTCATCTCTATCAGTTTCCTTTTTTGCACTTCTCGCTTGCGAAAATATATTCCGTATGCTTGCTTTCCTTCATAGCTAAAATTACCAAAGGTTTAAGTGCAACGTCAATTGCCATCTTCTATCACTTTGACTTGAAATCTTTCTTACCCTTTCTTCGACATTATTTGTACCATTTTTTTCTTCCCTCTCTTGTCTCACTGTAACCCTATGGAAACCAGTGTCATTACTGCCTTACTTGGGGTGAAACGATTATATAAAAATAAACATATAGAACCAGGGTGACATTTCGACTTTGGAAATAGCAAACCAACACGCAAATCGATCAATTCAGAAAACAATGATAATCGTTATTCCAGCTTTTGACGCGTTAAGAAATAGCAAGTTATCTACCTTAAAACTACATTAATATATTGATAATTATAATTATGTCACTAAAACTGATGATTGTGATAATTGGTTGGCTTCTTTACAATTCTCTAAATTTAAAAGCATCAGATAGGATAAAAATCCTATATTATTATAATATCGGGATGAATTTGGCTAACCCTTATTGGAAGCGTTATAGAGCGCAAAAGCATTCACCTGTCCTCGTCGGTGATAAACCTTTTCCATCGTGTAATCCCTTTCTTATACCTATCTCTATTTATCACGCTTTCCACGAACGTGTTGAGTCACGCTATATTTATTAGTTTGACTATTTCAAATCTACGTTTGATACCCGACATGTCTCGATGTCCTAACAAAAGACTTATATTATTATGTTAACTCAAAGGACTCAATCGAGAAAAAAGATACAATTTCTGATCTATATACTGAGTGAAAAGTCGTGTAAATTTTCACACTAACAGGATTTATTTAAGGCAAAATATCTGATGTCACAGCGAAGGAGCAACCTAAGTAGCTGATATAAACGGATAGCAGATTCTGGGTTTGCAAGGATGAAAATGGGACAATCGAGGATTAAAGCTGCAACGGACAGATATCCATGCTATTAGTTATTATTTCCTTTGATTTGTATTGCACATTTACGTTCCTTCATATTCAGATACCTAAAGTCAGAAATGGCATCATATTCTTCCGTTACACATTATTATTGGTAGTACACGTTTGCAAAATATTTTACATGTCGGCGTCTAGCATTCTAACATAACTTCCTTACAGTCTTTGGGAGATCGTCTTAGGTCTTTCTCTAGTACATTAGTAACTTTTGGTTGAGGTGAACTATTACTAGGAAGTATCTACTGACGGTGTCTATTCTTACTTGGACTATCAGAACCAGCTATTAATATATCGCCACAATGTTAGTTCCTCGCTTAGGGACATGACAATTGGTAAAACACGCAAAGAGTGATGTGACATGAGATATTGTTAATTCCCTAAATATATTTTATTTACTTTCATGAAAAGAGTTAGGTTCTTCTCGACATAAGTTTTTCGCATGTATGGAGGCCTAATTTTGTTATAAATATTTTAATGGATATCAAATGATATTTAAGGTCTGTCATTTAAAGATGTCAGTTTTTTCATACAATAATGTTTGTAGGCGAATATGAAAATTCAATGATAGAATTTGAGCAAATGTTTCATGTTTAATTAACCCCAAAATATTTTGCATTATATATCTGGTGTGATGAATAAATTGTGGTCTAGTTTATGCAAAAATGAAAATAATATTGACAAACCATTTTAACCGATATATTTATCAAAATTACTCCAAATATTTTAAAATACGAAAGATTAAATGTATTCAATATAATCTCTAACATCTCTATTGGTTTCAAACACAGACACCAAACGACTTCGGAATTTCTTGCAACTCTTCTAAACTGTCTTCTTGTTTAATTTGGTGAATGCTACCATAATCCCTGTCTTCATTTCATCTTTAGTGTTACAAAGAAATTATTTTTGGTTTCTTGCTCAAGAAATTTCAACATATGATAAACATGGAGGCTGCAATCTGGGAAGTTAAATGATGAAATTCAATTGGCGATGTGGTTACAGAAATTGACATTCATGACTGGGTTCTCCATATATGGCATGAAGTTTTGTTTCCTGATATAGGTTTTTGCAGCAGCCATCTTTTTAACACAAGGTAGCACGTATCCGTGTACGCCTTACGTGTTGAGTCTGAGGCTCTATAGTATGATGAATAAATTCATAACATAGCCATCACTAGTGATCACTCCAAACTTTTTCCTACTCATAGTTATATTTAACCAACCATTTCTGAATGCCCCGCACTATCCTCAGATTGACATTCAATCTGAAATGTTCGTAATGGAGCTTTTGGATCTAATTATGAACAGTACATAATGCCATTTCTAAATTCCTGGCGGAGTTAATTGCGCCAGGACACACTTTTCTTACAGAATTTGCCGTCATCAAAATCAAACAACGGGCATACACGAAATTAAAAACATAATATGACGATAATTTACTAATCGTACCTGTATAGTGACGCGTTACTAAACCCTATATAATCTTCTCTTAAAAACACTTGCCTTCCGAACATCTTCAACCATCTCTAGCATGGTGTTGATGTTACTCAGAAAGCATTTGTGAGATTTGTTTCCAAACTGATTACAATATCCTACAATTTTTTTTACATCAGTTGCTTGCATGTCGAAAATAAAAACCTTCCTTTTAAACTCCTTCGGATGGAAATCCGGTAATTTTCGAGAAAACTTTAACCCAGAAAAATCAATGTTATGCATGAACGTCTCTGCGACTATTTATGATTTGTCAGCCTGTACATGTCCTGGTGAAATTAACCCCCAGAGAATGGAATCACCATTCTCATTTAATTTAGGTGGGTGGCCAGTATCATATCCGAGCAGGCAGCGGTATTTAAACGACCATATGCTAACACCAGGTGTCGCAACAAGTCTGTAAATAGTGGAAATAATTGCAATAACATATCTTAGAAATGTAGACAAATACAAATATATGTGGATGTAATTTTATTTGTAGTAACACTAACAATTACCCAGAGTAATGATATAGCAAGCTAGATGTAATGTTTCGATCGAAACAGTTCTTGCGAAAGAAACTCATCAAGGTGTGAAAATTCTGTTAGTAAATAGAAATCAAGCTGGGTACTTAATTACAGTGTATCTAACACGAATATACGTTGGAAGTGAATTTTTATTTGCGAAATTGTCATTGGTGACGTTATTCGGACACTACTATCAGCATATAACAGGTGAAATCAAGACTCAAACAAAGAAACTGTTTTTCCAGTTTAAAAAAAAATTTGTGATCCTTAATGACTATTAGCCCCTGATGTGAACGGAGACATTCATTTGTACAGACCCGTTTCAAAGAATGAGTCAGCCAGTTCTCCTCCAATTACTTTTATCCAAATAATATTTCCATCCACAGTGTTTCTATTTTTATATTTGTTTCTGTAAATCAATTTGATGATTCTTGCTGAAATTCCTTGAAGAGTAGCATTTTTCTATTTAATAACTGGCTGTCACCAATGAAAATATAGCATTAAAATTCACTTTCACTGTGTGCCCGTGTTAGATACACTGTAATTAAGAACGCAGCTTGATTTTTATTTACTGACAGAATTTTACACCTGAATGACGTTCCTTCGCAAGAAAGTTTTTGATGGAAACATTACATCTAGCTTGATATATCATTACCCAGCGTACTACTCATTGTTACTACGAAAGACAATACCCCCACATACATTTGTATTTGTCTATATTTCTGAAATATCTTATTGCAATTATTTCCACTCTTTACAAATTCTAGACTGTTGTTCTTACTTTTGTTGCCTCATTCACGACATTTTGGTTGTTGTACGCTCGAAACGCCTTCATTTCATTAGAATTTCAAAATAAACCTTTTTTTCTACCTGTCTCTTCTTTATGTGTCAGTTATCTCACTTTTACTCAACTTTCCAAGAAAACATAGCCCAGTATATGAAATCGTTGGTTGGATCAGGAGATATGATCCAAAGAAATGAGTCCAATACCTGGCTACAGCAGAAGTGAACCAAACATTCTTGGTTAGTTGAGTTAAGGGAGATAACCGAGGCATATATAACAAGCATGACATAGAACTATAATTATATAACCCGGAGAAAAAAATAAAAGTTTCAGTTTGAAATTTTAATCGCATGAAGGTCGGAGAGTACAACGGCCGAAACGTTGTGAATATAGCAAAAAAGGAGAAACACAATCTGAAACATTATATATATATATATAATGTTCATATATACAGCGAGAGAGAGAGAGAGACGTGTGGAAATTGAAATTAAAATATTAAAAAAAAAACATAATGTAGAATACAGTGGAAACAGCCACGCCTTACAACAATGGCAAAATATAGACACTGTTCCCGGAAGAGAATTTACCTATGATGTTATTTACAAACAAAATTAATTACTGCCTGAAAGAACGAAAATTATGACGAACTGTAACCATACCAAAAAATACCTATTAGAATCATACAACCATGGATGAAAACGTTATAACTCCTAATTTTTAAAATTGTGCATTCATCAAAAACCCGTTAAGTCTGTGTTCTTAAAAAAACTGTAAAATCAGTTACTGTAAATCGCCTGAAACTACCAGATGGTAGAAACCTGGTATACGTAATAACACATTTACACATGACAAATATCTATCTATAGATACACACACACACTTTATTACATAAGAATATACTATCACCTACATATTTTCTTATTTTTTCAAATAATAAACTGAATTAGGTATACTAATATTTATCAGCTTACCAAGCTTTTATAATATAATTTATACATGAATTTATAATAATATGTAGGCATCCGTTAATCTATTTAGATAAATGGAGGTCTTTGTTTAGTTGGAAATCAGTGTTTTGTTCAGACTGGAATGAACTCTCTAGGGCGTGGGTGATGGCATATACAGAGTGTGCGGACGTCAAACTGCATATACCTCCTCTTGGTCGCCCCTAAAAGATCTAATCGAATACATTTGGTTCCTGTTTGTCTACAGGACTTGTCGGAAATTGTCGTAAATCTGTCCATGTTGATAGCCAAACGCTAATGAATCTCCATTTCGATTGTGATATATGGATGTACTTGCATAGCCTTTTCCAGGTTTGCTTTGATATGACTACAAGGCAGCAGAGATTGAACATCCAGGTTTTCTTTTTTCACTAGATATATTCACATCCTTGGCTCTCGAGCTCTATCTATCCAAAGCAGATGATTATGTTAATAGGTGGCATTTGTCTGTCTTCGCCCATTCTCCTGCATGGGGCTGGATTTAGATGTCAAAGTATATTTAAACACATATTCCAAAATTATTTTAATGAAATTATAAAAACGTCCCCAATATCTTCTGAGGACATTACAAATTTGGGTATATTGATGTGTGCGTGTGTGTATATGTACTGTATTTTTTTAGGACAATCCCCAAAAACATTTCTTAACAAATAAACTGTTAGGTAAGTTAAAACAATAGAAAGTAATAAATGGTTCTTTAAACTCAAGGAATGATGACGCGTTTTAGCAAATTCTTCAAATTATATATATATATATATATATATATATATATATATAAGGAATATACAACAGTTTTTATTATAATAGGGATTCACTTTAATATTATTTTTTCAGCATATACAGAAGCTAATAGGGAAAATCTTCTACCATATTTTTTTCTGTATTCGTATCTGTTTTTGTAGAAGATACTTTCTCTTATTTTTACTTTTTAATATTGACTACATACACTTTTTAATCTACTTTGAATTTTCTACTTTTTTTTACTTTTTTGGATTGATACTTCAGATGTTATTACTGTCAAAAAGGCAGTATGAATTATGTCTTTGTATGTTATAAATAATGACTTCTTAATCCTTTTTTTTATTCTTGCTCCAGCAGACAGCTCTGCTCTCTCGGAAATTCTGACCACGCCGTAGTTTCTGTCAACATCTCCTTTCACTCCACCCCAACCCAAGAAACCAAGACAAACAGAATATCCTACTGCTATCAAAGAGCAGACTGGGATCCGTTCCGTGACTTCCTCTGCGACGTCCCTTGGAACAATGTTTTTACTCTTCCCATCGAAGACTGTGCATCAGAGGTCTTCTCCTGGGTTAAGGCTGTCATCGATGCTTTCATCCCTGCCAGGAAATTTCAGCTTAAATCCCATTCGTCTCCCTGGTTCTCACCCACTTGCTCGACCGCCATTGCCCACCGGAATCAATTCTTCCGGCTTTATCGTAGCCACGCGTCGGACCAAAACAGGTGCCTTTTCGCCTCAGCTCGTAATAAGTGTAAAAAGATACTTAACGAAGCTAAGAGGCTGTTTGCTGCCAGAATGAAGCAGCGCATAGCATCCTTTAAGGTCGGTACCAAAGACTACTGGCGACTCGGTAAACGCATGATTAACAAGAATAAGTTCTCAATACCCCCACTAATAAACGTGTTTGAGGTCCTCACCTCCTCAGCGGACAAGACTGAATGCTTTGCCCGTAGATTCTCGATCAATTCGAGTCTGGATTCGTCTGGAATCCATACACCCGATTTCCCATCTAGAACTGAGGCCCAATTGAATGACGTCCACATCATGCCCTCGCTGATTTCTAACATAATATCAAAACTTGACCCTCACAAAGCGAGTGGTGGGAATGGAATCCCAATCATAGTTTTGAAGAATTGTGCTCCTGAACTCTGCTCTATCTTTTCTAAGCTCTACAACCTCTACCTATCTTCCTCCTGCTTTCCTGCCTGTTGGAAGTCTTCTTCTGTGGTTCCAATATTCAAGAATACTGGTGAACCATTGGACCCCGCAAATTACCGCCCCATCAGACTTCTTCCGTTCTTCGGTAAAGTGTTCGAAGCCATTATCAATGCCGGGGTCGTTCAGCATCTCACAGCCTACGGGCTCCTGTCGGACAAACAGTATGTCTTCCGCTTCACCAGGTCTACTGCTGATATGCTAACGACCATCTCCGAGTATATATACCAGGCTCTCGACAAAAATGGTGAAGCCCGAACTCTCGCCTTGGATATCTCTAATGCATTCGACAGAGTATGGCATGCCGGGCTTCTACGGAAACTGCGAAGCTATGGCATAACTGAACTTTTGTTGGACTTAATCCGGTCATTCCTCTCTAATCGCACACTGAAGGTGGTATTCAACGGACATGCCTCCAGAACTACCCTGCAAACGCAGGTGTCTCCTAAGGCTCTATCGTAGGTCCTACGCTCTTTCTAATCTATATCAATGATCTCCTCGATGCCATAAGATCACAAGTAGGCATGTACGCCGATGATACCACAGTTTACTCTCGCCTCGATCAAAAATCTGGTGTTGGTGACAAGGCGAACCTCGCTGCCGAGATTGAGAAGGACCTCCAATCCGTGGTGGATTGGGGTAAGAAATGGCTCGTAAAATTCAATTCTTCCAAAACGAAGCTGCTGTCAATTAACCACAACAGACAACCGCACCTCCCTCCGATTAGCATGGAACAGGCTTGCCTCCCAGAGAGTAAAACACTACGCCTTCTTGGCCTGACACTCTCAGCGGACCTCAAGTGGAATGACTACGTCGAATCCATTGCTAAATCCGCAGCTATGAAAGTCGGCTCTTTGTGCAGAGCCCGGAAATTCTTTCCGCCTGAATCTATCCTGCACTTATATAAATCCCCCATCCGCCCGTGTATTGAGTACTGCTGCCACATCTGGTCGGGTGCCCCTTCTATTCTCCTCACGGTTCTTGATAAAATACAGCGAAGAATCTGTAATGTGATTGATACCGACTTGGCTGACTGCCTGCAGTATCTCTCTCACCGGCGTGACGTGGATTCCCTGTGCCTCTTCTATAAATACTTTCATGACTTCTGCTCTGACGAACTTAAATCACTAGTGCTCCCTAGATGTGAATTTGCACGAGATACTAGATTGGCAACTAGGTCCCACCCTTTTACAGTGAATCCGATGAAATGTAACCGCAATTTCTACTCCAACAGCTTCTTTCCTCGCACTTCCCGCCTGTGGAATTCCCTACAGCATGCTTGCTTCCACGACGGCTACAACCTCCAGGAGTTTAAATGTAAGGTCAATAGACACCTCCTAACACACTAACTCACACCCACTCTTTCCAACTCTTTCTCTATGTACATCCAAAGTCGTTTACCACCCTCCTTATGACATTTCCCATAACCAATCGCTCTATGTAACCCCCTTGGTTTGACACGATTAAAAAAAAGATTTCCATGTTTAAATCTTGATATATATATTCATTTTATTATATTCATATTTCTATCATAACATATTTCATTATACATTCTAAATGATATTTTTTCTAAAACTAAGAATTGTTTCGATTTTTTTGTTTGCTTAATTATGTGAGAATATTTTGTGTTGCTTTCTAATAATAGTATTAATAATAATAGAAAATTAATTGATAAATAATTCTCTTTACTTATCACTATTACTTATTCTATGTTCTTAAACAATCTCCAGAGAATGAGACTTTCATATGGATTTCATCAACGGAACCAAAATATCTAAACTGCCGACTGTATACAATCAATTTTTCAGATCAGTGGTTAAAATCTATTATCTATCATATATATATATATATATATATATATATATATATATAGTCACTTGAGTAGTGATATTTTAGTTATTACGGTTTCGAAGATCTGTAAAGGCATTATTGCAATGTAATCTCGCTTCAGTTTTTCTTTGTTTTTGTTTAGCTAAGTGAAAAATTTCACCACATTAATTCTATTAATATCCTCTATATACATTGATATAGTTCTCTTAAGAAACATCTGCTTTCCTAAAATGACTTTTTACTAATAAACTACTAGGAAATCATCAAGTTTGACCCTAAGCATAATTACAATTAAACGATATATGTCTCTCTCTGTGTGTGTGTGTGTGTGTGTGTGTGTGTGCGCGCGCGCGCGCATATATATATAAACAGACAAGCGCCAGATATTCAGATAGCATTATACAAAACAAGACCACTGATAAAGACTGCAACTGCAGGGAAAAAATAAATGTTCACTTCAAGGACTTTACAATACAAAAGAAGTCATTTACAAGTCAAAAGTACATGACTTAAAATGCCAAAATAGAATATATTTGGAATCAACCAAAGACACATTTAATACCAGGTGGTACAATCACACTTCTACATTCAAAATAGAAAATTTAAGAAACTGTATAAAATTGGCTATCCACATGTGGAAATAGAAATCAAAATATGAAAACACCCAGGCATAACGTGAAGAATAATAAAAACAGCCAAACCTTACAACGGTGGCAAAATATGGAGAGTGTGCCAGAAAGAAAAGTTAGAGATTATGCTATTCCCAAACAAAAAGAACTATTGAATGAAAGAACGGAAGTTATGACTAAGTATACTTTAAAAAATACCTATTAGGTTCATACAACCATGGATGAAATCCTTATAATGTCTTGTAATTTAAAAATTATTTAAGATGAATTTTGTTACGAAATTGTGTATCATTCTGAAGAATTTGAACATGCAATTTTTAACAACACGGGGGAAACCACCAACTAATCTGGTGCGTCTTAGACAGCTCGGCTATATATATATATATATATATATATATATATATATATATATATATATATATGTGTGTGTGTGTCTTTGAGTTATGATCAAATAAAATAGGGACTTAACTCATCATTTAATCTCCTTTGATATAGCCCTTTTCTGGAATAGCTGGTAGAATGTAGATTTGTCTTGAAGACTAATTACTTTCAAGTTGGATTTGATTTTTGAAAAAAGGAAAAACACGCATTGCCCAAGATGTAGGGAAAAATGTTGTGGAACCTAGGTATTTTTCCCAAACAGATGCTGTACAAGTAATTCTAACTAATGGAATTTGGTGTGGTGAGCCGACCACACTCTACACCCTTTCCTTCCAAATGCTGCTATAAACTAATGAAGTGAACGACAACGGTACAAGTTAGAGTATATAAACAACAGTTTTCCAGGTAAATCTGTGCTAAACAACTTCTGTCTGTTTAGATTAGCTTCGTTACCATCCACATTAAAAATACCGATACCTTTTGATAAGGCTTCTTGTATTGAGTTGTGAAAATGTTTAGCGCTTTGTTGCTATTTTATCAGTAGATTTACTGACACTATTTTTTACTGGCGATCAGGGCTTTTGTTGTAGAGTTCTCGATATCGGGTTAGAAATATAGCGTTGATAGGACTAATACTGAGAAGATTGTCACTTAACTAGACAGGTTCATTCCGACTTGAAAGTTTTCTGAGGACACTATTACAATGCTATCAGTCGTCAGGGCAAGTGTTTCTCTAAGGTTTTGTCATACATATGTGTTTTGATGTGTTTCTGCAAAATTTCTTCTTGTGATGTAATATGTTGCTTAACAAAAAGTCATTATAAAAATCGCTAAATATTCCACCAACAAACCATTATCATAATCGAAAAAGACTATCTTTATAAATTTCATTATTACTTTTTTATGTGATATTTATTCTGATCAATATTGTTATTTTTATTTCTAGTAACGTTATATCGATTATCATAAAAGCCAGTATTGATCATTATGGGTTGGGGTTTGCTTGCGTCAATAATCTTCTGGGAATTTGACTTTAATTATGTCTTGCAAGTGGAATCCGCCTGGCCGTTCTGGGCCACTGGCGATGCTTCACCTCTTTGATCGATTGATTTCCACATTGCAAATTGTTCTTCACAAAAAAAAAAAAAATAACGCTGGCGGATCAATACAAAGATTAAATGTCCCCGTTTTGTTCCCGTGGCTCATCATGCTCTCTCGCTTCCGTTGTTGATGGGCTTGTTTAATGGCGTCAAAACACGAAACTGAATGCGCGTGAAATGTGACTCCCAGCACACAATCACACCAGTCATGCGTTCCGACACTCCTCTTGATTCTATTTTAATATCTCACATTGTATGCTTTGACAGGGAATAGATATCTATAGCGCTAATGCATAGAACGAAGCAATGTTAATTACAAAGTTTATTCTCAGGTTGGCATATCTTATGAATACTGCGTAACTACCCCTCACTCGATGGTCGTCATTCTTATACTTCTTCATGTACCGTGTCACATCAGGACGTAGGTTAGCATGAATTTCCATTTGACAATGTCTTCTTTGGCTCTCAAATTTTTTTTCCTCTTGGTATTTCTCCCAAACCCTGCTTTGCCATCTATTTGCTCAAGCCTATCAAACATATCTCACACTTCTTTCTCCTGTTTGTTAATTTTATTTACAGCCTAGCTCTTTCACCTAAGTATTTAGCCGAGTGATGTACTAGTAACTGGAAAAAATGTCGACTGTATATACGACGTATAAAATATATCTATTCTCAAACATTAACAGGTTTTAAAATCTGTAACCTGTTAATTTCACAGGTATATTTTTTCGAATGCTCGATTAGAATATACCTTCGCACAATTTCCATCTTTTTTTGTTTTGTAATGAACTGTACTAAGCACTTCGATAATCTCTTCTGCCCAATTTGTAATCGCGAAAAACAGGTCATTTTTCCTGTATTTAGGCGCTGATGCACAGCAGTAGGCTTTCGGCCATATCAGGTGGCAACACCGGTTCTCGCCCAATTAGAAATGTTGAAACTAGTCAGTACTTAAACAAGTGGCCGTTTGGTAATACCAGGTGCTGTAAGTTTCAATGTTCTATTAGTGGAGTAAATAACAGCTCGGAATGAGAAATCGGAGAGCCGAATTCGAATTCCGGTCATGTTCGTGACTTCTGTGCAAATGCGTTTGGAAAAGAGATAAATCCATGGAGATAGAAAATTATTTTCCTTATATTGGTAAATTATGTGTGAGAGATAAGTTGGAGTAAAGAAAATGAGAAATCAGTAGTGGAAGCTGTAAATTAGAATTTGAACGGAAAGAGGAAGAGGAGAGAGGTAATTAATGGACATATTGAACATTTTAGAAACAGGTTTAACCGTAGAGGATAAAGTATGGTCCTTTACAGCTTTTAATAACCAAGCCTTCGTGTGTAACAAAGAGAAAGTAAAAAATGTATATGGGGTGGGAGGGAGTAGGAGAGGATGGGCTAAGAAAAGATAGGAATTGATGGTGGATAAACATAGCTGTATTAGTGAGAAAGTTACAAATATTTTTGCATTTATACTTAATTTTAATATTTAATGTGTTTTATATTTAAACTTAATTAAAATTTTAAATAACTTTTTTTCATCTCTCTTCACAATACCTGATGAGACATTGTCCTTTTAATGTTGAAAGAAAATGTACACTTTGTCGTCGATGATAATTTGTACACGTTCTAAATTATATATATATATATATATATATAGAGAGAGAGAGAGGGAGAGAGACAATACGCACATACATATATATATATATATATATATATATATATATAGGTAAATTTCTACTTTGAATGAGTATGGTGAGTTCAAAATAATAATAACTGCGTTTGCACACTTGCTTCAAATCCAAACGGATAAAGAAAAGTGGAAATACATTCCGAAGCCTATGTAGAAATGTTTTGGATCTAGGAAAACCTTGCGTTCATAATAATCAGCTGGACAGCCGAGAAGAAGATAAAAAGAAACTATTTAGAATAATAATACTTTCTTTATATAAAAGGAGGTCAAAAATTAAATTAAGAAATGATTGTTTGATATAATGTAGAATGTTTGGTTTCATTTCTTCGAAACTGGCGTTGAAGCTGGAAAGGGCAATTCAACACCAACGACTGAATACCGCCGACTGACAGCGGAAGAATTAAAAAGCTATACATCTTTACACCAGGAGAACTGAGCACCAGAAAAATATTTTTTATAACAAAATGAAATAAATCTATTAAGGATTAAAACCTTAATTAGTAAATACTTTTCCTCGACTATATTATATTAAAAAGCATTATTAGAGCCAGCTTTTAATTACTTTTATAATGTAAATCGTAAAGTATTAAATATAGTTTATATAATTATTTTATATCACTTTACTTAAAAGAAAAATACCATTATATTTTAACAGTATTTGCATCATTCAAATTATTTACGCTGTTTTGGCCGTTGTACGCTCTGGCCTTCTTCAAGTACTAGGAATTTTGAAGCGAAAACTTTATTACAATAACTAAGGGTATATGGTATCGACCCTTTCAGTAGAGCTTCTTCTAGTAGATGTGAGTTATCTCCATCTAACCTTGTATGTTACTTGTTTACCACTGCTGTAGCCGGATATGGAACTCACAATATTTTGGGCTAGGTCACAAAACCTAAACAAACTCCAAATCTACTGGGCTATGTGTCCTTAAATACCATAGTACAGATGTGGTGAACAAGTAATTTACAGGGTTAGATGGTGATAAATCATTTATACCAGAAGAGGCTCTACGCAAGGGATTGAAATCATATACATCAGTGATTGTAATAAAGGGTTCGGGTCAAAATTCCTAGCACCTGAAGAAGGCCGGTAAATTACTGGGTTAGAGGGAGATAACTCATGACTACGAGAAGAAGCTCTACTGAAGATATCGAGATCATATACTCTTAGTGATTGTAATAAAGGGTTCGCTTCAAAATTCTTAGAACCTGAAAAAGGCCAAAGCGTATAACGGCCAAAACGTCGTACAAATTGCAACAAAGATGAGGACAATAGTCCAAATAATGTAAATACTGAAAATACTACCTGATCTCAGAAATGTAGAAAATTATTACGTTTTAATTTGTTAGAAAACATTAAAAACAATTTTTTATTGAATTAAATGTTTTTTTTTATAAAGTAAATTAAGATTTGCTTAATTACTTAATTAAAAATAATTAAAAACAAAAATATCTTGTTTATATTTTACATAATGCTTGTTCATATGTCTAATGTAAAGTAAAATATACCATAATTTTTTATCTTTAATAAATTAAAGTTATTGTCTTAAAATGGTTATTTTTTTTTCTGGTGTCGAGTTGTTTCGGTTTTGAGTTATGCTGTATTCGCATCAAAGTACTTACATGTGAAAAATTATCTGCCAGTTATATTATCGGCGTCTAACCAGCATGTGTCACTTTAAATAATTTACATATTCCAGAAACCTAAATATTTCAAACAATTCCTTTTTAAATTGTATATATGCCCCTTTGGTGAGCAATGAACATTCTTACTTTTGCTTTAATTATTTACCAATATTGTTGTGTCATATCTGTTCTATCATCGTTTCGTCTTTCTGACAAATTGTGAAACGTGTGTTTCCTTAACATTATCATACTTCAGTATTCTTCTTGACGTGCGTTAATCAACTGCTAATTTTAACATGTCAGCCTCACGTCATTATAAATGAAAATGCAGTTCTTTTTTCGTCTGTTCTGAATATTTTATCATCCTACATGTGTACTCATTAAATTCTCGAGACTCGATTTCACACAAAAACTTATAAGCAATTGATAATTGTTCTAAATGAAATAATTAACTATAGTTGATCCAGATACAAAAAGAATATTGCGAAATTCAGTAAGGACCAAATGAAAGATATTAACGTATTCCGCGGTTCCAGGTTTTAATTCTCTGAAAAATACAAGCATTTTGGCTGAAATATCAAGCAATGATGGATTTTGTTTCCTGTTAACAAACCGGAATAACAATCGTTTATATGGATGACAATCCAGTAAGCTCAGACTCAAGAAAGCAAAACGTACGGACTATGGTAGACACACTTCATAAAATTTGTTTGGAGAATACATCTTAAAAATTAACTCAGGACGTATGTTAAAAGTCGATGATCTTCGATAAAAAGGGAATGTTAGAAAACTATATATATATATATATATATATATATATATATATTTGTTTATACATCTGAGATGAGAGTAGAGCAGTGGTAAACAAATAGCTTAGAATGTTATGTGGATGGGAGATAACTACATGGCTACCGTATACCGCAAGGAAGGAATCGTAAGAAAGACTTCGGTTCGAAATTCCTAGCACCTGAAGAAGGCTTGGGCATACATCGACCTAAACCTCTTTAACATGGCAGTAAAGATGAGGACAATAGTCCGAACAATGTAAATAGTGCATATATATATATATATATATATATATATATATATATATATATATATATATATATATATAAGTTTAAATATCTTTGTGAACACTTATCTTTGAATAAAGGCTATATTTTTCTTATAAATAATACATCCATTTATTTACATCCACCGGATAGAAAAAATATACATCCACTGGCAGAATTCGAATCTGCATTCGCTGGAAGAAACCGCCAATAAATCTAACGTGCATTAAAACACTTGCCGATCAAAAAATCCCGAATAGTGCTTTTGAACGCACTTTTCTCCCGATTCTCGAAATGTATATATATATATATATATGCATATATATATATATATAATGTAAACAAAAAAGCTTTTAGGTAATGGATTAAACTCGACAAATATATATATATATATATATATATATACACGAGGGTCGTTAATAAACTTGTAAACATCACCCAGAAAAAAAATAACCGTCGCTAAACATTTTGTTGTGGCAACCCGCTATCCCTTCTGACAAAACTAACGTAGATTTCTTTCTTAATATCTGTGCAGGCAATGCCCATAACAATGTGGGATAAATCTGAGAATGGCCAAAAGAGTGTCTATAACAGCCAGAAATTATCTGCAATAAATGTATAAAACCAACAAAATCTGTGAGAACATGATACAGAAATTTTTGATTACTCGTCTTCCTATGAAAAGTAATCTATGGAATTCATTCGGCGCAGGGACGGCATAGAAGTTGATTCTCCGATAGGTCGCCCAAAAACCTCAAGTACTGATGAACAAGTTGATGCCATTCACCATACGGTTTTAGATGACAAATGTCTTTTTGTTCAGGTGTCCATTGGTATTGTTTCTGGTTTGGTTCAGACTGTTTAGCTGTGATCTTTTTGATGAGAAGGATGTTTGCAAAGTGGATCCCAAAATGTATGACAGCAGAGCAGAAGTTGAAATTTCCATGTCACTTTTGACTGGCTTCCATGTTAAACCTGTGAAATTCTACCGCAAATAACCTAAGTTCACCACTTCGAACATACATAAAACATTCCAAGCAATCGGTGGAAATACTTTAGTTCTCCACCCACAAAATACTTATGTTGTCTAGTTGATTGGTTGTGTTTTTTTGTTTGGAGTGGAGATTCTGAGATTGCAATCCTGATAGGCTACGTGAAAAAGGGAAAGACTATAAATGGACAATAATATGAATCAGAATTAAGACAACTGAATATATGAATCAAGTCGGGATGCAGAGGGAAGCTGTGAGCAGGTTTTCTCTGCTCCAAGATAACACGCTCATTCACACTGCACAATTTACAGTAGCTGAAGCAGCCAAATGTGGTTTTATATTTCTACTACATCCCCCATAATCATCAGACATAGTCCCATCTTCCTTCGTTCCATTCATTAAACTAACATCCAAGCAGTGTAGTAGTTGTTTTAAAAACACTAATAAAAGCCTATGTTCTGTGGAGGAGACAATGACGCGACATTCTTCCGTAATGTTATGGAAATATCTAAGCATCGTGAGATCAAAGCATTGGTACCAAGAAAGTCTTAAAAATTTTAAACCAGTTTTGTTTCTCTGGGTAAGGCTTAGAACTTTTTAAAATATACTAGTATATATGTTTGTGTATTTAGTCTAGTAGAAACATGAAATGTGAAATCAGCGAACCGACTTTGAATTCCTATTGTGTTCCTAACCTCTAAGCTATGTGCAGATATGAATCAATCACTCAGTATTCTTTGTAGCTGTGGGGTAATTACTGACAACTGATTGAACAGGAGGCCAAACCTGACTTTAAAGCTGGAAGATATGTTACAGAACTTACAGCAAATTGTCAGCAGTTATTTGTATTGGATTCCTCCAAAAACCATGTTTGTTTTTTACCAAACCTTCAATAATATAATCAAATCACATTCTTTGAACAGAACAGAAAAACTGGGCATATGTACAGGATGATGGTCGACAGTTTATAACAGACGATTTGTAAAATGGATTCATTTGATTTGGTCGCCAGTGAAATCTGTCTGTTTCCAAAAGTGAAAAATGATTTGAAAATATACGCTGATACACCTTATATCTACGACCACGTGAAAGTATTACTGTTAGATAATCCAATTATTTCCAAGAATGTCTCCAGCTATGGCCCCATATCTACATGAAGTGGATACTGTCACAAGAGAAATACGTGGAATATGACAACAGCGTACACTGGCCAGATAAGCAAAATTTTCTTTGGCTTGGGAATTAACTTTTCAAAGCCCGTATATAAGCCGCTATATAAGGACTTATATGTGTGAGTATTTACTAAAGAATACAAACCAAGTGAATGTCATTTAAAAACTGTTTAAGTACACGTTTATATGTTCATAGATTAGCTAATGCAAATATAAAGCTCTAAATATAGATATGGAAATAAATGTATATAAAGCCATAACGACACTGTTTAACACTGATATTCGTAAATATGAGCTATACGTGTCTCGCTTTGCATAGAAGATATTTGAGCGTCTGTTTGCCGCGAGCTGTCTATTATTTTATGTTTGTTTGCAAGATACAAAAAAAATTGCATGTCTTCAAAGCGGAGATTTATCTCTCTTTTTAAATCTTTTTACATCTTGTGGAATTTTTATCAAAATCGCTACTCAGACATCTCAATGGGGCTCTTTCATCATTAAACATGCGGGTTTTATGTTTTCCTAATCTATTTTCATTTAATTAAGTTCCATTCTTTTTTGCATTTTTAATTTTTCTTTCCAGTTATTTCGTTTCTTGTAATTTCTTTTCTGTACTTTTTAATCATCAATTTAAATATGGATTTATTAATTTTTATGAAAGTTTGTGATATAATAAAGCATGTTTGACGTTTGTTTATCGATTGGAAATATTTATCAGGATTCTTTCCAAATATTTTATACCTAATGAATTATGCTGTTTTCTAAGTGGGATGAATGTTATATATTGTTTTATTTTTGCAATTTATAAACCAGTTCAGCGATTTGATTGCATTTGATCCCTATATATATATATATATATATATATATATATATATATAAGTGGACACTGAGGTGAACACCAAATGGTGACAGTGTGTTTTTTGTTTGAATTCAATTGTCATAGCCTGAAGTGTCCATTCCAGCAAAACCGTGCGCTACGTATTAACCTCAGTACAGAATCTTATATTTGTATAAACTCTATCTCTGATATTAGTCATTTTATCCATGCATAATTTCATATGTATATATACATAAAAATGTACTGTTGCCATATACAATGACAGCAAAACATCTAACTATTTTCTCACAGGATATCCTCCCTGAGTCACACACATATATATATATATATATATATATATATATATATTCTAAACATATGCTGTTAAATATAAGAGACAATGAATGTCTATTATGTTTAATCATGAGCCGTTCTAAACGTCGTATTTTTGCTTTAATTTCAGTTGAGAATAAAGACAAAAATTCTCCAACATTTGGATAATTATTTATTGATTTTCTTTTAAGCTTTCGGCTCACATGAGCCATATTCAGAGAGGTTGTTTAAACTGAAATATTATAACATCCACCATCACCGACGATTTTATTTTGTGTTGACATAAAACTCCGCTTGGCAACGGCAATAGTTACCAAAAATAAGAAACGCAGTTCTTAAATTTGCGATGCAGTTTTATGACGTTACACTGCGTGATAGCGCGAAATGACAACAAAACCATGTAGTCAAATGCAATGTAATATGTTATTTCCGGTTTTAATATTATGTCATAATATCTCAGTTTAAACAAACTCTCTGAAGATGGCTCATGTGAGCCGAAAGCTTAAAAGAAAATGAATAAATAATTATCCAAATGTTGGAGAATTTTTGTCTTTATTTTCAACTGAAATTAAAGCAAAAATACGACGTTTAGAACGGCTCATGATTAAACATAATAGACATTCATTGTCTCTTATATTTAAGAGCATGTGTTTAGAAAATTACTTGCTGCCTCGATATACTATATATATATATATATATATATATACGTGGCTCAGTTAGAATCACCGACTAACGACAATTCGGTCGGGTTTCAATCCTGGGTAAAAACAATCGGCTGTCTAAACGTAGTGATGAGCTGTGGTACAGCAAAACACTGTCTATGGATGACTATATATATATATATATATATATATATATATATATATATATATATATATACAATTTTCGTTATTTTAATAGAATATATATATATATTATGTTTTAGAATTACAATTTTTTATATACATTACAAATCGTACATTTTTTACGACATTGTTAAAACAATGTCTCATCAGGTCGTGTTGACAGGAATGAAAAGGCTTTTTTCTTATATTTGGTGAGTTGTGTGTGGGATGTTTGTGAGGGTTAGTGATAAGGGAATAAATCTTGTGAATTGTCCGTTTGAAATTTGAAGAAAGTGGCGTGGATAGTGAATATAGTTGAGTAATGAGTGTCTTGGAATTTTGTAGACAGATTGACTTTAACAGATAGGGTGTTAAGTTTTTATGATATTGCGACTTGACTTTATCCTTTGGATTTCTAAGAGGAGCAGAGTATGGAGGTGTACGATGTCGGGAAAACGGGATTAGACTTACCGCTTGTTTGTACAACTATAGAATTTTTTTTTAATTTAAGTACAGTTTTTATAATTAATCTAATTTTGTATATTTGACCATCATTTTGGATTTAGGAAATCGATTGTTCTATTAAATTTTAAATTTTAGATTAGATCATAGTTTGTGGTGTGTAATTGGTAAGATTTAATGTAAGAGGTAAAATTTAATGTTAGTATTTAAGGTAATAAGTAAGTCGGCAATGGGTGCGTAATAAGTAAAATTTAATGTAGGAGGTAAGAGTTAATGTTGTATTTAAGATAATAGATAAAATTTAAGCACACTTTTTATAATTAATCTAATTTTGTATATTCATCTTTAATTTTGAATTTAGGAAATCGATCTTTTTTAAAAAATTTATATTAGTTCACGGTTCGTGGTGTGTGTAAGTGTGTTCTTATTACTATGTAGGTGTATCATTTCTAAGGGGTCAAGCTCTGGCTTTTGTAGTATTTTTTAGCATAGTTGTAAGGTTAGTTGTTAAATGTGCTTGAAGTTTACTGTGGTTTAATGCCTCTTATTTAAAAGCTTGTTGCTATTCATATATTTAATGATTTCAATTTTATCTTGAAGACAAAATCTAACATGGTTCCTTTATTGATTTAGCTGTTCTTGCTTGTCTGAGGATTTTCTATTTAACTTTAGGTGCTTTATTTTGTTATTTTAACTTCCAAAAGTATTTGGAGAGAGACGTCATGTTTTTTATTCTTTGTTATTGAAGGATGAGAAGTGATTGTAAAATTGCTTTTTAAATAAGTTCCTGTTATTTTATATATTTTTTTTCATCTTCAGGATTCTCCATGGATGAAATCGAACACATATATATCAGATTTCGTTAAACATTTATTGGTCATGGGGCATTGGTTTGGGTTTCTACAGTTACAGATGTTAATATTATGGGGCAGACTGGTATTGGTGTTGGTGTTATTTTTGTTGTGTGCTTTTAATATTTTGGTGTTAGTTATTTTAATTATTTGTTCTAGATTGTTGAAGCAACTATAGCTGAGTTTTAGTGTATGTTTATTGAAAATTTTGCTTCGAGGGTTATTTTTATAAAAATGCTGGTCTATTATTTTAAGAAATTTATGTCCCAGTTTGAAGTTAACTGAGTGATTAAAAGAAAAGTTATACCATATGATTTTTCTGTTTCTATTTTTGCTTTTTGAGCTCATGAATTTCCCCAAAGTTAATATTATATGATAGATATCCAATTTCTTTAAGGATTTATCAAATATTTCTTTATTGGAGGAGTATGATTTAATGCGGCGTTCCACTGATGACTTGATAATGGTTGTACAATAGGATTGATCTAACTAGATCCGAAGATTCTGCAGAATCCAGGGCTCTCATAGATAAATCAAAATTATCCGTTGAATAGTTTTTCACTGTTCGTTGTTGTGAAATCCAAAGAATAAATTCTAGTCGCAAGATCATAAAAACTTACATCTTATCTGCTAATGTTAAATCTGTCTACAAAGTCCAAGACACTCATTACTCAACTATATTCACTAACCGCATCATTTTCTTCAAAATACAAACGGACAATTCACGAGTCTTATTCCCTTACCACTAACCCCCATCAACATCCCACATATAACTCACCAAATATAAGAAAAGAGGCTTTCCATTCCTGTCCACACTAACTGATGAGACATTGTATTTTCAGTATCGAAACAAATGAAAAAAAATTAAAGGATATATAAAAAATTTGTACATGTCCTAAAATATAATTTATAATAAATATTTACAGCTCAATATATTATATATCGAGCACTGTTTTAAAGTAATGTTTTGTACGTTGTAAAAAAAAATTATCGTTCTTTATTTACTTGGATATATATATACACAAATACATATATATATATATTCACACTAATATATATATATATATATATATATATATATATATATTATAGTGTGAATATATATATATCTCACGACGAAAGTTTCTAGTTTAAATTTTAAAATCATTTGTTTTTGTTGAAAGGCCGAGGCTGGTCGTAAATATCAAATATATATATATATAATAGAAATAAATAAACACTATAAAAATACATTTTTAAACCTACAACTTTTTACTAGTTTTTTCCTATATATATATATATATATATATTGATTGTATAATTAATTACTTTTGGGAATAATAAAATTAGGGCCAGTACACATTTGTATTAATAAGTGTTCAATACAATTATATTTTAGAACTTTTAAACATTCTACATTTATAAACGAGCTTTTACGTGACCTTTGTTTGTACCACGTGGAGTCTTCCGGCGATTGCTATAACAAATCTCCTGAAATACGACATGGTAAAAAACAAGGTCGCGTAATAAACAGTTACAAATGAATAATTCTATATATATATATATATATATATATATATATATATATATATATATATAAGTGTGTGTCATGTTCGCGGAAACTTGCCTTAGTCTTTTATAGATACTTGAGATACACTGGGATGTGTTATAATAAGCATCAAGTATGCAAAAGAAAAAGTAGAGACGAAAACTTATTCCAGTCGATTTCATTATATTCTCTCTCTCTCTCACTTGCTCTTGGGAAATTAAGAACCCATCATCCCCAGCAGCTATACATTAAAGTGTAGTACTATCATCTTTAAAAAAAACATTGTTTTATTAACAAAGATATTTAATTTCGATATTCACTCGAAAGAACAGAATTATTCTTACAATACAAATTATTTTTCGGTGTTAAGTAAACCCTAAAGGGATTGAATTGAATTATATATATATATATATATATATATATATATATCAGATCAAAATCTCTATGTTATTCAATGCCCAAAAATAGCCATTACCCGGAGAAGAACACAAGTGATTAAAAGTTAAAATTTGCTGTAAAAATTGAACATTGAGAAAAGGTTTCTGTGTCATCATATATTAAGACAACTAAGAAACAGTTTCAAAATTTCATATGGCAAACATGAATATCATATAAACATTTTAAATATTATTATGAATTTTTTAATTGTATGCATGAGTCCCAGTTTAGATATTGACCGATTTATTAATTGTGATATTTTTGCATCATATCAAATTTTAAGTATATAATAAATAGTGTCCACATATTAGAAGAGTGTTATCAATGATAACGTCCTGACCCCGAATCTGCGGTTGTCTCCCTTTAATCCTTACTTATATCACATAAAATTTGGTCATGTGCAAACACATATTCATTCTGAAAATGTGCCACAGATTTATAAATTGTTTTAAGAACTATTATTATAAATGTACATAAATTTATAAAAACAAACAAACAAACAAAAAACTGAAGATTATAAGATATTTTGAACGTCTAACAGATGCGCAGTTATTAGTGATTGAATCACTTGCACTCAAAATGAAATGGGCCGATAGTAAAATTTGACAGGTATTTCTTTGGCATAGATATATTTTCAGAATGGGAGAGAACAAACTGTTTAAAGTTTATCTGTGTAGATCTGATAAGCTGAAACAATGGATGTATGTTTTCGCAAAGATGTCAAGCGGGATGAGGACTGGATGATATGTTGGGGATCGAAGAATATTTCTCTTTGTAACCTGTGAATAATAAGCTTGATTAGAGACATATTTGTGATACTTTTAACAAGCGTTTTTTTAAGGCTTCATATTTAGTACCAAGCATCATTAAATATTATCGATGAAAACAAAAACATAAGAAAATTAGTTGCAAAAAGCTAGCTGAAAATATGACTGGCTGCAGAATGGCAAAAGTGTGTAAACAGATAGACAGATAGGTAGATATATGTAGGTGAACTGAGATAGATAGATAAACTAAGATTATAAAAGTCAATTACATTATTCACTGGATGCCCTGCTATAAACAAGTCGGTCGATGCGAAACATTTAAATTTGATGTGTCACTGTCACCATAGGTAACAAATAAGAATGTTACTTAAAGTCTTTGCCTTGTCTTCCAGCATTCAGTTTTCGGTTAGAAGTCTTGATCGTTGGTAAATGTTTTAAAACAAAGATATCTTGCCATCTTCTAATAGCCGAAAATGTGTCTGTTAATTTTTAGCGTATCACTTTCTCTCATTCGTAGCTCGCCTCTCTTGACTTGACTGGAGACACACTCGAAAAATCAATAAGATATTTGAATGCTGATTTTCTCCCATCTACAATACATGGCTTGCCCTCTTCATCATAGTTTAATTTTCTCTGCTGTCCATGGAATGTTTGATAAATTTCATGTCAGAGATTATGTCAAGCTGTTAGCCTTTAGAAATGTAGTGGAGTTATCAGCAAACATCACGATAGTTCATTGACTTTGATTTTAGTGTCTTTCATTGGGTTTTTGCTGGTTCAGATACATTTGTGAAATCTATAAAAACATTTTACTTGCATCTAACAAGAGTTTTTAACCTGATTATCTAGCTTTTCTATTAGCATACGGCCAGGAAAATAACCACCGACAAACAAGTAGGTGGAGACCAGAAAACAAAAAGCTGTGTAGACTAAAAATTATCATTGACAGATTTTTAACAGAAAGAGATTGGAGAACATATTAGCTGTCATTATCTATATAAAACTATTTATCCAACCTTAACAATATCAAAATAATTCCAACCACATACAAAACCATTAAAGTTATGATCAGAATTAAAAGTACTGATAACACACATAAATCTGATCAGGGTGGAATGAACAAAGTGTCGTCTAAATGACGAAAAAAGGAAAATAAAATTGATATCTCATTTAATAGATGTATAGAGTACATGGGATACATTGTCTACATTGCGCAAAAATCAAAATTACAACGACATTTCATTTTAACCGATACATTTGCCAAAATTACAAAGAAAATATCAAAATAATTCCAACCACATACAAAACCATTAAAGTTATGATCAGAATTAAAAGTACTGATAACACACATAAATCTGATCAGGGTGGAATGAACAAAGTGTCGTCTAAATGACGAAAAAAGGAAAATAAAATTGATATCTCATTTAATAGATGTATAGAGTACATGGGATACATTGTCTACATTGCGCAAAAATCAAAATTACAACGACATTTCATTTTAACTGATAAATTTGCCAAAATTACAAAGAAAATTTATTAAAGATTAAATTCATTCAATATAATTTCCATTGGTTTTAACCGCGACCTCAAGAAGACTTCGGAATCTTTAGCGTCTCTTCTTGTTGGTCTCGTTATATAAGTTGTTAATACTACCTTAATATTTGCCTTCAGTTCAACTTGTTACATGAAGATTTGTCAATGTCTAGCTCAACTACGCATGACACATAATCAAAGGGGTTGCAATCTGAGGAATTATGAGGCAAGGTGTAAGGTTTGATGAGCTTGCAGAAACTGTCTGACAGCAATAGCAAGTTGCTTCTGCAAGAGTGGCTCGTGCAAGGTCCTGTTTTTAGTCAAAAGCATTTCCATCTATTATATTATTTGTTTGATGCCCTGCTATAAACAAGTCGGTCGATGCAAAACATTTAAATTTGATGTTTCACTGTCGCCATAGGTAACAAGTGAGAACGTTACTTAAAGTTTTTGCACTACCTCCTCAATGCACTTGATGTAGTCTCCATATTGAGTCTGAAGCCCTAAAAAATGAATGGATTCAGAACGTTCGGTAGTACTATTATTATTCGTAGTAATAATTATAATTCAACGATTTCTGAATCCTCTGCATTATCAGCAGTTTGGCACCCGACCATTCTAAAATGTCCGTATTAGAGTTCACAGTGCGAATGTTAAACAGTATGTGCAGCATGCAGTTTCCAAATTTCTGACGGAGTGAATTGCGTCACGATACTCTTTTCCTCAGAGCTGGTGTCAAACTGACTTTACTACACTGTGCAGTCAACAAAATGAAAAAAACAAAACAAAAACAGGTACGCACAAAATAATGGGGACAATTTACTCATCTCACCGGTATATACTAGAATATTCAATAAGTTATCGCTGTTTTTTTTAACATATAGCCTTCCCAGAACAGCTCTCGTGTAACTTCAGATGGTAATGAATCTATAAGGATTTAGTAAAAGCAAGCTTTAAATTCAGTGTATGTTATTTCACCGAAGTGTAAACAACTTTGTTTTCATAGCGGTAAACATGTCGGGTTTCGTGCAAAAATATAAATTATCTGTGGGTAATTTTACTCACTATTCTGTTCAAAAGAAATCTGCAGATGAAGCAAACAAAATTCTTGTTGAGACTTACGGCGTCAAAGCTCTGTCGGATATAACAGGTAGCAATTGATTCAGACGCTTCAGAAATAATGATTTTGATGTTGAAGATAAAGAATGCACTGGCAAACCGAAAAAATTTGAAGACGAAAAAATGGAGGCATTACTTCAGTAAGACTCATGTCATGCGCAAGCTAAGATTGCAGAATCATAAATTGATTACACAATAATTTCGAAATGTTCGAATGTATTGGGAATGATTCAAATACAAGTTTTAATAGACTAAACTGAACACCTGAATAGAGAAAGAAATCTGAATATAAAATAAAGGTCTCGACAACAATGTTAATACGAAAGACACTGCAAGCGGTCCTAACAACTGAAGCCGAGAGATGTCGAATTACATCTTGTCATGTGGGAGCAGCTGCTTCAACGACGGAAAAGGAAAGGTGTTTTTTGCATCGTATCTTAACCGACAATGAAAGGTGGATACACTAAAAAAACCTAAGCCTAGAAGATCGTGCGGTAAGCCTGGCCATGCATCAAAATTGGCAACCAAGCCGAATATCCATGGTACGAGTATTATACGCTGCATTTGGATGTTGATTGTAGTTTATGATCTGCTCAAACTGACCGAAGCCATCACGGGAGATTGGTGTCGATTACAAATGACTGGTTCGAGCTTAGCATTGTAAAAAAAAATGCCGCTATACGAACAGCGAGGCTAGTAAGTGATTTTGCCACATGACAACACAAGGCCACATGTTGCAAAACGAGTAAAAAATAATTTTAAAAAATCCTGAATAGGAAGATAATTGGCTAAAATCTGATGAATAGACCAAACAGTTACAAAGGGTAAGTTTATGAAACTCTGGAGATGGTCCCCTGAATATAGCATCTATAGTTGTTAAAAATTTTCCTTTCCGACAAACATGCATAAAGTTAAATAATAAACAAATATCATAATCTGTGACTTTGGAATTATATATGCAAGGGAGATTGTCACACAAGCTTATGAGATGAAATGGATCTCAATATGAACCGTGATAGAAAAAAATGATTGATATTGCTGACCTATGATAATTTCCAAAAATTGAAACAATCTATAATAACCTGAATCGAGAAAGAAGTCTGAAAAAAATGGCGATCTCGATAAAACTGATAATACAAGAGACATTGCGATAAAGTTATAAAGAGTGTGTATAAAGAGTTGAACAGTAATGTACACCGGTCGTTGAGAATAGGACGCTGTGGACCGAGGTAAAGTGCTTCCTGTTCCGCTGCTTCCTCTAAAGAAGATTCCATTATGAAAAACTGACATTCAATTCTTGTGCTTTAGACAAGTACAAAAGAAAAATATGTTTTCTTCTTTCATTACTGATTCTTGTTGAGTTGCTACTTTTGATGATCGTTTCGTTAATGTGATTCAGTGTAATATTAATACAAGTTAAATAACTATTATAACACAAGGATATTGCAAGTTTTACAAGTAACCACCTTATTCTTTTCTTCTTCGTTTTGTCTATTTCTGATTATCATTCTTCGTCTTCTTCGCATTATTCTTTGTTGACGTCTTTTATCAATCGTTTCTTGAAATTATTCGATATTTATTCCTTTTCGTATCTTCATCGTTTTGTTTGTCTTCTTCCTCGTCTCGCGTTCCTCTTCTTCTTCTGCGTATTCGTATTCATTTTCTGCGTTTTCTTCGTATTCTTCCTTCGACTTCGTATTTTTCTTGATTATAGTCATCGACATCTTATTCTTTTTGTTTATTGTCGTCGCCATCGTCATCTTTTTCGTATTTTTCTTTGGTGTCGTCGTCATCTTTTTATTATTCTATGTGCTGGAACCCTTCAGGAAATTAATGATTATGGCTCTTTACAACATCCTAACTCTTATTGTTCATAGATATTTTCCTTTGTTAAGGCTGCTGTAATTCATTTCTAAAAGCACGTCAGATGAGCGCTTAACCTCTGTATATTCTAACCTCACTACACCTCGAGGAATTTAAGTCTTCAAAGTCCCTTCTTATTACGCATCTAATGAATTTAGATCTATTTCCTAATTCTGAGCATAAGTGTTCATTTTGTTTAAGACTCCTTTGTTGCTTGATTACTCCGTCTATGGAATATGCAATATCCTTCTGTAAAACCACGTTTCAGAATTAAATCAGGTGCAATTTTATGATTGCATGGGGATAAAATTTTAATCGGAGAATGAAGGTTTGCGATGAAAACCTGAATTAAATTTGTACCTAGTATTAAGAAAACGTCTTCTGGACGTGTTGTTGAGAAATATATCGTGGTTTCGGAAAAAAACGATACATATCTGATTAGCTAAAGATCCGATTTTTACCATCTCGTCTAACCCTTGCCAGAAGGAAAATAAAGAATTGTTAAAAACTAGAAAAATATGATTTTTGTGTATGAAAATGAAACATGCTAGAATGATTTGTTAGCGACAGCGAATGTTTACACTTGAGCGCCATGTCTTAATGATTAGGAAACTTTTCTCGTTATAAACTATTACAACAGAGTATTGAATTCAATTTCAACTGGGTTGCTCATAGTTTCTGTTTTGTTCCACATCGAAGCTGCGCCTACAATACCGCTATTTTACACTCATAAATAATATATATATATATACAAACGTGTAAGGAGTGTATTATCTATTGATTCTTGTTCCGGTTTGGGTTTCCGTTCCCTTCTAAGACATTTATTACTCCCAGTAGCCTCTTGTAATTTTGTGGCATATCGCCTTGATGATCATAATTCAGAAGAAAAAGGAAATTTTAATTAGATGAACGGCGACCGTCAGGAAAAAAGGAAGAAAAAATGTCGAACGGTTGTGTTTATTAAAATAAATGCAAAGTCATTGAGTGGCATTACATTTGGCCGGGAATCGTTGAACATAATAAATTATCAATTAGGGTAAAGGAAGGCATTAAAATCAACGAGTTCTTCCTCAAATTTCTTGTGAAGTTTTGCTGTAACTGAAAATTCCAGACCTGAAACCGCTTAGAAGCGGAAGTCTATTTCTTATAAACTTCTCCCTACTTCTCAGAGAAGAACTAAACCAGTTCAGCTTATATGGGATGTGCCATTAAATCTCCATTGGAGGAACATATCTACCAGTGTAAAGATATCTAATTCAATTTTCAGCAAGAAGGAGTGTTATCCCATCATTTTATTTCAGTCCCACAAAAAGCGAACGTGACAACGCAGTTGAATCGATCTAAGTTTGAATCACAACAGCGTCATCAACTGTGTAAGGAAACTTGTAGTAGAACCAAGCATTCACGATCCCATGCTCGCCGGCAACATAATATATTGTAACATCACAGAGGCAAAAGATAAATAACGGGTTTAATTACATTGGAGAATTAGGTAGTTAAAAATAGTCAATATATTCTTTGTGAGTAATTGTCATGTTCCTTTCAAAGACTCTATGGCGAGTCTAGAAAATAACGATTTCACTATGAGAGGCAATTATGCTTAAAAGTATTGTTTAACTATGTAAATATTTTATATATACATGACTTTAAGTAAGACATTCTGTTAATATGCTTTGTCGATATACTAAACCGGATTTAAGTTTTCTAGAGACATAACAACCATTAGTATAAAACTTTGATCATTTTCAATGATAATAATCAAACTTTTTTCAAAAGCTATTTTACTTTTATAACAGCAGTAGTGTACTCAGGTTTAAAACTACTTTTTAATTTTGTTATCTATAAGTTAAAAAAACAGTAATATAATAGCAGATATTTATGAGAAAAAAGATCAAATATACTCAGAGTAGTTTTCATGACGAGGTTTTCCATTCACATTAATCTAAATAGTCCAGTGGGCAGAATTTTGTGTGACTTCCTTTGCTTTTGATTACAGCTTTGATGCAGCAAAATATGCGACATATCAAGTTATTAAATTAATCAAGCAAGATTTATTTTGTTAATATTTCTTAATGGGCTGTCATCTTATTTTGCATGGTAAATATGTATATAGACTCCCAGTCTCTTCTGCAGTAGTTCCACATACTATCCGCCATTGCCCTTGATGCCAAACCGTTGCAAATGTAAATGTGGTATCCAAGATTATCTGCCATAGTGAGTGTTTTGTGATTTAAGTTGTTTACTTTTTCACAAATCCCTTAACAAGCTATCTTCTAATATTTCGTCTCATTTTTTACGCGAAAGGAACTCCTGTTGAGTAGAATCATCTGCAAACGTTATTTAACTCCAGTTTTCACCGTATTTCATGTTGGTTGGCAAATGTCATTCAGTTTCTTCTCAGAAATGAAGTTGGACTGGGTTTACGAGCCAGTTTGAATAATGTTAGACCACGTTCAAACCCCTGACAATATAAATCCTTCATAGAACTTGAATTTATACTATTTTGAAGCTGAGTAGCGTGCATTTTCTTACTTGTTTTAGGATTGTGTATCATGGACTTCAAAAAATTGTCATCTATGGCATTGTTTTCTTTGAAAGTTAATTTCACTTGCCGATAAACTTGCTGCATTTTGAAGTTCACGAATGCAGTGTGCTCAGCTGTTTGACACAACCTAGCTTTAGGCTAATTTCCTTTTTAGAACAGGCTTTCTCGCGTAGAATCAAAATTTAGTCCACTTCAGTAGGTGTAAGGGTTTATCTTCCGATATTCCTAGCCAACGTTACTACACAAATACTATCACAATAGCTGCTCATTTAGCCATAGAAATATTGTTAGACAAATAATATCTCAATAATGAATGATCTAACAACAAACAATTATCATATCATGTGGTGTCGTATGGTTGAACACAATATAAAAATCTTAAATCTGTATGTTACAGCAATGTGAACTTAAAAATGTGTTAATGAATGTAATGCAGTACAGACTTTCGTAATATAAAATCAAACAGATTATTCAGCTTTATTTTGATAATCTGTCATACTTGCTTTCACCTCACTGTGTAATTTACATTAAAGTGAAATATCAAAATACATCTTTGCTTATTCAGAATGCTGTAAGAAATAAAAACGAATCTTTCGTTGTAGAATTCTCAAAAAGTGTTTTAAAGTTTTCTTAAATTAAAATTAGAATTAGATTGATAGACTATGTTGTAAAACTTACCAACACTTGAATTAAAGGAATAATATACGTTTTAACTGTATAAAAATAATTTTTTTTTGTGTTTCTTTAAATTTAAACATCCCGGTATATTTTACAGATAACTTTCAATATGTATTCACACGATAGATGCTAATCTTTTCTTTATATAGATGATGAATTGAAATAAAAAAGATTATAACGACCATAACATTGCATATATTAAGTAGTATACATTATTCAATTGATAACAAATATTTTTCTATACTTCTGAGATAAGGTGGTATTTACATTGTTTACAGTATTCAGACTGTTGTCCTAATCTTTATTGACATGTTTATGACGTTTTGGCCGTTGGATATTCCGGATTTTTTCAGGTACTAGGAATTTTGAACCGAAACCTTTATTTCGATTACTGGGGGTTACCGTTCTCATTCTATGTGCTCAAATAGATATAGGCGTTGGTTAGTTCCAGTCACTTGAACACAGGCGTTGTGAGTTCAATATCTGTCTACACCAGTGGTGAATAATTAATTTAGAGAGTTGAGTAAGGGGAGATAACTACGTGTCCTCTGGAAATGATTTCACACATGGAATGAGAATTAAATACACCGGTGATCCAAATAAAGGGTTCGGTTCGAAATATACCTAGCACCTGTAGAAAGCCAGATTGTACAACGGCCGAAACGTTGTATACATGACAAAAACCTTAGATTAATCTTTTCATTGATATTTTTATATACAGTTGACAGTAATTCAAGGAACGTAAAAATATATATGTATACAAGGATAGCTTTAAATATATGAACGAATATTAACCGAATTTGCAGTTAGAAAAAGAATGTGAGCGTTCCACTTTGTGATTGTTCTGTTGTTTTCTCTAGAATATTCGAGAGTAACATGTAGGAAATTGTTTATTGCTCAGTTTTTTTTTATCTTTGTAACATCATCAAGTAGCAGGTGTCTCTGCACATAATGCAGGAATAAATCAAACAAATCATGTGCTTATTAATCTCTGAGAATAATTTCTCTCATATATATTTTGTAATGGTTTGAGCACAAAGGAACTAATTCAGCAAATAACCCCTCATGGTTCTTTTAATGTTGCACGCAGTGCATGCACATATTGTAGTTATCAAACTAAACACACACACAAATTATATATATTTTGGAATCCGTTTCTCACTACACGGATTTGGACCGTTAGTTTTCTTCAGGCAGGGACACGGAAAACCAATGAATGTTGTCACTAAAAATAAAAAAATTAAAGGAAGAGTAGTCCTAGTAGGGGAGGAGGAGCCAAAAATAATTATTACAAAATAAAGAACAGGAAATCCCCACTACATAAAAGTGGGGTAGCGCGCTAAAGGAAAGTAGAGGTCGTAAGTAGCTAGGACTTTGTTTTTCAACTGAATTCATTTTGACCATTTCAAAGGTATTTTGCTCTACTTCTTCAGGATAGCATTGAGTATTTTTGTCGCTTAGTGCCTTCGACGACAGCTGTTCACTGCCCTCCATCAGTATTTTCTGTTTGTATATTTATGGGCAGCAATCTTTCTTTTAGACATATTTCATTAAAAACGACCGAAAAGAAAGATATTTTTTGTTTTTGCGGTAGATAAGAACTATAAAAATTTTAAAAAACTTTGCAATATTTTTTCACACATTTCAAAGACATCTTGCTATAGGAGCGATACTGTATATCAACAGCTTTTTGTTTCACCATTCAATAACAGTGGAAATAGAGTTTTGAAAGTTATTCTAAAAATAAATGTTCATGGGATGTCTACACGCGAGCGTCTCATGATAACGTTTAAAGAAGGGTGCTTGTAAAAACACAAAAATTACATTACAATCAAAACATGAAGAAAAATAATATCATTAAAAATGGCCAGTGAAGTGGTGAAAATGCCGAGAAAGTAAAAAGAATTATGCAAAAATAAAGAAAAAATGAATAAAATCTTCATTGTCTGACGTTTTTAACTAAACATTTAGTGTATATATATATATATATATATATATATATATGAATTTTTTTATATAAAATGCTTAAAAACTTGCCGTATTTACAGAAAGAGAGTACTCTGTAATAATTGGTAAACAATACAAATGCCATCTGTGATAGGCGGGACTGATTGAATTCATAAATAAGCATATCGATTAATTACGCTCTTGACAAACATGGAAAAGTAACTCGTGTCATGGCTTAAAACGTATTTATAGTGTAATAAATTTCTCTGATAAATCATTTCATTGCTGGGGGGAATAATAGAAAATAATCTAATCTATCCGCCTTTTATTCAGTATTCACACTAAATTTGAAGATATAACAATTTTGTAAAGAGGCAGAAAAAAAACTAGTGGATATCTGAAGAGATTCTGGACATGATGCAAACAAGGCAGAAAATGATATGAAAATATGGAATGGAATACAGGAAACTACACAAGGAAATAGGAAGAAATTGCAGACAGGCTAAAGAGGAATGGCTCAATGAGAAATGTGCAGAAGTAGAGAGACTGAGCAGGAATAATAAAGCAGACATGCATAAGAAAATAAAAAACTGACAAGATAAAAAACCTGCTCTTTAACAGGATGTTTAAAATCCAAGGATGGAACAATCACTATTGGAGAAAGAGGAAATACTGCAGCGATGGGAAGAATATATAAAAGATCTTTTTCCTCGACAAGAGAGAGGCAACCAATAATACGCAAAGATGACGACGGACAGGAAATATTAAAGTGTGAAGTGAAATTTGCAGTAGCCAAACTGAATAGAGACAAAGTAGCTGGATCAGACGGCATAGTCATAGAGCTGCTGATAGTCCCGTAAGAATTTGGTATAGGGAAAATTACAGAAATAATAAATGAAATTTATAATAGTGGTGTAATACCAGATGAACTCAGCAAGTTTTTCTTAATAGCACTACCTAAGAAGACAGGAACAAATGAGTGCTAACGCCACAGAACCATCAGTTTAACGAGCCATATAACAAAACTGATCGTTCGAATCCTGATGAAGAGAGCGAGAAGCAGAATCAGGTCAGAGATAGGACAAGAACAGTGCAGTTTCGTTAAAGACACTGGAACAAGGAATGCCATATTTATGCTACTGAGTTGATTATACATATAATTTACTATTCACTTAATTATGGATGTGTGTGTATGTATTATACAGTGCATTTAGGATGCTCTCTGATAGGACAATACAAATGAAGAAGGACATATACCTGTGCTTTATTGATTATGCGAACGCGTTTGACAAAATACGCCACGAACAATTGATAGAGATGCTCGGCAGCCTTGACATATTTGGGAAAGATTAAGAGTAATCAAGAATATTTACTGGCAGCAAATCGCTTGTATACGGACAGGTAACGAATCCAGCATATAGACAAAGATAGGTAACGAATTCGGCATATAGACAAGGATGGGTCTTTTCACTGGATATGTTCAATTTTTACAGCGAGAATATTTTGAAGACCTTAGAAATCATGGCTGAATTTGTCATCGGAGGCCACAATTTAAACATCTTAAGGTACGCAGATGATACAGTGCTGCTAGCAGACATAGAATAGAATCTACGAGATCTACATAAAGTAGCTGTAGACAGTGCTAAGGACTACAAATAAACTACAAGAAAAACGAATGTATGATCATCAGTAAAAAGGGCAGCTCAATATGCCAAATACAGGTCGTGGATAATAGAATATTGCAGGTACAACAATTTAAATATCTGGGAAGTGTTATAATAGAAGAAGGAAAGTGCAACACAGACATCCGAAGGCAAATTGGCATGGCGAAGGAAGCATTCCAGATGTCGAGTAAAATATAAAGAAACATGTCAATTGCGCTAGAAACATGGAAGAGAGTACTGGATTGCTATGTGTTGTCAGTTCTTCAATATGGCAGTGAATGCTGGATAATATCATCAAAGATAATAGAACAACTTGAAGCAACTGAAATGTGGTTCTACAGAAGGGTGCTGCGAAGACCATTGATCGTGCATGTGATCAATGGTGAGGTCCTAGAAAGGATAGAAACAAAAAAAGAAAATATTTACTGAACATCAGGTAGAGACGGCTGAAGTTCCTAGAACGTGCAACGAGGAAAGAGTGCTTGCAGGACCTGATACTAATAGGTCAGATCGAGGGAAAATTAGACAGGGGAAAGCAATGGATAACATATTTGAAGGACCTAATCAAATGGGTGATGGAATGTGGGTTGCATTGTGTAACAGGGATAGGGAGAAGTGGAAAGTCATGATAGCCTACGTTCTGAAGGGACAGGGTACATAGAAGAATATATTCTGTATGGACATTGGTATGTTTAAATTGTGTTCACATACACACACACACACACACACACACGAGTGGAGTATATGGATCTGAATCCGACAAGATGTCAGGATGAAGTAAAAGAATATAATATGAAACATCAAAAAACAGACATCATATAAGTATGTTGTGATTTAGAATTAAATCTTATTGGTCAGAACATGTCAATTGTATTAAAACAATAACTAATTATTATTTTTTTATTTTTATGTGTGGGGAATGTTTGTGATGGTAAAGTGAATGTTAATTTATATCATCCAATATAGATCTAAACTGACCAGCTTTTTTTTATAAAACCATACATTAATCTTTACCAGAGTCCGGGAAAAATAACTATAAAAAGAATAATAATGGATGTTTAAAAAAAAAAAGAATTATATATTAACACAATGTTTATGAATAGAAAACGCATATTAGTTGTATGTGTGTATGTAACATTACCTTTGAATATGACGCTAGAAAGCGTGCAGCAAAATCACGTGTTAAACCACATGAAATATTCCAGATTAGAGCAATTTTGTTTAGATAACCT
This sequence comes from Ascarosepion bandense, assembly GCA_037127315.1. Lineage (NCBI taxonomy): Eukaryota > Metazoa > Mollusca > Cephalopoda > Sepiida > Sepiidae > Ascarosepion > Ascarosepion bandense. Next base: position 949,054 of record JBBBDQ010001401.1, read on the forward strand.
GTCTAAAAGTCCAATTATATTCTGTTTTGCCCCTCGTCAACTGTAAAGAAAACGAGTCGAATGGTGTAGTTGAAATGGGATAATTAAACATATCGAACAAATTGTACTTGTTTGAAGTACTGTGTCATCAGGGTGCAATAATATTTCTAGCAAGATGGAATGTAGTACGTGCTGGAAATTATATCTGGAGGGAGAGAGAGAGAGAGAGAGGAAACATTTATTTTATCCATTATTAACAGTACATTATTGGGACGCTCTCAAATGTGTAGCTTGACAAATTTTCCAACCCAATTGCTATTCCGTCACCCGTCTCTGATATATTAGTTCACATTATAAAGCTTTTAACACTTTCAACTTTACTCTAATCGCCTAGAATCAAATCATCATAACTGTAAAAGATGCTCTTCGAATTTCAAGAGGGGAAATTTTTATGCAGACGCGAACCGTAACATGAAATCAAGTCAACCATCAGTCATGTAATCAAATATATCAACTGACTGATGAAAGATCTTATAAGATTACCATAAAATATTAACCGATTTACTCGCGTATCGCTTAATCAAACACTGTAAAATATGAAATACCGTGATTATTAACAGCGATAACTACTTGTAGCAGGTCATCGTCCTTTAAAAGAGCACTTAACGTGGTCTGCTATACACTCACACACACAACCCCCTATATATATATGTTATAATAAAATATAATTATGTTTATAATAAAAAAACAGTTTACTTCAGTACAAGAACTGTTGCGTTTACTAGAACTTGAAGAGGTACTAATAAAATAGTATCGAAACACAACGGTTCTTGAGTTGCAGGAAGCTATGTTTTCATTATAAAATTATAATAACAATGTTTCAATAAATAATACACTAAGTATTGAGAAATATTATTAATGTAAATCATTACAAGCAGTGGACTGCTAACCCATTAGTTTAATATATATATATATATATATATATATATATATATATATACAGTCTTCTAAGGTCACCAAACAATACCTATAATATACACATGATTGCTCACAATGTGAAAATGTGGGCAATACTAAAATATGCCGGCATGACATTTGTTGCCGTTTCTGCATATAATCTTAACTGATAAGCAGTTTGGACAACGCCAGAAGGCTGATGTCCTCTGTTTAATATATATATATATATATGTTTATATACTATTACATTAATTATATATATATATATATATGTTTATATACTATTGCATTAATTATATATATATATATATATGTTTATATACTATTGCATTAATTATATATATATATGTTTATATACTATTGCATTAATTATATATATATATGTATGTTTGTATACTATTGCATTAATTATATATATATATATGTTTATATACTATGCATTAATTATATATATATATATGTTTATATACTATTGCATTAATTATATATATATATATATGTTTATATACTATTCATTAATTATATATATATATATATGTTTATATACTATTGCATTAATTATATATATATATATATATGTTTATATACTATAGCATTAATTATATATATATATATATATATATGTTTATATACTATAGCATTAATTATATATATATATATATATATGTTTATATACTATTGCATTAATTATATATATATATATATGTTTATATACTGTGCATTAATTATATATATATATATATGTTTATATACTATTGCATTAATTATATATATATATATATATATATGTTTATATATAATTGCATTAATTATATATATATATATATGGTTATATACTATTGCATTAATTATATACATACATATATATGTATATATACTATCGTATTAATAATATACATACATTATATATATATATATATAAATATTAATAATATACATACATATATATGTATATATACTATCGTATTAATAATATACATACATATATATGTATATATACTATCATATTAATAATATACATACATATATATATGTATATATATCGTATTAATAATATACATACATATATATGTATATATACTATCGTATTAATAATATACATACATATATATGTATATATACTATCGTATTAATAATATACATACATATATATGTATATATACTATCGTATTAATAATATACATACATATATATGTATATATACTATCGTATTAATAATATACACATATATATGTATATATACTATCGTATTAATAATATACATACATATATATGTATATATACTATCGTATTAATAATATACATACATATATATGTATATATACTATCGTATTAATAATATACATACATATATACATTACTACTGAGTTGATTATACATATAATTTACTATTCAGTTAATTATACATGTGAGTGAATGTATTTTACAGTGCCATGCTTAGCAACATCTCCCCCTCCCCGCAGAATACGTCTTACGGGCCCTCTACTCGGACAATATAACTTGCCCACCATATAACATACTCTCGGAAAACAGATATTCCGCGATCACAAAAAAAAATTAAAAAAAACACCGAAGAAATCGCGAATTGGCTTTTTTGAAGCTTTACATTACAAACGTTTTCACAACTTTTAGCTATTTTTTCGGTGATTTCCTAGCAATTTTTTGAGCTATTTCACTTTTTTCAAGGAATTTTAAAAAATTTAATTTCAAATTTCAAAAGCATTTTGCTGTAGAAAAATATATACTGTCAAAATTTAGACTTCAGGCGTTTATTTAAAAAATGAAGAGGGATTGTCAGAAAGTGTTGGTAGAAAGGAGGAAAGAAAAACGAATTAAATCAAAACAACATTAGAAGTAACGGAATGTAGCTAAAAGTAACCAAGTCATTTTAAAATGTGACGATATAACAGAAAATCATTAAGTGCAAAAAATATCCTACACTCCAACTAAGATATTTTAAATACAAACTTTATAACTTATTAAGAAAATGCATGAAGTTCTTTTCGATGCAACTTTTGGTGCTTGTCTGAACTTACCAAAAACAACAAAATTAATCTCATACATTTACAGCTTATATAGCTCCCTGACTATTTGAATAAAATCGTTTACTTCAAAGATAATTTAATCACTGATATCTTCTGTAAGAGGGTCGTTGTATAATGTGAATATAAAACTGCCCTCCAGTGTGTCTGCTCTTCCTGAATTAATTTACGTGATTGTAAGTCAACAGTTTTGCCCAAAGACTCCGCTAATTACCGTCCTATCAGTCTCTTTCCGATATTCGGCAAAGTTTTCGAAGCAATTATCAACGCCGAGGTGATTCAGCATCTCACTGCCCACTGGCTTCTCTCGGACAAACAGTACGGTTTTCGCTTCACCAGATCTACTGCTGATATGCTAACCATTACCGAGTACATATACCAGGCTCTTGACAAAAATGGCGAAGCCCGAACCGTTGCCTTAGATATCCCCAAAGTGTTCGACAGAGTCTGGCATGCTAACCTTTTATGCAAACTGCGGAGCTACGGTATAACTGGACATTTGTTTAACCTAATCCAGTCATTCCTTTCTAACCGCACATTGAAGTTAGTATAAAATGGACATGCCTCCCAAAATTACCATACGAACGCGGGCGTCCCTCAATGCTCTATCCTAGGTCCCACGCTCTTCTGATCTACATTAATGATCTCCCCGATGACATTAGATCCCAAGTAGGCATGTACGCAGATGACATTACAATTTCCTCTCGCCTCGATCATAAACACAGTGTGGGCAACAAGGTGAACCTCGCTGCCGAACTTGAAAAGGACCTCCAATCCGCAGTGGAGGAAAATGGCTCGTAAATATCAATGCCTCTAAAACGAAGCTACTATCAATTAACCACCATAAATCGCATCTACCTCCCATTAGCGTGGAACAGGCTTGCCTCCCAGTGTATAAAACACTACGCCTCCTTGGTCTTACACACTCGGCGGACCTCAAATGGAATGCCTATATCGAATCCATTGCTAAATCTGCCGCTATGAAAGTCGGTTTTCTGTGCAGGGCCCGGAAGTTTTTCCCGTCTGAATCCATCCTGCACATATATAAATCTACCATCCGCCCGTGTATTGAATACTGCTGCCATATCTGGTCGGGTGCCTCTGCTACTCTCCTCGGGGTTCTTGACAAAATACAACGGAGAATCTGTAACGTGATCGATACTGACTTGGCAGACCGGCTGCAACCACGCTCTCACAGGCGTGACGTGGCTTCCCTGTGCCTCTTCTATAAATACTTTCATGGCTTCTGCTCCGATGAACTTAGGTTATTGGTGCCGCCTTGGTACGAATTTACACGAGATACTAGATTAGCAACTAGGTCCCACTCTTTTACAGTGAAACAGATAAGATGTAACCTTAATTACTACTCGAACAGCTTCTTTTTTGCGCTTCCCGCCTGTGGAATTTCCTTCTACACGCCTGCTTTCCCGACAGCTACAATATCCAGGCGTTTAAATGTAAGGTCAATAGACACCTCCTATCACACTAACTTGCATCTATTCTCCCAACACTCTCACCATCTACCCAACCCTGATTCTCGGTATCCTTACCGGTCTATCACCCTGCTTCTGACATTTCCTATATCTAACCATCCTTTTTCACCACTTTCCCCTCTATGTAACCCGCTGCACAATAGTGGCAGTGAAATGCCTTGCTCGGGGTGAAACGATTATAAAAAATAAAGAAAACACTCCTTATGATGAGTTGATTTTTCATGTGTCTTTAGAGTTATCGACAGACGGCTCCACTGGTTACCAAATCCTAAGAACGAAAACAGGTTCCTACGACTTCTGCTTTCACTAATGAACAAACGGTAGACAAAACAGAAAACTCGGTCAGCAGACTTCAAGAAGACAAGCCAAGAACGACGAACTGTTTGGTTATTTTTCAGTGTCAAATAATAGTTCTTTTCTTAAATTTACCGAGGTGGGTTTTCCCGGTTTAATGTGAAATCATAATGCGTCAGCTGAACTGGATCCTTCAAAACCAAATCAATAAGCTGTTTCCCCTAATTCTCTCCAATCAGCTGGATCATCAGAGATACAAGGCAGAACATACCTTGGACCAGTATGCTCGAATGTTGACTGTGTCGGCCGTTGCTCATGTGGTACTGCATTTCCATGCTCAGAATCAGAAACGGATTTGGTTGTTAACGCAAGGGATATCACGTTCGTTTGACGGCAAGCTGGTGGAAAAGAAAATCCAGATATCCTGTGAGTTTTTTCAACAGTATTTGCTACTCTCTCTGATTTCAACTTCCTTTTCTGTGTCCCGCTGAATTCGTAAACAAGTTTCATTTTAGATTAGACTCAATATTCAATAATTATGAAAATACAATTAATCAAAACAAAATAACCTACTATCGGAACGAGCGTGTAGTCTCTGATTAACGCTGTTAAACAAATGTTACAGATACTACAGGTAACAAAGTATTTGATAAAAATGTACCATCACTAGCGTTACAGACCGAGTATATAATTGAGGTATGTATATGTAATTCCAATCTCTACGTGAAAAATAATGATGTGTGTCAAAAAAGTGTGTGCATGAACGGCACGCAAAGTTGACATTAGGGTTTCAAGCATCAATGTATGATGTACATATGTATATGTAAATATGTATATGTAACCGAAGATTCTCGTTGAAGTTTCAAATATAAAAGTCTAATAAAAAAAGGTTCGTCATTGGAAAAAAAGGGCGTCTAGTTCCAGTACGTAGTCTTTCATTAGCTTCTTAAAGCACATTTTACATTTCTTTAAAATAGAGTTAAGAGAAATCCACTTACAATTAGGTTAAATCCAAATTTTTGTTTGTTTTTCAGTTTCTTAGTCTGAAAGAAGCTGACTCTTCGAGAATGAGAATGTAACTGTTTTGATAATAACCAAAAACTCCTTTTTTATGTAGTTTGATTTTATGGCATTCTATATACACACCCGCCCTTTATATCTTTTAAACACAAAAATTAAGTGGACGGGTTAATTGGTGATATACTTAATGATCGGCCTAAATTGATGAATATCAAACAAAGATTTTGTGTATGTCTCAGTGTGTTTGCGTGTATGAGAAGTTTTACCGACAAAAACGTTATTTCAATCATTTAATCAAAAGCGTGACAAACGTAGGTAGGTTGATAGGTAGGTACTACAGAATTAATATATAGATCACTGCCTTGCTCAGTTATTGCAATTTGTTCATGTGAGGATCAGGTCTTACGATACATGCCTTTCCATAATCTCAAGTTGCATGGCTCCAAAGTTGATATTTCTTGTTTATAAACTTCGCAAAATGTCAGAGTCGCTAGATTTTGTTAAACGTTTTATGACGTCCTGAAAGTTTGAATATGCATCTTATGTTCGTGTATGTATGTTGAAAAAGATATCTATAATCTATTTCTCTCTCGGGTTCATCTTTTTTAAAATACAATTGATTTGTCTTCGGGGCCGGAAGTTTTCTATCAAAGATTATATATATATATATATATATATATATATATATATATAAGAAAAATTATATATATATATATATATATATATATATATATATATAAGAAAAATTAAGACAGTCGCGTTATTTCATGGTAATTCGGAAGTATGGCCTATTTCAGGCAAACTATCTTCAGCTTCCGTCTTTATTCAACGAAGGAGTCTACATGAATGGGATTCACGACGACCTAATCCGGCGAATAAAAATAAAGAACAAAATAAAAACATATAAGATGATAAGAATATAACTGTCGCTCCTCTAAAAAAGAAAATAAGAACAATCCATCCGTTTGTCGAACCCACAGAGATTCCTACATAATCATCGGTCAGTGTCGACGAAAGTTCGAGGGAAGCGGGCGGGTCAGACGAGAAAGAGGGAGTGAGAAAGAGAAGAGAATAAAGGAAAGACAGGAGAGAGGGAGAAATAGAGCGTTACATCCTTAATTTAAAGGAACCTCATTATTCTATTTAGATTTATTTGCTTGAACTTGTACTTTTTCTCTTTAAATATGTACGCGCAGCGATCAGTGTCAGAGAAATTTCGTGGGTAGCGGGTAGGTCAGACGAGAAAGAGGGAGTGAGAAAGAAAAGAGAAGAAAGGAAAGGAAGGAGAGAGGGAGAAATAGAGCTTTACATCTTTAGTTTAAAGGAACCTCAATATTCTATTTAGATTTATTTGTTTCAACTTGTATTTTTTTCCTTTTTACAAATGTATTAATATTAATGTTTTCTCGTTTAAAATATAGTGCTCGTAATATTTTTTCTCTAAAAGTGTATTATCGGTAATATTTAACAGTAATGTATGGCTGGAATTAATTATCATCAGAAATGTATTGTTGGTAATAATTTTCCTTCAAAATGTATTGTGTGTAATATTTTTCGACAGAAAATGTTTTTTCCGGAAATGTATTGCGAGTAATTTGTACTACAAGCCCTTTATGTTTACAACAATTTCTGAACTTATTCAGAAATTATAGCTTTAAACAAAGTATAAAAAACAAATTCATTTAAATTTGACTAAAAACTAAATTTTGTAGTTTTAATAGAATTTTAGTTTACATTCATAGTCAGATATTTGAATATTCTTTCTGAATAAAGAAAAATTTAAAAAAATTAATTTAATAAGAAATACTGAAATAAAAAAATTAAGTTATTTTATGTTATTTTTTAATATTTTTATTCTGTATTTTTCTTATTATTAAGTTATAGCTAAGTTTAAACAATGGTAAAATATCTAATCTATTTTTTTAGTACTGCAGATGTTATAAAGTATTAATATATATATATAGAGAGACTATATATATTTGGTTACAGTATTATGTATTATGAATTCCAGTTGAATTCCTTGCATTCACTTACGCGCAAATACCCTTGGGAAAGGTATTAATCCGTCTATTCCTTCCAGTTATGGGTTAAATAATAGGATAGATTGGATTCTATAGCCTTGGTCGGCAACCAGTCTACCGCAGAAAGCAATGGCAACCTACTGCGGAATAATCTTCTGCCCAGTCAGTCATGTCTCTTTTGAGACATGATCGCCCAAGCGTGTATCACGTACGGCAATTAACTGACTGATTATGTATTTACGCAATACCTTTATTTATTCATTTATTTATTTATGTATTTATGCAATATGTTCGGAAAAAGACATTCCGGAATATTATGTGGCCCTGAAAATACCCTTTTGTTTCCTTCTGTTGCCTGTTCAATCCTGCTTTATTTTCAAGGTAAAAATCCTGCATAATAGTCAGCACCAAATTCGTATTTGTTCAATTGATAGGTGTCGACGAAATCATTGAGATAGAAAATACTATAAGATGGATTTTTAAAAACACATGATGGGGCCGGCATGTTTTCCTACAATCAAAATTAATTAGAAAAACCGATAATTTAAATATAAACTTATTTAAAAGTTTAAAAATTGACTTGAAAAACAGGCTGTTGAATTTTAGAAACGTCCACAATACAATCGAATAAGAATGAAGTGCTGTTTTCTATGTAAGAAGAGATAACAAAAGTTTTGGATAACTTCATATGAAAACATGTTACGACTACTATAGAACATCGTACTTACTCAAATGAACATATTGACACACAATTTTTTATGCAATTATTTCAATTTTATTTCTGCAAAACTATTTTTATTAAACTTTTCAATTCTAGATAGGCAATATAATCATCAGTTTTTAACTAAAAAGTTTATTCGCAATCAATTATTTGAAGATTTTAAAAATATTTTAAAAAATTTATAAATTATTAAATTATTTAAAAATAATTAAAAAAATGAAAATAATTCTTTTAAAATTTTATTATTAATCGACGTTTTTTCTTCAGAATGTAATCTCCTCAATAGTTTTTATTTATTCCAGCAATTAAAAGGTTATCATATTAAATTATATCAGGGATTTTAGCATTTTTGATTTTACTTTTCGGAGAAGGTTTTCGGATAATGATTGCAAACTAAAAATAAAATAAATATGTGATTTACATTCCACAATGAGTCCTGTGTTGAACTAATAAAACAAAAGTTTGACATCAGTGTAAAATTTATTAAGATTTCATGGATTTACGTGAAGTCGGCGGTACAGAGGTGAAATCTTTTATTAAGATTTTTAAAAAATCAGTGTAAAATTTATTAAGATTTCATGGATTTACGTGAAGTCGGTGGTACAGAGCATAATCTTTTATTAAGATTTTTAAAAAATAATAATTTCAAAAGTCATTTCATTCATTTCTAAATTAGTCCTGAAAGCTTCATTAAAATCGGACAATCATTTGATTTTTTCGAGAATTTCAAAATCACTGAGTTTGTCGCCGAAAAGAAGGGAGTAATGAAATCATTTGGTTTCCATTGTAAAACAATCGTGACGTTTCCTAGCCTCTAACTCAACTCAAATCAAAACAAAACATTCTAACAAAATTTCGAAAATGTTAGAAGGGATCGAAAGTTTTAAAAAAATAATTAAAAATTACTTTGATTTTTCCTCTTAATAATAATATAACTATTTTGAAGGAGAAAGTTTGTTTTACTAAGCTTGGGACCTTTTTTATTCATACTATGCTGTTTTGTTATCGATTTGACTGGAAGTACCTAAATATTAATTGATCATTTTTCATTGTAAATATAAGAGCCCTTCTACTTCCCATTTTGTTCAGAATTCCGTCGTTGTTCACGAGTGGATGCATGTTATTTTCCTTCTTCGTCAACAGAATGCTGTTTAGAATATATTTTCTCTCTAAGAAAATTGTCAATAATCCTCTGCTGTAAAAACTTGATAGATATCACCCAGTATTTCAACACATTTGTCCATGTTTCTAATTTCTAGAGGGCAACTTTCAGTAATGACAAGTGCATCCCTTGTTCTGTGTAACATTTTAAGTCGTCTGCTTGTACTCTACAGATATATAATTGTTTTGTTTTCTTAAGAATTTCACCTTAAACGAGGAGATACAATAATCGTGTACGCAAGAGTTTAAGAAATCTGAAATAACTGGGATAGAACAATAAAAGAACAGTTTTCGAGGACATAAAAGATGTCTATTAATGTTGCATTCAAATTTCTGAAACGTGACCGAGGAAAATATTAGCATAGAATTTACCGCTACATCTATTAATTACAACAGTGAATTTATAAGATCTGCCAAACTACTACGGCGCTTAACTTCTTGAAGGAGATTTTCGAATTCTTGAAAGTGATGTGTTTAAATAACAGGGTCGTTGGAAATTTAATAAACACCCTATTTAAAGTAGTTACATTTCTCAAGCATTTAGAAGGAAGAGGTGAACAGAGAAAAATCCCCCCACAAAAAGAGAGAGAGAGAGAAAATCTGAGACAAGATAATTCAATAAAAAATTCTGTATATACATACATATTTGTCAATCTGTCTATCTATCTATATATATATGTGTGTGTGTGTGTGTGCGCGTAATCCACAAACGGTTGACCATGACAGCCAGATAGTTTTCGTCCCTATATTAGATATATATATAAAGAAATCTTTGTAATCATGATTATGATATACACAAATGACAAGCTAATCTGGTTCACTAAATATTGGCTGACAAGTTGACTGCTGGCGTGTTACCGACTTTATTGATGAAAAATATCTAAGACTCCGCATCTGTCTTGTTATCGGGCACAAACATCAAATCGATATTGGCGCAAAAAAAAAAATGTTTTTTGTTTGTTTTTCTATTTGATTTTCATTAAATTTTATACTTAGAGACTTTTAGGCTTTTTCAATCGTTCGAGTAAAAAAGATTGTCTAATTTCAGAGAAATTTGTTGTGTCCTTTTTTATTTACTCTAATTCCTTCATCCATTTATTTTTTGTGTGATTTCTAATCTTTCCACACAAAAAGAAAAAATATTTAAAATCAAAGCTGGGGGAGTATGTTATTAAATGCATATTAAAATTATGCTTGTTCTTAAGTTAGCGCGTACTTTATGTCTGACAATACCTAAAAATATTTTGTTTTGATCGGGTAAAAAAACGTACACACAAAAACACAAAATATAAGAAGAAAGCCAAACATAGTGTAGACTACAACAGGCTCATGTGTTTAACGTCTGCTTCCTGAAATGGAAGAATAGTAAATTTATAATCTGTTTATTTGTACACATTTACGCATTTAAATTTATATTTAAGATAGTCAGAAATTTAAATTTGGTAAACTCAGATGCTCAAAGATACAAATATTTAATTTCCAATGTCATAATCGTATAACCATAAATGATTTTATCTAATCTAAACTTATTTATAAATGGAAATTGTCTGTGTGTGCATGTGTGTGTCCGTTACCTATTGACTCTAAAACAGTTGAGCCGAATTTCTTGAAAATTTACACAGTTGTACTTTAAGAGTCTGCGAGTGTTTTTAGATAGGTTTTTTTGTCGAGGTACCCCCGATAGATATCGATAATTAAAAAAAATCGAGTTGTAGGAGGAGTGGTCCAATTTTAATCAAATTGGATACATTCATAGAGAAAGATAAAAAAAGATATTCAGATGTTTCAAAATTTCAGTTCTTACAATAGTGCAGAAAATCGATAATATATATATATATATATATATATATATATATATATAAGGCAAGATGTTCGTGTGTGTGTGTGTGTGTGTGTGTGTGTGTCTGTTTATCTGCCTGTATGTCTGTATTTTTTCAGCCATTTTATTTTTTTTGCTTCGGGTTTGGCTCTACGTAGTTATAATTGTAGTTCTTAGTCTCAGCCATGATACCATTTACTCAGAGGACTTATTTAGCCTTCAAAATTCAGTTTACGACGAAAAAACTTATTTGATATCGATACCAGGATATCAAAATTTGACATACACCCCTTCATTTTTCTTTCAGTCTACGGTTTCGCTTTAACTGGAAACAAATACTGCTTTTTAGTCTTTCGTGCCAACGCCCAAAGAGTCTAAGCTCCAGGGCCATGGATTAGTTTTAAAGCTTTCATTACACCCGAGCAACACCGGGCTATACTGCTAGTTCATTTATTAAGTTCAAAGTTAATTTCCTCGCGAGAGTCGAAGAGAAAAGAAAATTTTCAGAATATTTCAAATAATTAATTATTTATTTCTAGGTTTCCGTAAGTTTCCTACAAGCAATGTTTGTTGGCTTCAGCTAAGAAAAATCATCTCAAAAAGACAAAGCTTTTACTATTATTCTCACTGAATAAACTGTTACTGAGGTGGTTATGATTTAATAATTTTACGTATTTTAATTATCTTCTAGATTCCTCACGACACGTTCAAATTTTAGGTCTAATTACATTAAAATGTACACATATACAAACATAATAATTATACACTAACATAAATATAGATTCGCACGCACGCAGACACAAAAGAAAGTTCAGAAACAATAAAATTGCAGTATTTTCCTTAGTCTTTTTTTCAAAACCTCTAGCAGAACTACGAGGCCAAATGTGAGTTTTTCAGCCCTGCGACAGTTGAGCTGATTTTTATGGATAATAAATACTAAATTGCTGAAACTGAATTTATAACTGAAGTCATTCGAAAGAATGAAAGAACAAAATCATTCTTTTATAGTTTCAGAAAACTATTACAGCAATATTAGTGAAAATATTCAAATGAAATAAGTAATGTAATGAAAATCAAAATGACATAAAAAGTGTTGAAGGTGGATCAGTCAAACAATGGTGAAGACTGACAGTAACAGAAGCACTAATAAAATATTACTGTAGAAGAGTGACACTTTTAACATTGCTGTGGGACTTCTGAATTTCTAGACAAAGGAAAGAAAAGGAAAAATAGAAATATGAAGATTGAATATACGCAATTAAGTCAAATGGATTTCGAAACACCCCGCAGATTTGCTCTCATTTCTTTTCCTGTCGTGTCTGTCAATACATACAGTGAGATGTTAATAATTATAGTCTATCCAAATGAAATACATCAAAGCTGAATCTGAGACGAACGAAGCAATAATATAAAAAGAGTGGCTGGTATGTGGACAGATATGAAACTGTCAATCATCTAAATGAACGTAGTAAAGAAACTGATGTTCAACAAATGAATAAATAACACATGAAATTCATACAATTTTAGAGCACGTAACGGACAGTTCTGTCGAATGTTGCTGATCTATCTCTCTGATCATCTAATTCATATTTCCTTACTTGATAACTTAGGGATTTATAACAGAAAGCAGAGGAGGTTTATCAAATACAAAGGAAACTGAATACGTAGTCATCATCAAAAGAGGAGCCCTAAATGCCAGCTACAGGCCGTGGAGACTAAAATCATGTAGGTGCAGAAATTTAAATATTTGGGTTGTGTTCTAAAATGGGACTGAATGTGCGACAGTGAAATCGGAAAGCCTATTATCAGGGCAGATTATTGACAGACAGAAAAATTTCGTTGTAAAAAACGAGTACTGGATTCTTATGTAATTTCTGTTTAATATAACGCCGAATGCTGTACAATCTCATCAAAGATTACGAAAAGACTAGAAATAACTGAAATGTGGTTCTACAGAAATGTGTTGTTGATTCCATTGAACAAACATGTGAGCAACGACAAAGAATATTCGGAGAGGATTGAAACAAAAAAGAAACTTATACTCAACATCAGGATGAGACAGCTAAAATTTCTGAAGCAAGAAAAAGGAAGGAGAATAGCAAAAGATTTTAAAAAACTGGAAATGTAACCTATAAAAATAAATACACAAAATGATTATTCAATAAAACATGTTAAAATATATATATATATATATATATATATATATATATATATATATATATATGCCGACAAAGAAGATTCTATTATTCTTTTTATTTATACTGTTCCGTTTTGCAGAAGTATGTGAATACAACTTTTGTCCAGAATTTTATTGTCTATTGCTTTTTCGGCCACTTCTATATTTTCAACGTTATTTTGTCTTTGGCGTTCTTATTTTTTTCCACATCACCTAGTAATTTATTTTTGTCTTGTTTTGAAAAGACTCGTTCATTCAAAGCCTTTTAATTATTGTGCGCGCCTGGAATTCATGTAAGCATCTTTTTATAAGAGAGACATTTTAACACTATATTTCCAAAGATAAATAAGGTGAGGTTGATATTAGGAGAAAAATGTTTGCTAAGCATGACCTCTATAATATCGAGATCTTTTTGTTGATATTATTTATATAGAATGTTTGTTTATTCAACCACAATTTTTTTAACGCGTCTTGTAAGTTATAAGTTGACAGGTTTATTATAGCACTTTGGTTTCAGTGAAACGTGATGCGCCCTTTCAAGGAGGTGTTAGTATGTCCGATAAATAATTTAATTGATTAGAGATAAGAAACGCTCTTGTACCGGGTAGTGAAATTGATACTCTATAGTCATCAGCCAATGTGCAAGATACAACACCAGATATAAAACGCCGTTGAAAATGTCTATAGAAGTGTCTAGAAGTACTTTGGACAACCCAAACTATAGATCATTTTTGTATTCTCTTATTCCTACAAAATAGAAAAACATAAGGACGAACCGAAAAACATAATAATAAAATGAAGTTTTCTTTGTAGACAGTATTTTATGAAAGATGTTTGAAGGAAGGATTGCTATATATATATATATATATATATATATATATATATTAGAAAAATTAAAGTAGACACATTCTTTCATGGTAAATCGTGAGTATGGGCCTATTTTCAGGGGAAACATCATCAGTCACTGTTTTCATAACGGTCGTTATTTTTATTTGTTTATTTTATTATATATATATATATAATTATATGTGTATGGGTGTGTTCTTGTGTGCGTGTATCTTAGTAAAATATAAATCAGTGACATTTCTTCAAATATATACTTCTACCTCAACCCAACATCCATGAGTATGAATTAAAAAAAAGTCAAAGGAATAGGTAAATTCTAAACCCTTATATATTTACAATCAATATATCATAAATTAGTTTCTCAAACTAAAATAATAACATAATAATTGCATTAGGAAAATAATTCATCAACATCAATAAATGAGTATATTTCGTTTATTCAGTATTAAATTACATTGCATATTGTTCTCTATATTTCCTTAGGTTTAGAAATACTTGTTGTAAAATAATATTCTTGCATTTGCCTTGATATAGAGAACGAAACGCCTCGACAAAAATTTTCTTTATCTCTTTATATATATATATATATATATATATATATAAGAAAATGAAAATTTTAGTCGACGCGTTTCGTTCTCTATATCAAAGTAAAAGCAAGGATATAATTTTACAAAAATATATATATACTTTCACTTATTTCATCTGTAAATTCAGATTACATTTGTGGAATAGCTATTTCATACCTATCAGAGACGTGAATTTTCAATCCTAGTCGAACGTAAAATGAAGACAATTTTCTTCATTTTACAATCGACTACACTTTAACAATACATGTCTCTAATAGACTTGTTAGAATAGCTATTTCGCAAATGAATTCTGAAATTACAGATGAGATAAATTAATATATGCTCTGTGAAATAATACTAAATTAGGCTCTCTGTTTGATCAATTTTAATATTTGAGCGATATTATTAGGATCTATTGATACTATTTGACAATCATTTCCTGGATGTTTTTGATCATATACACACATAAAATACTTTGTGAATTTAAACAAAAGCAACAATTAAAAAATTGTCTATATTCTTAGTTTTGTCTAGAAGACAAAATAATGACATTAAATTGTTTTAGAGGAAGATTTTATCCTTTGATATTCGAGCAATTGATGCAAAATATCTAAATCTAATCTAGATCTAAACTTATTCATAAATGGAACTTTGTATGTATTTGTCTGTCCGTTACCTATAGAATCCGAAACGTCAGAACCTATTTTATTGAAAATTTACACAGTTGTACTCTAAGCGTCTGCGAGTGTTCGTAGCTAGGTTTTGTGTCGAGGTACCCCCCGATAAATATCGAAAATCGATAATCGAAAAAATCGGGTTATAGAAGGAGTGGTCCGATTTTAATCAAATTTGACACACTCATAAACAAAGACATAATAAACGATATTCAGAAGTTTCAAGGTTGCAGTTTTTATAATAGTGCAGAAAATCGATAATATATATATATATATATATATATAAACATGTTACGGAAATTAACGAATTTTAACGAAACTTGGTTATAAGCAACCGACAATTTGTAATGAATTATTTGAACATTATTTTTACCGATACTCGTATTTAAGTAGATATTCTGTTTTTTTAATTAAACAGTATTTTATATTTATATCTACCAGCCTGATTATTTTACGATAAATTTTATTACGAAAATGTGTGCTAACAAGCAGGATTCGATAATTTTCAAAATAATTCATTACAATTGTCAGTTGCTTATAACCAAGTTTCGTTAAAATTTGTTAATTTCCGTAACATGTTTACATTTGTTGATATTACGATACATTTCAGAGCAGATATGGTTTGTTTACGGTAGATCGAAAATTGTGTTATATAAGCATGATAAAACCTCGTCTGATCCAGAGGCTATTCATGGTTGAGTGGTTAAGACAGTACCAGATCAAATGGTAGCTTCAACTATGTAAATAGGGGTCGCAGGTTCGAAACCTGCTGGATAGCACACATTTTCCTAATAAAATTTATCGTAAAATAATCAGGCCGGTAGATATAAATATAAAATACTGTTTAATTAAAAAAACAGAATATTTATACTTTCATGGCTTCTGCTCGGATGAGCTTAAGTCACTGATGCCTCCTCAACAGGTGTTTACTCGTGCAACCAGACTGGCAACTGGGTCCCATCCATTCACAGTCAGGTTAGACAAATGCAGACGACAATTCTACTCCTGCAGCTTCCTCTCTCGCACTTCCCGCCTGTGGAACTCACTCCCGTATTCTTTCTTTCCTGACGGCTACAACCTCCAGAGATTTAAATGCAAAGTCAATACTCATCTACTAACCACTGGCCTCTAGCTCTCTCCCTTCCCCTGTATAACTTTCCCTTTCTCTCCACCTATGTATCTGTCATCGCACCTGCTTTCTCAGCTTTCTATTGTTCCTTTCTAACTAGTTTGTACTCCTCACTCTTTTTAATTAATCTTTTTACATTTATGTAACCCCCTGCACATCAGTAGCGTTTCCGCCTTGCTCGGGGTGAAATGATTAAAAAAAAAAAAATCTACTCAAATACGAGTATCGGTAAAAATAATGTTAAAAATAATTCATTACACACACACACACATATATATATATATATATATATATATATAAAAATGGCAAGATATTTTTGTTTGTCTGTTTATCTTCCTGTATGTCTGTATTTTTTTCAGCACTTTTATTTTATTTTTTACTTCGGGTTTGGCCCTAAACATGTATAATTGTAATTCTAAATCTCAGCCATGATACTACTTACTCAGAGGACTTATTTAGACTTCAAAATTCAGTTTACGACGAAAAAACGTATTTGATATCGATACCAGGATATCAACATTTTACTTTCAGTCTACGGTTTCGATTTAACTGGAAACAACTATAGATTTTTAGTCTTTCGTGCCAACATCGAAAGAGTCTAAGCTCCAGGACCATGGATTAGTTTTAAAGCTTTCATTATATCCGAGCAACGCCGGGCTATACTGCTAGTTTTTTATAAGCAGGCACCGTCTAAGAACCCGATACTTATGTTCTAACATATATTTAATGAAAATTCTTTCTTGAAGTTTTCATTTCTTTTTCAATTTCAAGCTAATATATTAAATTTAATATATCTAATGATCAAAATGCGTTACAAAATGAATTTAAGCTAATCAGTATGAAGTTTATTTTTAAATCATTAAAAATGGCTGCTTTTAGGCATATTGACAGATCTCTCAGTACGACATAATTTTCTTCATTAGAAAACCTTTCAATGATAAAATATACATTTCTGAAACATGAATTGAAAAAGATTAGCTTCTTTAAAGTTCGACTGATATGATATAAAACAAATATTCAGAAAAGTAGTTATCTCTGAAAGAACATTATTAAGACGGAGGTGGATGATTTTACGAGATGTTAACAAATATTTACATAGACATATGTTTCTTATTTGTTTATGGAAAATATATTTACAAAACGTACTTGATGAATCGAATGTGAAGACCTGTTGTTTTACAATTACTTGTTTACGAAATAAACATTAAAATTTTAAAATAATTTAAATAATTTAATGTTTTATAGAATTTTACGTACATTACCTTTGCATTATCTTTATTTATATATTTCTGATAATGTCGTGTATAAATGTACTTATTTAAAAACAATCAGCTCTTTTATACACAAAATTTATTCAAAATTATGTTTAAAATACTGGATGTATTTGAATTTTAGAAGGATTTTTTTATTTATGATTAAGAAATAAAGCTTTCACTTAAAACCAATATCACCTAACAGGTAAAAGTTAATGCAGAATTTGAAAAGATTGAAACTCTAAAGATTATACTAATTAAAATGTAAAAACATGAAAAGAGTTCTTGAAAAGATTTATTATTAATTGAAATAGCTTTTTCTTAAGAGAATAGTTTCAATGATATACAATATTCCTCAGCCAAAAGCATTTATTAATAATCTCATAGATTTATTGCAATTTACAATTTATAACAGATTTTCAGTGACTGGAAGTCCTTTTTCACAAAAATATGCGATTACTTGAATTTTCCAAAGAGATATGTTTAAACTTATATGAGAAATGATTCCTAGAAAGAATAAATTTCCCAGTGTTCGGAAAATTAATAACTGGGAAAAAATAGAATAAAAAAAGATCTAAAAACGCAACATTTCTAAAATAATTGAATTCATTTTGAATAAAAACTGAATGATTCCTTAAAATTTACAAATATTTGAATTTTGGAAAAATGTTTAAATGAATGTTCATCTTAATTTAAATAATTGTACGAGATCAGATTCCAAAGATATATGGACGTAATCTCACTATCACTAGAAAACAAACCTGCAATCTATAATTTCATAAATCTGAGCTACAACTGTTTTTCAGATAACACTTTACAACAAATATATGAGTAATGCATGACGTGGTATGACTCATATATGGACATATATATGTATATACCTGATTTTGAATTAGAGTGCATGCAAATGTTGAAATATGTGGGTACGTATTGTCGTGTTTTATCGAAGCTTTCCGGGAAATCGCACGCTTGTCAGATTGAATACAAGTTAGTATATCTGTGAGAATGGAGCGTGCTTTTAAGCTGAAATCGCAAATGCATTGACATAAAGAAATTCACATCGTGCTTGCGCGAAATATTTGTTAACCATGCAATGGTTTTCAAGTCTTAAGCTACCTAAGAAGCCAGAACAAGTTCTTCTTAGACTGCTTCCTCTTCGCTTCCGATCGTAATCTTAGTCCCCCGAGGTTTTTGCCTTAGACCATATGCAGATAAGGATTACCGAGAAATTCCGGCAAGAAATCGAAGAATTTTAGCAAAATGCCCGCTTGTTTTAGTAACTCTTCTATATTGCTTTATCAGTCAAGCATTACGATTGTATCCAAATCATATATGCGTGATGACAGGCTGCCTGGCTGTTGAGGTAAAGGCACGTTCGCCACCAACAACAGCAATAGAAGCTCAAGTAGATAAAACAGCAAGGATTTGTATGCTAATTTTCAAGTTAAAAATTGCCTTTCAGTGACTGGTTTTTGACATTTTTGTACTTCATGCTCCCCTTCAACAAATAGAAAATTGAATATCTGAAGAGATCTATGATATTTAGTTTTATTCAGTTAAGTCTGTGCACAATTTAGTTCTCACCGACTGGATATTCTTTGCTCCTTTAACTAAAATTCACAAAATGTAAGAATAATCGGAATTTGCAAATAAATAACTTCTTTAAATTTAGTTTTTACCACACTATTTCTATTACTAATTTTTTTCATTTAAAATTTAATATTTATATATATATAAATTTATTTATATATTTATTTATTTCATTAAATAATATAGACAAGTTTTGTCTATTTTATGCAAATTTTTTTCATATCATATCAATATCTTTTAATTCTCTCTGAGCTTTCGGCGGACATCAGTCATTATCAAAGATGACAATTATATTAAGTGTATTAGCATTTCGCGGACGAACCATAGTAGTATTCTGTTTTGTTTGCATTAACATTTTTTAAAGCAACGACGATCACGTGCGTACAGGACACTTGAAGCGAAAATCAAATTTCAACTTATGACATCACACATGACCACGTCAGAGTGGAGGCGAGAAGTATTAAGTATGGAAAGCTATTAGAATAACAGATCGCTTCTGTTATGTTTTATATTAATTTTGGAATGTTCGTGGAGATTTCGTAGTTTATTTTGATCGGGTTAGGTTTCAACTGTTTTATGTATATGACTTCGCGAATTTTTAGTTTTTGTTTATTGTTTTCATGTTTAAGCATGGTTGTATTTTCGAAGAAGATTTCGAGGAATTTTGTATGTGGACAGGTATGTTGTTTTAAATGTCTAAATATGTTAAAATTAATTTAAACGATAATTCTAACATTTCAGATCCTTTCAGATCAGTGACTAAATAATTAAATGTTAATTTCACTCAGATAATTCAAAATGTTTTATTTTTAGCATATAAGAAGTAGGTTAGCTAAAAGGTACATTGTACATACATTTTAGCCGGAAGTGTAACAAATTTAAGAATACATAGATCAAATCACACATATACAATACAAACTCACAGAATAATGAATATATACATCAAACCACACAAACGCACAAAACAAAATTTAAGGACAGAATATCTAAAGACACAAAAAATAGAAGGAAAAAATACACAACATAAGCAAACAAACAAACAAGAAGCCATATAAGTACACAATAATAACATAGGCAAACTATAAATATATAAGCACGCCTTTGTTCAAAGTAACTGAAACAAAACGAACAATTTATTCTTAGGATCTTTTCCACGTTCTCTAATAACATATACGTCGCCTCTTGGTGTTGTTTTTTATTCCCACCTCTTTTTCTATTACATTTTGGACTGATGGATCGATTTTATTTTTCACCTTGATGACATGATTTATATTAGAAAGAGTAACACCAACATTATACACCATCTCCCTGTAAGGCTTGACAGGGTGTTCGTGCGGCGTTACAATTTGTGTACGCTTCCTTAGAATTATGTCTATCGCAGACAATGTCTGTATAACAACTAATCAACATTCAACACAATAGTTTTTGGGTGTCATAAAAATCTGATGCTATCACGAATGGCACAATGTCGTCAAGGTAAAAAACAATTCATCATACACCTCGAAAACAGATTGAAATTATTTCGCGCCACAGAAAATTACCTAATCTGTGGAAAAAAAAAACTATTATACCCTGTCACTCAAGTGGGTCTAAAACTGACTGTATAGTGAAAGACCGGAAACTAAAGTAAATGTTTGTAATAATTTCCACAAGGTTGTGTATAAAGGGATAGATAGATGTGAACAGATTGCGATAGACAGATATGAATGGACTGAGGCAGATAAATAGACAAATAGATATGAATAGAAAGGCAGATGTGTATGTATAAACTGATTGGGATAGATATGAACAGATATAGATGGAAATCTGTAGTAACGAATTGAGATTTGATAGATATGTATGAATGGATTTCGATATAAATGAACAGATTTAGATAGATAGATAGATAGATAGATAGATATGAAATGATTGAGCTATATATGAATGTATTAAGATAGATATGAATGTATTGCCAGAGATAGATATTACAATAGCAGTATTCCTCTCGGTTTTCAATTGTAAACGTCAAACCGCCATTTCAATCCTCCCAGTTCATTTAGAATTCTATCTGCCAAATACTATATAATGTATATACCTCTCTCTTTTTTCGCTTTTTTCTCCCTCAGAAACATTTCCGTATAGGCAAGTATGTAGAGAAGAGAGTCGAACATGCTTATTGCCCGGGTGTCCATATTATTAAGATCATTCATGCCCGTTTGCACACGAATTTCTTCAGTGAATTTCAAATTGAATATAAAGTCGCGTCTTTACAAGCTGCGTCTTCATGGAACACCAAATTCGCCTTTATTGCCTGCCCAAATCCCGCTGTAACAACACAACCGAAAAGAAACTTTTGCCCAGACTCAGGAAATTAGATGTGGCCGATTTACAATGCTCATACACATTGAACGAATAAAATCGGTTCTACATCTATGATAAGAAGCCAAGGTATAGTAGACTCTAATTTAACAGGTAAACACATTAGAAACAGCCGCAGACATCTTTGGAAAAGCGTGTTTGTAACGTATCTAGACGTGCATGTCTACAAAGCGATTACATGCAGCGCTGTAAGTCTGCAACATTATTCCAGGATGGAGTGGTCTATTACCTTATCGGTTCCGGAAATAAAGTAAATCCTTGTTTTTAGACAAGCAAATGTCCTTATGAATTTAACAAACGGGTGAAAACTAAATTCGAATGAAATTTGCATATAAAAAAATTTTGTATGTGAAACGGTTAAGCAAAAAATCAATCGGGAATAGATTTTGAACTCATTCAGAGTTATCGTATTTATTCTCCTTAAAATAGAAACATTTGAATGCTGAAATGAAACTGAAAAAGTACATTGTTTTACATCACCAAGAATAGAATATATAATTATTTTACACACTGAAAAGTTAATACATGCTCTAGTATATTATATTATGTAGATTCAGATAAAAACAAAGCTGTTATTATCTAAGCATAGCTTAGAAGAGCACATGCCAAAATGTGTATTGACATATTTTTCAGTCTTGAGATGAGTCTACTTAAAATTCAATTCATTTTTACAGACCGTGTTGTACAATTGAAATATGATCAATATATAGACTGATTAAAGCTAGACAAACATAAATTATCAAGATTATTAAAATAATTACATAAACACTAATAATGGAAATTATATATATATATATATATATATATATATATATATATATAGCAAATGTGAAAACTTTGACCAATGTTATGAGCAAAATTTTATATTCTACACATTTTTATTCGTTTTGTATTACAATGATCTCGATTTTAACTGCTGAGGTTATTAGAATGTAGGTTGCTGTTAGTGCCAATTCATTAATTCCCATTATATATATATATATATATATATATTGGATGTATCAAAAATAATTTTGTAAACACATAGGGCGCTACCAAAGTAGGAGCAAAAGTATAGAGAAACACATGTCCGCAAATCATTTGTTTTTTAGTTATTCATTTTAAAGCAAGTTTGCAGTAGATGGCGCTTATTTGCCATACACACTCTTTTACTTTTGCCATTCGTGTACATTTGTGGCTAGTCTGTATACAATATCTAACGTGTGTAGTTGTGAGTTAACATTGGCAGAATATTCTTACTGTGAGCAGGCAGATATGATTTTACATATGGCCACGGGAATGGTAATGGACGCGAGACTGCACAGATTGCGGAGACAGGATCCGTAGAATCACAAATTATGGATCGATGAAACCGTGTTCCGCTCGTTTATCTGACCACAATGAACACATTATGCAGGCTGTCAATATATGTATTAGTTTATATCAATTAACCCTAGAATGTCGTACATCACAGAGTACCGCTGGGAGGGTACTCTAAGAGCAGTCCCTCTATCCGTATCTTTTGCAAAGTGTGCGCAATATTTTGCCTTCTGAATGCTCAATACGGGAGAACATTTGACGTTGGTTTATTGCTCAAGCAGCCGATCGTTTGTTTCTTGAGTTTTATGTATGGACAAGGCATCAGTTGGAAAGATGGAATAAGTTCAAACCACCTTTCTGGGCGGTTGGAATCATCATAGAACAATGCAAGTTTACAATTCATATGTTAGACGGAAGTATAGGTAGCTGGTAGGTTCATATGATCTGTCACATGTCTTACAGGAGCTGACTACAGACTTCCATACCAGTTAGTGGTTGTACTCCTGCTAATACGCATGTGATTAATGCATGATTAGGCTCCAGTACATTTTAATCACATTATCTGTGATGCATTAGCTGATATCTAGCATGAAAGATTGGTTGGTAGTGAAAGACCGGTATATATTATTAATCAGATACATAAAATGATAGTTCTAGGAAAGAAGCTGTTTTGTAGATCTTCCGCATTAACAATAGAACATGAAGGGAATGAGGCTGAATCGACTCTGTATAAGTGGCATGGCGGGTATTAGATGTAAATGCTTTACCTGCTGCCACTAACAAAATATCTATGTTCACATAATTTATTTGAAAAATAGTGATAGATGTATCGCAATCTTTCGTTCATGGTAAGGATTTCTAGGTAGAATGGAATTCATCAATCACAAAGTTATGTAAACGTTTTTGAACACTATTACGGGTGGAGATCGAAGACTACTCAGATCCAGCCCAAATATGGCAATAAAAATTACAATTTTGTTTTGATCTGATATAACACAGTAGAAAGAAATGGATATTTTCTTAACCAGTGCAATTACCCTACCATTGTTCTGCAATAGTTCGTAAATACAAGTTCTGCTTGTGTTCTGGAATACGCTTAAGTTTTAATAGACATTAAAATTGAATAGCCTCATTGAATGTACAATCATTTATCCGTAAGAGAAAACATTCAATGTTTGCTCCATAGCAAGAAACTTTACTATCTCGGTTTTAGATATGCTTGATGTTACAACCAGCGCTACAATCCAAGAGAGATCAGCCTGCCTTTTTATGTCAGTCAGTTGATACACACATCGGCTATCATGTCTGGAAAGAAATATGACTGACTGGGTAGAAAATTTTCCCCTAGTAGGTTGCCATTACTTTCTGCGGTAGACTTGTTTCCAAACAAAGCAATTTATTCTGCCTTTCATTCCATAGCTGGAGAGAGAAGAGATGGATTAATACATTTCACAAAAGTATCTATGCGTAAGTAGATGATTGGAATTTGAAAGTTTTCTCCTTCCGAGCTGATATACATTATAACTTAATGCACATTCTTATATAAGTGTGTAAGTTGTAGGCAGCATGGCTAAGCGTTTGTGCTGTCTTATTTTTAGGCTCTTAAACAGTCCGTATGTTTTAATGTGTCAATATTCCTAAACATTTTTTTTATAATATGATATACTCGAATAAATTTGTTAAATATTTGAGTAACTAATTAAAGGTGAAACACACCGATCAATGGTTTACTAAAAAAAAAAATAGGTAGCCGCCAGAAATTGATCATTCAATATCACGAACTACTCTTCTTCTATGTGTCCTGTCCCCTCAGGAATTAGGCGATCATGGCTTTCCACGTCTCGCTATGCCTGGTGTCTCGTAGCAGGTTTTCTCCTGTTACACAATTCGACCCTCGTTCCATCATACATCTGATTAGATACTTCAAATATTTTATCCGTTGCTTTCCCCTGTCTCTTTTTCCCTCTACTGACCTGTTAGTATCATGTTCTCCAAACCCTCTTTCCTCATTGCATGTCCAAGGAACTTCAGCTGTCTCTTCCTGATACTCAGTATTAATTTCCTTTTCATTTCTGTTATTTCTAAGAACTCATCATTGCTCATATTCTCGATCCATGATCTTCGCGGTATCCATCTGTAGAACCACATTTCAGTTGATTCAGGTTTTTCCTTTATCTTTGATGATATTCTCCAACATTCGCTGCTATATTGAAGAACTGACAACACATAGCAATCAAGTACTCTCTTCCTTACTTCTAGCAAAATTTTCCTGTTTCTTAATACTTTACTCAACTTCTAGAATGCTTCCTTCGACATGCCAATTCCACGAGGAAGCAGTCATAAAATCGACATATGTTAGGTTTTTAAATTTTTTTATTTGTTTTTTGAAGAATTCCTGTCCATATATGAACCGAAATGTTATTAATATGCATGGCGTTACTTGAACTGAAATTGAGAGAAGAACGTGAATATAAGAAGGATTGAAAAAAGGACAAAATATGAAGGTGGTACAAGTATACAGAAAACGGTCATTGACGTTGCATTGAATTATTTGACGATAGTAGTCAACATGGAAACAATAATATGAAATTCAGTACCATAGGCGGGGAGTGCAAAAATAGTAACCGTTAGAGCAGAAGTGGCAACTGAATTTAGCTATTTTTACAGAAAACCCTTGAGACATGGATGCTAAGCTAGTGGAATGCTTACATTCTTATAGTCGGAGTAGCAGAGTTGATATGAAAATAATATAGAAAAAATAGAAAAAATGCAGGCCACGTCGGTGAGACTAGAGTCCAGGTTTCAGCTTAGGATTGATTACTTTACAGATACAGCTTTCAATTTTGTCATGAACTCTGAAATGAATAGTAGGAACATCAGACCAGATATGACAGCAGTAATCAATGCACGAACGAATGGTGGACTTGTAGATTTGCACAATAGATTCTGATGAGAAAAAAGTAGAGAGGACGTAATGTGTTACTTTCCAGAAGATAAGCAACAGCCATGCTGGTGGCAGGCCGAACAGTTTCTCTATTTCGGTTAAATGGATGCAGTTTTGTTTTGGCGACATTAAAACTTTACAAGCTCTATTTACCACTAGTTAACCACAGAATTGAGGTAATTTTTTTCAAACAGCAGCCCGGTTTACTTGGTCGGCTCTGACGGATTTGGTATTGAGACACACACATATCTATATATGTGTGTGTGTGCTCGTGTGTACTTCATAACTTACTATAGTGGAAATATAAAATAGTAGCTTTTCATTTTATTAAACGTTGCAAATTAGGCCTAATATTCTGAGTTTGCAAGATATTTAAGTGAAGTATAATATATACTCTCACTGATAAATAAATAAAAAGGGTCCTCAATTTCAAATGAGAAGCATCTACTATAATCATTTTAAAATAATAAAAGTGTCAGATTAAAAGCAAATACATCAAAACTTACACAAATGCACACATTATATATATATATATATATATATATATATATATATATATATATATTAGAAAGAAAGAGAGAGATAAACACTTCGTTGTTGGAAATTTACGTTCAAATTTGAAATAGAATTCTTGGAACTTAGGTAATAGAATCTTGGCATATCAGCAGGAACCAAAGAACACGTAATGCTCATATATGTTTGATGCCAAAAATAAGGTCTTTTGGTGATTTGATTTTTTGACAGTTTGCCGATAGTTTTAGAAGCTAATAGGTTTGGATTTATTGCAGTTGTCGGAGATTTGGCATGTCTTCGTTCGTACATCTCTCTATGCCGGTAATCTTTCATTCCGAGCCTTCAGCCATTGTCGAGAATCGACAGAAAGAAATGCCGAGGGTGGCAGATGAAAGTGAGGCTATGTATTAAGTAGTAAGAGAAATAGGCTGATATAAATAAAGATGGAGAGTAGGAAAATTTAATAATAGGAGAGTGTTGCATAACCGAGAAACAGATTTAGGCGAAAGTTAAAAACATAAAGAGGGGGAATAAAAACCATACAGCCATTTTAATGATGATGTTTGGCAGATCAAAATCTATAAAGAAGAGAGAGCAAGTGCGAAAGAGCCAGAGAGGGCGAGTGAAAATGGAAAGGGAAAACATGTTTGGAAGAAAAATCAATAGCGTTCAGGCAAAAGTGTAATAGTTATCAAAATAACCTTGCATATTTTAGAAGTCAGCAAAAGATGCAGTTGATGTTGAGCGCTATATATATAAAATAAACCTAGTGGATAATTTGTAACTTTGTACGTAGTGTAGTAATAGAAAATGGGATCGTGGCAATAAACACGAAGATACATCGCAATAACTAATGTTATATTCCATAACTTAAATAAAGTATTCCGATATAGAAAATAATTATGGGCAACATATAAAACGCTTGCTGCAAACCTATGCTATATATAATCTCTTATACGGCATTGAATCGTGGACTGTTTCCTGACGGACAAACTATAAAAAACGCTACAGATTTTAAAGAAACATGAAGCAAGGAGAACCTCTGATGGAGAAAACAAAGTGTATACAAAGAATCAGAAAAAAGACAAATTGCATTTCTGGGAGATATAATGAAGATGACGGGAAGATATTAGGATATACTGAATGCAAGAGAAGTTGTGCAAAAAAATGTGTAATCCATTTAACGAATTTACTTGAATATACACCAAAGGAGATGATGATAAAAGGCAAGACAAACTGCTTAGATAAAAAAAGTAGATGGTGAAGAACTATGGCTTTATAAAACAGAAAATCTTTTAGCACATGCATTTCATTGATACTTAGGCTACACATATAATGTCAGTTTGACGAATTTATAAATCTTAAATCGAATCTTTATGATGATTGAGAAAAAAATTAAAAATCGAGATGGAAGTATGCTGCTTCTGGTTTGAATATTTATGTATTTATTTCAGGTTTTAGAGTAATGTCCGGCTGACATTCGTTAAGAAGACATGTATAATACTCAAGTTTTCATTCATTTTAAAATTATCATGTTTTGATGCTATTTATAATATACTGAGAGTCTAATGAAGCGATAAAGAGATATATGAATAAGTAAAAATACGAAAGAAATAGAAAAAGGAACATTTTTAAGGAAAGAAAATGAAATATATTGTTTCAAATATATACAGCATGTATTTTAGCTTTTTTAGCTAAAATGCATCTAAATTAAAAGAAACTTATTGATTTTTAATGCTATACAAATAGCTACTACGTAAAAAAGATTAATTTGAGCTTGATTTTGACTTACGGCCATGAAAATTTGAGTCTTTTCAGTACCAAGATGGCTAACTGATTGAGAATAGCAGGTGGCGGTTTGCAGGTGATATAATGGACCCAAGGTTGGAACGGGAATTCAGAGAGCTTTGTTAGAATGACAATCGAGTTCGTTACGTTAAATACCCTTGGATGATTTCAATCAGAAGATGGGTCATGATCAGCCAAGCAAATCACAAAATTTGTCGCGCGTTGTTGGATAATGCCCCATTCCTCCCCATGATCTAGGAAAAGCCTAAAACCAAAATATGTCATTCCTATGCTGAGAAAAGCAATCATTTGGATTTTCAGGATATATTTATTCCGGTCGAAAAAAAATCCTTCAAAACTATTAGAACGTCTTCAAAACTATTAGAGTTAACTTCGGTGTGGTTTAAGACGGGCTATCTTAATAAAATTAATCAACTTTATTTCAATACTTTGGATGCTTTTCAATAAATATTTTAAATATCCCGTTTTTATATAAAACATTTGTCGCATACAGTTGTTATGTATGAAGTAATATTTTTCCTTCTATATTTTTACCTTTTCTTTTATATTTTTAGGCCAAAGTTTTGGGCTTATTATCATTACTCATTTAGATGTTCGTCTAATGTTTTGATTTTATTAGAAATATTAAGGAAAAAAGACTATACTGAATTTAATCGGTTTAATAATAAAGACCACGTAAATATATTAAGGAGAGAGGCGAAAACATATCAAACAATAAGATGCACGTGTAAATTCAGTAACAAATAGGTTTAAGGGAAGTTGATTTAAAATGTACCAACTTGATGGTATGCGTACATTGGATACTTTCCATGAGACAGAGAGGATATACCTACACCAAATGATATCATTCGAAGTTACTCTCGTACAAAAATCTCTGTTCATCATTGATATGATAAATAATAGAATAAAACTGAATCTGAATGATTTGAAGATAGATATGGTTACCAATGGGATAAATTAAATATAAAACAACGGTGAAATAGCGGAGGTTCGCAGTAGAACAATATATGTAGTGGTTTGTTAGATGGAACATCACATGCTGATAGGGTGTTGATCAACCTATTGAGACTCCTCTTATACCACTCGAATCCTTTAACAAACAATGCTACAGATAATGATTCCACTAGAAAAGTCAAGAAAAGTCTAAGAAACAAATCCGTTATTCCTTCAGTGTGTGATGCGACGTTGCGGCTCGAATAACTTCCTTCCAACAGACGACCAGGTGTCAAGGATTACACGCTAAGCAGCATTTGCCTGTGAGTAGTAAAGGGATGAAGTGAATCGACAAAAAACATGAGATAACTATGACAGGGTTCTGTTATCTCAGAGAAAGAGCGAAATAATTCTAAGAAAACTTAAAATTCTAACAGATTTATTATCGGTAGACTTATCTGTGTTGATGGAAAATTCAAAAGGAAAACTGAACAAATATTAAAGAAGATTAAAGCAAGAAGAAGTGATTATCCAGTTACACTAAGACGGCTGAATGCATGGTTGTCAGCAGCTGTGCTAATCCGTTTACAGACTTATATATTTTTGACGTCAGAATAATGTAGGGACAGAAATTTAGCGGTAGTTAAATAACAGATGAGGGAATATATTTATGACAAGCCAATAATAATATTATTATACAGCAAATTAAAAAAAATGTTCCGTAATCAAAACAATTCCTTCAAGAAATTTCCATATTATAAAAGATATACGTGTCTGTGTGTGTGTATATCTGTGTGTAATAGACTTAGATAAAATATAACATGAGGCCCGAAGAAAATTAAATAGTTAAAGATATATATTCAGGAAAAGGAGAACAAGAAATAAAACACTCATTAGAAGATCTCCATGAAACTGAGTAAGATGTTTAAAACAAGGATAAAAACAATTTCCTTGAAGGGTCACAAAAAGAAAATTAAATAAAAATGAAAATGTAACTCCAATGCTTAGAAATAACTAGAAAAGTTTGCAGCAGACGTGGAAATGTGAGTGAACAATATTAAAGATTGAGAGTTAAAATGGAAGTAGCATATATCTTATGCATAATAAACACACACACTCACACACATATATATATATATATATATATTCAGCAGAGAAATAGAGAATCTTTGAAACATATTGCGATTTATTTTTGCTTATCATACCATTTACAACCATTTCAAGGAGGGTCGCAAAAATAATTATTTCTTGGGTGCGAATATTTTTTCAGTATAAGAAGATAAAGGTTCTACTATTTAACCCATATAAGTGTAATGAAAACAGATTCATGCATGTCTTAAGGATATTCTTCCATAAAGAACTGCTCTTTTTGTATTATTTGGGTAATTTATTTACTTTCCATCAGCCTGGAATATGGTATCAACTAGCAGGGCATCTCTTGATCTAACGTATTCCTTTGACATGAACTAAAAAAGATTTATTGAATTAATCGCTAAATTGGATGCTAAAAAATTACGATGAACATATCTTACACATTTATGAATCTCCCTTTATTCTGTGGATTGACTATTTTCCCTATATTTGATATGGTGTTACTGTTTTATACCTAGATATGTTTGACAAAATCCAAAAAAGGACCAACAGTGCTGTAGGGCCTGAAATGGCATCTCATTTTCTGTCATTTTGCTATAGTCTAACTTTATCATTGTTTAACTCTTCCATAAATAATTTCTGGTCACTTGTTCTGAAGATCATTCCGCGTTGTTAACACGAGTTTACATATTAGAACTATCGACATATTTTTTTTATAAGCGTTTCACCCAGAGCAAGGCATGTCACTGCCACTACTGCGCAGGGGGCTACATAGAGTGGAGAAAGGATGATTAAATATAGGAAATGTCAGAGGGTGGGTGATAGGCGAGTAAGGATACCGAGAATGAGGGTTCGGTAGATGAGAGTTTTCTGAGAATAATTGGGAGTTAGGGTGATAGAAGGTGTTTATTGACCCTACATTTAAACTCATGGAGATTGTAGCTGTCGGGAAAGCAGACTTGTGGAAGGGAGTTCCACAGGCGGGAAGCACGAGCAAAGAAGCTGTTGGAGTAGAATTTACGGTTACATCTTATCTGTTTAACTGTAAAAGGGTGGGACCTAGTTGCTAATCTAGTATCTCATGTAAATTCGTGCTTAGGCGGCACCACTGATCTAAGCTGAGCGGAGTAGAAGCCATGAAAGTACTTGTAGAAGAGGCACAGGGAAGCCACATCACGCCGATGAGAGAGTGGATGCAGCCGGTCTGCCAAGTCAGTATCAACCACGTTACAGATCCTCCTTTGTATTTTGTCAAGAAACCCAAGCAGAGCAACAGGGGCACCCGACCAGATATGGCAGCAATATTCAATACACGGGCGGATGGTAGATTTGTATATGTGCAGAATAGATTCAGGTGGGAAAAAATTCCGGGCAGCAGATTTGGCAATGGATTCGATGTAGTCATTCCATTTGAGGTCCGCCGAAAGTGTAAGGCCAAGGGGGCGTAGTATTTTACTCTCTAGGAGGCTAGCCTGTCCCATGCTAATGGGAGGTAGATGCGATTGTCTATGGTGGTTAGTAGATAACATCTTCGTTATAGAAGCATTGAAATTTACTAGCCATTTCCTACCCCAGGCCACTACGGAGTGAAGGTCCTTTTCCAGGTTCGCTTTGTCGTCCACACCTGGTTTTTGATCGATGCGAGAGTAGATAGTCGTGTCATCGGCATACATGCCAACCTGGGATCTAATGGCGTCGGGGCGATCATTAATGTAGATCAGAAAGAGCGTGGGACCTAGGATAGACCCTTGAGGGAGACCCACGTTCTTATGTTAGTTTTGGGAGGCATGCCCATTTAATACCACCTTCAATGTGCGGTTAGAGAGGAATGACTGGATGAGGTCAAACAGATGTCCAGTTACCCCGTAGCTCCGCTTTTTGCACAAGAGGCCAGCATGCCAGTTCATATTTTCTATATTGAAAATGCTAGATTTAGCGATAGGTCCAATGAGGATAGTTACTTTTTCACACTGCTTGATTGTAGAACACGCTACAGGTGTTCTGTTTCCCTCTTAACTACGTTCTTCAAAAATATAAGAAAGTAATAACAATTCAAACGCTAAATCCACTTCAAAAGTTATATCCGCTGCTTGGAAGTTTGGGTCACTGTGTCGGACCAGGATCTTTTTTCCACCTAAATCCATCTTGCATTTATACAAATCAAGCATATGTCCGTTCATGGAATACTGCGGTCATATATGATAAGGCGCCCCCGCTGTTCATCTCAGTGTTCTTGACAGGCTCCAAAGGAGAGTCAATAATGTGATAGGTACCGACTTGGCTGCTCGATTTCAGCCACATTCTCACCGATGGGATTTGGCTGACCTTTGTCTGTTCTATAAACATTTTCATGGCTTTTCCTCCAAAGAACTTAACTCACTGGTACCCATGCAACAGGTGTTGACTTGTGCAACCAGACTGGCAACTGGGTCCCACTTATTCACAGTTAGATTAACCAAATGAAGACGAAAAATCTACCCCATCAACTTCTTTTCTTCCACTTCCCGCCTGTGGAACTCGCTTCCATATTCTTGCTTTCCAGACGGCTGCATCCTCTAGGAATTTAAATGCAATATCAATACCCATCTCATAACCACTTCACTGTAGTTATTTCCACACCACCCTGTATATCTCTTCCTTTCTCTCCCGCTTTGAAACTGTCATCGAACATGTATTCCTATCCTTATCTGAATCATCTTGTCTTTACTCTCCTCCTATCTAATTTTTCACTCTATTTACCCCACCCCCTGCACATCACTGGCGTTAGCGCCTTGCTTGGGGTGATACGATTAAAAAAAAAACAATCGGCATCTGACTTTTAATGTCATATAAGTTTCTTTCACTATCAGTAAATACTTTGAATCCTAGTGTTTTTCAATGACTTGTTTGAAGTTATTTAATATATACATATATATAAATATATGTATGAATAATTCTACTGAAATTCGAATTTAACTCTCATATTTCTTATACAGAGCAGCATGCCATCACACTATTGGTGTATCCACCCTCTTAGATGATGAAGGAGGAAACAAGAAGAGGAAGAAGGGAAAACTCAGATAATGAATGAACGCAAGAAAGAAGCAATAAAAATTAAAATAAACGTATTTTATAGCAGCGGAAAAAGAATATATGACCTGACATTCTTATCTTAAGGCATAGAACATTTGAAACTAAAGGTCTACTTGGAGGCTGGGATCAGCGGATGACGTGGAATTCACTTTCATTCTTTTACTAAGCATTCAGCAATCCTATCTTTATTTCTATTTCGATAACTGCATGTGTATGACACTGAGGCGCGTGTGTATATAAGAGCAAAATATACGGACAGTTTTGATAAAATAGTTTCATATATTTCTTTAACTAATCGGCATCATCAAAAACGGCTTCTATTTTTAAAAAAATCTATATTAAAGAAATAAAAATTTATGATAATCAAGAGAATGTTTTTTTTTAAATCGTTTCTGTCATTATAGAGAAAAATGTTATTTTATTTCACCCAATTCCATTTGTTTTTTATGGTTCAAATGTTAAAATTTAAATTAAGTTTTTTTTTCTGAAATAATTTACATTTTCAAGTTGCTATATTATTGGCAAAATATGTCAAGTAAATAGTCTTTTCAAACTTTTATTTAAACATTTTCAGTTTTATTCAATTTTTTTCTTAAACACGTGCATATATATATATATATATCATTTATTCATAAATTATAACATAAATAATATTATTAGCTCTACTTTTGTATTGAGCACTTTCTTAAAAATAGTGTTTCTTTTGACAAGGAATATTATTCCAACAATACTTGTATATATATATATATATATATATGTGTGTGTGTGTGCGTGTGTGTGTGTGTGTGTGTGTGTGTCTGTGTGTATGTATTTGGGCCAAATACTTTTATACACGTTTAATTAAAACCGACTAAGTAGATACTGCCGTTAGTTTCTTTTTTGTATTTTCATTTTTTTCCAAATTTATTTTATTTTTTAAACATAATATTTATAAGAATTTTTAGAATGTTTATATGTCCGATCGCTTTCGGCTATTCTTTTAGTCATTATCAAGTATACATTTTTTTAATTAACCGAATGCATGGAGTTATATATATATATATATATATATATATATATATATATATATAGATAGATAGATAGATAAGGGATATAAGAATATTTTATTTTTCAAACACGGTCAGCATATTGTGAAAATATGTATAGTCAATGTTATTGGGAGCTGTTCTTTTTCATTTTTTTCATGGTTCCATTATTTTCTGGCTATTTTACATAGGGATGAGGTTATTATACTTGTACTATCGATGTTTAAGTTTCGGATGGTATTGATGTTCACAATGGGCATTTAAATGAGACCAAATTGAGATTTGGTAAGAGATATATAACGTGGATTACATAACATAGTTTTATTTCGCAAAAAAAGATCAGCCTGCATATGACTAGAAGAGAACACTTTTAATGAAAACATGTTTTGCGCTAAAATTCTTAATATCAATCTTTGGAACATTAATAATGCCAAATCATATTCTTCGTTAGCTTAACTGTCCCTATTCTGAGTTTTCCAGAGATCGATTAATTTATGGTATTTCGACGTGGTGTAATGATTAGCAAGCTTGTCTCATTAGAACAATTAGGACTGAATACTGACTTCGAAACTCATTCGGTATCTCATACTTTCAGCATTGAACTATATTGAAGCTACACATGGAAAATTATCAGAGAGAGATAAATTTCCCTATCAGGCAACGTAAATGGTGTATACGAAAATAAAGGTTAGGACTCATAACGGAACATTTAATTTATCCATTGATATACAGGATGCGATGTATAAACTGCTGTCTGAATTTGGCAAAAACGAAATTAACAATAGCATATAATTTAACAGATATTTTACAAAAATGACGAATAAATAAAATCGCCATTGGCTTCAATCACGGCCTGCTGAATGCTTCGAAATCTTCTGCATCTCCTCTGAGTATTATCATTGTTTAAGCTGGTGAATGCAACTATATTCCTTGCATATATATTCAGCAATAAATTGAGTTCTTTGGGTTAGTGGTGTGTGTGTGTATACCGCTTTTATAATATAACATGCTAACATTTATTTTCTATGAATGCATGCGCATATGACTTAGGAGTTAGCGACTCCGTCTGACATCATATCGGTCAAGTTTCAATCACGGCCAGAAGCAAGTGATTATCTAGCCACACAGATGAGCTGTGATAAGGCGAAACATGCTTGTATGTGGATGCCGAATATATATATATATATATATATATATATATGTAAGAACTTAGCGTAGATGAAAGTCATTTTAGGCGTACATGAAAGGATATGAGGCTGGCAAAATTCTGGACTTTATTTGTCATTTTCCATTGCTTAGAGTGTCGACTGGTCCAGACAAAATAGTTTCTCGAGGTTTAATTTTCATTTTCTTCGTTAATGGGATCGAGATGTTTGACGACTATATCATAATTTTCATCTTATTTTCATGAACTTTAATTTGCAATTGTTGATCATAGCCGTGTGGAGGTTTAGACTAGGTTGTCTGTCAGTACGTTAGCTTTATATCACTTTATTTAAGATCTGAAAATTAACGGTCATGACATTTCTCTTTTTTTCCAGACTGTGTTTTTTCATAAACAACTAGACTCCTCGACGATATAATCCCCCGGCAGTCAGTCTATTTAATTTCAGACAGTCACTTCGTGAATTGCACACATATTTTCAAACATCAAAGACTATAGTATTTATTTCTGTTTCAGTTTCTTAGTAGACAGGTAAATAGATTTTCTACTTCCTTGATTTTTTACGCTTTACATAAAATGCTGCATCCATTTATTTTGAACACCTTCTTTACTACTCCCGGACCAAATAACTGACAAACAGATATCTCGCTAAAATACATATTGCAGCACTATCTTTGCTAGAGCGTTCATTAAATTCAGTGAGATGTAAATACTTAAAATATATTTGAGAATTTTATGTAACAATTTAATTGAGAACGGAAAATTAATGTCAAATAAACAATGGTAATATTCATTCGAATTTATTTATCATACTTGGCATTTATGAACGTTAAATCTGTAGATTTTTATAAGTACTTATAAAAATACTTATATATATATATATATATATATATATATATATAAGTCCCCACTATTACGATAGACTGTAATAACTTTTACAGATTTGATATAAAATTGTAGACAACACTCTCTATAAAATGCGTAGGTGTCAAATATTTATCACTTCCGAGTTTCAAATAACCTTGTGGCTCATGAGCAGTTGCCTCGTGCCGAGTGGAACCCAACAAGACCATCTAGAGGAGGAAATCCCTCATTTGAAACCTTCATTTCCGTTATCGTATATTTAAACACAGAAAAAAAACTACACAAGTAAATCCAAACAGAAAACCCAGAGTGGAGATTCGAACATTGCCGGCTGTTAATATTGACAACATTGCGACAAATCCTGAGCTAAACCGTATAGTGGGACCATGTAGCCTGTGCAGCACAAGGCCTCCATATCCCATCGGCTGAACCTGAGAAACGGAGGAATCACCTCAGACTCACCGACAAAGAACTGAATTTTGACCAGACAGAGCGCTACATTTATCTCACTAGATAAATGGATTGTTTCAAAATCTCTAGTTTATATCTCTATAACCTAACGATTATTTAATAAGATTCTATTATATCCAGATAATATTTTAATATTCATAAAATGTTGTCTCCTTGAGTGAATGATAAACATCAACTTGTTGCAGAGAGATCGTGTTAGCTACGAATCGTTGGTTTATTAATATTGAAACTCAGTTACTATTATACATTGATATATGCTGAACAGTTCTCATATCTTCTGCTTTTGTACTCTACATACGTTTGCCTTTTGGGAATGCTAAAAGAAAATTATTGTCTCTCTTATCCAGAATGTCAGATCAATATGATAAGCAAGGATTTGTGATTCACAAAAGAATGGGTATATACCATATCTATGAATAAGAGGAGCATATTATCGATTATTAAATGAATACTTTTACTGAACATTCCCAGAAGGGTACTAGATAGGACGAAACTGTGAGGAATCCAAGAACGTATGTTGGCAATGTAACAATAACTTGGACGAGGTAACGTGTTCAGCCTGTAAGAAAATTTTATAGCTACAGCCTACCTCAGTCATTTAGGAAAAAAGCATATTGATTAAATATGCTTTGTTAATTGAACGGCAAATTGGATAAATGTTATTAAACAGTTTCGTCCCTAAAAGGTTTACTAATATCACAAGTCTATCGCTATTTCCATAGTAACTGTTCAGACCAACTAAATTCCTTATTTCCACCAGCTATACCCTTCAAAGCTAAGATCCGCCATAAGGTGCACCTTATAGCTAATAACAGACTTCCTTCCTATACAATTCCTGAGATGTACCTATCATTAGAACAACATCTTCCATGAACAAGTACTTTGTGCAACCAGTTTTAATAAGATGGTTTCACAATTAGTAGAGTCATAAGGTTCAAATCTATATTTAACACTTATCTTTTAAACATCTCAAAAAATGTTCCTATTAATTCTTACTTTTTAACCTAATACTTGGAATGATTCTTGGACCTCGTATAGAGTGAACATTAATGCAAAACAAGGGTGTTTATTGTCGGTATAGTTAGGCAAAGAAAATGAGAAGAATGTTGGAAAGCTAAATTTGAAATATTTTCTGGCGTCTAAAGTGTCTCAAATCACAGCAAAAGTGATCTCTTTTGTTTTAGTTTTATCGCGGTTGCTTTTAATTACGTTATATTTTGACCATAGAAGCTTTTTTGTAAGAACGGTGAAATGTAATAACTTGCAAGCAAATTTACCGGGGTTGTTACGGAAATCATTACACTTTCTTTACATTTTTGAATTAATAAATTAAATTATCTTTTAACTATTTATTTACAGCTTATTTAAATCCAAATGTGAATACTTTACAGATTCTAATCAAAGGTGACGTTTAGCAGCCTTCGTTGCAGAAAAAAGTTGTACTAGAAAATATCTATGAACTTTTGACAAAAAATATCCGCTGTTTATACAAATCTTGTCAATGTCTAAATCATAAGAGGTCAACATAAAGGATACTAAAATATTCATGTCAAGGTTTGTCAATCACATCAAAAGGAATGGTTTAGTCACTCTTGAAACTATATTCACAACACATGCACTGAAAATTTGTATAGTCGTGCAATAAAATAATATAAAATAAAATACATAATATTGCGGGAAACATATCCAACGAGTTCAACTGGAGTATTCTGATGAGCATAAAAAATCTCTCCAAATATGCGTCAGATAAAATTATATATTATTTAATCTCTGGAGTTCCACAGTTAATATCACTGAGTAGGCGCTTATGTGATTTTTCTCCTAATTGGGATTCTTCTTTGTTTCGTAAAGATATTCGATATTATTTAATCTCCCTAGTGGATTTTATATATTTCTGCTACTATTTTGCATCGTAGGTGACCATCTACTTGTAATTTAAGGAAACCATTTATCCCATCATATGCAACACTAAATTACAACTAATACCATAAGACAATAGTAGAATTTTAAAAAATACTAGAAAACGCACACTTCAAAATATTGAAGATATTATTGTAGCAATAATAATAAATATCATTAAAAAGTGAGAACAGACATCATTTTAAAAGATTATATCTATGACACATTTAATATACAAGTGACTGAAAAATTAAATGGTCAATAAATATTATACCAGTAATTACTAGCAATATAATAGTGGTTCTAGTATTTACTTACAACAAGAATTTATTTAATGTATTAAAATTGTTTTTAATGTTTTAATTTTCGTAATTTCAGTATGATAAATTTATTTACATTTTCATTTTTTCCTAAATCATAATATCTTTTTCAGGTAAAGTGAGGTGTGTGGTGTGTGAAAGAAGTGAATAAATAGTTTTATCATTTGAAAGATTGGTATGTTTATTGTTGATATGTTTGTATAATCAATACAAACATTTTGAGTGCACGTTTTGTTATTCATAACTCCGTATTCCAGTGTACACGGTTCTTTGGTGTTGTCAAGCTCTATGAAAACATTTTACGCATGATGTCGCTAATGCAAAACCTTATTCTTCTATATTTCGTCTCCCCTCATTCTTCTATATTTCGTTTCCACAGTTTCTTGTCTATTGAAGATCTTAATACATTTGTCATCTCTTTTAAATCATGATCTACTATATATTTACTCAATTCCGATTATCCCTCTTGGATTTCAATATTTCCTGTACGTATTAATGTTTCCAAGCATACTTACTTCATTATATGCCCTAGAAATTTCAAATATTCTTTATGATGTTAAGTATATGTGTGCATTTTGTTTTCATTTTCTCTAAAAAATTGTCCTTGTTCCCATGTTCGATCCATATAATTCCAATAATTCTTTGTTAGAACGACATTTCTGTTGTCTCAAGTATCTTTATCAGCGAGGGAATATTTCAGTACTTACTATCATATAGAAAGTTTCATATTTTGTAAAATTTCAGTGGCTTTTTTCTGTTTTTAACGAACATTTCTTGTTAAATATTAATTTGATTAGCTTTTTAATGAATGTTCCACTAGCATTCGGGTTCAGTGTTGCACATTCTGTCTTCTGTTAAAATACTTTCCAGAGAGTTAAATTGTTATATTTGCTTGTTTTTGGCATCTCAAATTTGCATATTGAGATGATTTCTTTGCTGACGTAGGAGAATTCTTTTCTTTTGTCCATTCTTTTACCTTTCTTTCTCTAACTTCTGCGGAAGTTGTTGTAATTTTTATTTGAAATCTGCTAAATCAATATTCCATTTGAGTATCTTATGTTGTTTAGATTGTGGCAACCAATAATAAACTTTGGTATAACGCCTCCAACTCTAGGTTGAAAAAAATCCGTTAAGATTTCATGATTGTTTACATCATTTTCTATTTTTGTATAATAACTGGATTCACATTCTGTTTGTATGTGAGCGATTTACTATCCCTATAGGTTCTGAATGTTTCTAATATTTTTCCAAAATATATCAAGGTTAATTATCAGTTCCTATAGTTCTGTGTGACGTATTTTATCAAGTACTTTTGCGTAATCAATGAAGCATTGGTATACATTCTTTTGTATATTGATTGCTCTTTCTGATATAACATTGAGCATAAATATCATATTACTGGCTCCTTCCTTTTTTACATAAACATCACTGCTCGTCTATTTATTTTTTTAATTCTACTTCGCAAACTAACGTATTAAAAATTAGAAGGATTTATCCAAATTCTATTGTCTAAAGCACTAGTATGTATTTCCCAGTAATAAGCAATATTGTCGAAAGAATATAAACCTAAAATAATCAAGCAAATGAAAAATAATGTAATGAAATGAAGCATTGGATTCAACCTACCGTTTATTTTACAAGTAAATTCCAAAATACATAATTTAAAAAATATTCGCAGTAAGTAAACACTTCCCTGAGAATTCTGAATTACATAATTTAAGCATTTCTATTGAATATCTTAATTTACAACTTCACGTGCAATTTAGAATATTACATAAAAAAGCAAAACGCAAAGAATTAAAAACTAATATGCAGCATAATATTGTTAATTAACTGTAACTGCAAAGACACAAAGAAATGCGCACTTGACGGATTTTGTAAAACAAGGAGTTCTTTACAAAACAGATGCACATGATACATATAGACAGAAAAAATATACTTAGGACTTACTGAAAGTAAATTTAAAAATCGTTGGTACAATCACCAGTTTACATTCAAGCTAGAAAGCCTTATATTTATACCAAAGTAGCTAATTTCGTGTGAAAATTAAAAGAAAACAAAAAGTAAATGCCCCGATATAAACTGAAGTCTATTAATAAAAATCCAAACCTTGCAACGGTATGTCAGTATATTGTGCCAAGAAAAGAAGGTAGCTATAATATTATTTCAAAAACGAGAAAGATTACTAAATGAAATGTCCTAGGTAATGTCCAGATGTAAACATACCAGAAAATATATATTAGGATCATACAAACCCAGATAGAATTTCTTAAACATTTAACAAAATCCACCCCTACTTTTAATTTCAGTTATTTTAAAATTCTAGTTGCGCATTCTGAAAAGTTTCTGTTGTGCTTTTGAAAAAAAACAAACTTTGTAGTCTCAGTTGATATAAAACAACTGAAGTTACCAAAAACATAAATGTAAGTTTGCGTAATCGACTGAATTTTGAATGAATATATATATATATATATATATTATATATATATATTATATATATATATATATATATACGCATCGCTCATTCAGTGAAATGAATTAGAGCGCTCTAGCTATTGGGCGCGTATAATGATATGCGCTAAAACGTTTGTCTACTTCCACCGAAGGCCCATAGCCTAGAGGTAGAGTCGCCGACTGACACAATTTCGATCGGGTTTCAATACTGGGTAAAAAAGCAATCGTCCTGATGAGCTGTGATACGGCGAAACAGATCTGCCTGAGGATGACAATATATATATATATATATATATAAATATGACATGTTGTGACCATATTAATGAATTATTAATTATTAATAATTAAAAGTTACATATTTAAAGTTTCCTTCAGCATTCACAAACTAATTGTCATGTTTATTAGGAATTTTTTTTTAATTAGATTCTTACACATATAAGTGCACACGGACATATACACACATAAACACAATTTCTAGAAAACTGGTCAATATCCGACAAAAATTAACTAAGAAAATATAAAACAAGAAATTTCTTTTATAGACAAAAACATGCCCGAGTAATTGTAATCAAAATTTAATATATACAGGGTAACTGAAAAAATTCTCCGTTTTATATATGATGTATTTTTACTTTTTTAAAACTTAGTTACAAGTAGAGCCCATCATACAAAAAACAAGGAGTTTATTTTTCAATCGAAATATATATATATATATGTATACTATAATATTTTTAAACAATGGAAGAGGAAAGCTTTTAGAACAAAGTTTTATTTAAAATTCGATATGGGAATAAACTTTCATTACCAGGAATTGCGTCATTTTTTCTCCAAAAACTTTTGTGATATAAACTGCGTCTAGAGATTATAAGCAAAAGAGATATTGTCAAACATTTTATGTAAAATCATAGATATGTGTTATCCAATGAAATAATTTGTACTATTATGTATGGCGTGTAAGCATGAAAGCAATTAAATCCCAATCTTTAATTTCAGATTGATATGTAGTATATTTTCAGTAATTATAGGAGTGCAGTGTCAAGAGATTTTTGCAATAACTAATATTTAGTAATATAGCTCGTAAAAGAGAAATAACAGTGAATGGAAAGAACTATATAATCAAAGAAATTAGCAAAGGAAACACTTCGCTTCAAATTTTTAAAGATTTGAAAAGGGATCCTCGAACAATAAAGAAAATATGTCAAATGGGAATTCAACCTAGGCGAAAAGTCTCAGGCTGAATTCAGGAACTTAACAAAGCCAGATCTATCAAATATCCGAAGATAATTAATAAGAAACACAAATGCGTCAAGTGCGTTCATATCTGACGCCGCTGAAACTACTATAGTGACAAGAGAAACAAGATGAAAAGCATTAAGAAAGTTTGCTGATGTAAAAAATCAAATAAAGAAACACATTTTACAAAAAGACACAAGGAAAGAAGATTGTAGAGGGCAGAAATACATGAAAAGTGATTTCAGTAAAGTATTTCTTACAGACGAATCAAGGATCACCCTCGATGGGCCCGATGGAAAGGCTCGAGGATAGGTTCGCAAGTAACATAAGTCAAGAGAAATCTTTAAACCCCAGCAAGCCGGCAGCGGGATCATGATATTGGCTGGGATTATTGTTAATGAACTTGTGGGTCCATTTAAATTGGAAGAAGGGGTTAAAATGAATTTCAAAAGTTACTGTGATTTTCTAGAGCAACATTTCTTTGAATGGCTTAATAACCAGTCTTTAGCCAAGCGTGGATTTTTGATTTTTATGCAAGACAACGCACCAAGTCATGTATCAAA
Organism: Ascarosepion bandense; assembly: GCA_037127315.1. Lineage (NCBI taxonomy): Eukaryota > Metazoa > Mollusca > Cephalopoda > Sepiida > Sepiidae > Ascarosepion > Ascarosepion bandense. The sequence continues at coordinate 992,809 of JBBBDQ010001401.1, forward strand.
TTTTACTAAATCCTGGTTGAAAGAACTGGGATTTGTTGAAGATTCTCTCATGGACTGACCATGAAATGACTGTGACTTGAATCCAAGTGAGAATATGTGGAGCATACTCCAGAAAAAGGTTTATTATAATGAAAGGCAATTCAACAGACGCTGTGACCTCTGGGAGGCAGTTAAAGTTGCTGCAAACAACTTACCCGCAGCTAAAATTGGAAATCTAAAGTCAGATGTTGACAATAGGTTGCTAAGTGTTATTGAAAAGAAAGGCGTATTTGTGCAATAGATTTTAGGAGGTTGGTATTAGTTTTTGTTAATATATCTTTTATTTTTAATCCTAAAATGTTTTTTGTGCTTTTCTTTTAAGAAATTGACGAAGATATAATGATGTAAAATATTAAAATAAATAGTTACAAATAAACTACTGACAGTCAAACTACTTAGTAAAACTTTTTCCTACCAAAAACGATAGATATATGGTGATGAATAAAAACTAAGTAAATAATATTGATTAAAATCTAAACAACATCATAATAGGACATTTAACATTAAAGACGCAACTTTTTATACCAATTAATAATTTGCATATAATCTCTAGACGCAGTTTAGGAGACATAATTTCTTGCATTCACCATTCACGTTGTTCTAAAGCCACAGTTTTTAGACTTGTACCTTTAACCAAGCACAAAGAAAAAAGCCACAGAGTTTTAAGACAGGACTCTTGCCTGGACACTCATACAAAAAATTGGAATTACTTTCCTATATATATATATATATATATATATATATATATATATATATATATAATTAATAGTTACAGTTAGACAGAATTCAACATACTTTTGCAAACAATGGTTACATAAGAAATGTCTTAACGATTAAACATCTTGTGAAATATCTTCAAGGAAGAAACGAATGTATTTTTTCTTTGGACAGAATTATCAAACTTTTGCTCTCAATGATCATGCAATAACCAGACCCTTCGGCAACTGACTAGTAATCATTGTGTAAAAAGAAAAAACAGTAATAAACTTCTAATCATTTTACTTCAAAAGCACGGATTTATGCACGGGTGAGACCTTCACTTCTACAGATTCTGCTTGCCGGTTGCGTGTCGAACAACCTTATTTTATAATTCTAAGGGACTAGAAAAGTTTGTAAAATAAGCGATTGTAATTGGTGTCAGCCTCGATGAGTACGAGATATACAGGCCTTGCGGTCTGTCATTATCACTATTATTTTATGGGTATACATCCGGATAGATATATGTTATTCCGATAATATAACTAATTAAACTGTGTCCAAAGGAAACTGGTCCTAGAAACACGTCCTTGAATTCCGGTTAATCTGGGCACATCTAATGGAAACCCTAGTGAGAATCGTGCATAGGTTATGTAATCAGAAATCACTAAAATCTATTCGATTACACACAACTTATTTTGATTGAAAAAAACATGAAACGTACATAGTTACATATAATACCTCATATATTCCAGCATCTATGAGACTATGTTGTGTTGCTGCCATTATTCAAAGTGAACTGTTGCGTTACATATTATCTCTTATTACTGGTAAATATTTGTTTATTTGTCGATATTAAACTTAGACTATATAATAGAAAATGAAATTATGTCAATAAGTATTTTTATGTTTGTTACATTTGATCATATAAAAGTACATAAATTCATGAAAATCTATTAAACTTATCGGACATAACCAACATTCACTAATTCTAAGCTGTTTTCTTAATTGAAAAATGACCGAAATTCGTCTCGAACGATCGTAAATTTTTTTATCGATTAAAGAGTAGACTAAAAAATAATATGAATCTCATCAGGCCATCAGAATTAATGTGTAGTTATCTTTGTATTCATTAATTTTTTGCTTTTGATCTGAACAATAATTTTAAAAAAATCACTTTGGACAAACAGATACACGGACACAGGAATAGTCATTGCTGGCTGTGGACATAAAAAGATAATGCATGACGCAATTGTATTTTGAACGGATATAGCTCTTTAAACCAGACAAATTTGAAAAAATGTCTGGCAGAAATTTTGCAGACATGTAGCAATTATATTTTGTTGTCATTTAACTTATTTTTGTGCGAGTTTGCTTGTTATTTCAGTCCACATCCTAGCTTGGTCATTTTTCCAAATATGTGATAGAATTTCTTAGTATCTAATACCATTTCGTAGCTGGTCAGATGAGTAGAATATGGCATAATTGTACTGTTTTGAGAAAATAAATAAAATAATATGCCGTTGCAGAGATTGTTAAGTGAATGCGAACGATACTTTCCATAGCAGTATATTACGTGCTACACCAGGGTTACATGCAATATTTATATCAGATTGCCATTTCCCAATACCGATTGGTACTCAAGGTTAAAGAACCCGCCTTTTCTTCAATTTAATTAGAGCTGGTGCCAAGGCGTGGTGAATAATTTGATTCATATTTTAACCAATGTAAGCACGTAATTGAATGCAATGAAATCGATTGGAATTCGAATTTGATTCCTTTATATTCCCTTCCGTTTTCTTCCGCTGAAGTGAAATTTACAGGAAACATTACAGTCAACAGGAATATATTTACCTATATAGTGTGTAATTTCCACATGATGAGATTTTCTAGAAGTTTCTTTCAAGGTTTTCTCTGGAAATCAGAAAACACTTTTGAACAATAGTGCCAGAATTTCTTTTACATATACACACATGTCTGGAATAGGATGCAAAATATAAATGATAGAAAGACTTGAAAATATCTGTAATGACTTGATTAAAACATGAAAATGTGTACTGCAAAATTTTGCATATTGCTAAAACTGTTTTGGAAAATGCATTTGTTTTGATTAAATTAAGAAGGAAGGGCAAAAGTGAACTTATAATGATAATGGATCCCGTGCATGCCAATGTATTCTCGAAAACAAAAGGGATAAAGCATGTGGAAGTCATCAAATTTTGATGTAAGAACTTTAAAACGAAAACAGTCCGATATATCACTTAATACAATTACTGACAATCACATGTTTGATTGTGCATGCGTGTCTTTAAGTATGTGAAATTGTATATGGTATATATATATATATATATATATATAGTACTGTTAATAGTATTAGGACAAGAACGATTTTATCTTTTATGAGGCAAACTGACAGAAAAAATAATTAAAGTAATTTTATTTGATTTACACAATAAATGCTTTAACAATAAAAATACGTTACAAAATAAATATAACATTTAGTATAATAGCCTTTTGCTTTGATCACAGCCTTCATTCTGTCAAGCATTGACACCGCAAGCTTCTTCACTGTATCTAATGGTATCTGCTGCCAAGCAGCATTTATTTGTTTTCAAAATGTCTTGCAAAGTAACATTAGATTTATCAAATTTTTCATCAAAATATCCCACAAATATTCGATAGGATTTAGATCAAGGCTTTGAGGGGAACAATTTAATTCGTAAGCCTTCCCTCCTCTTCGTTTTTAGTTAAATAAAAATATATATATATATATATATATATATATACAAAGAATTTTTCTCTTTAACAAAGCAGATCCATGCCAACATTGAAGTTTCATTAGGATATTACTATCTTTTATTTGTCATGGCTGGCGAATTATAGAATCATAAGTGTCCTTAAGAAACTTCAATGTTGGCATAAATCTGCTCGGTTAAAGACAACACTGTTTGTACTGATCAAAGATCTACCTAATCCCACACATCGAGCAATATACGACGAAAAACCTACTTGAAAAATACAGTTTTCTTTCGAACCACTGAAAAACGACTAATTTGATGCTAAAGATTATCACAATTAAACTATATATATATATATATATATATTGACCTGAATCATATGATATATATTGACCTGATTTATATATATATATATATATATATATAGAGAGAGAGAGAGAGAGAGAGAGATTTTCATGCCTTATGTAATCGTCATCTGCATACTTTAAGCTGACAACTTAATAGATTTGAATTAAAGCTTATAAATTTAAAAAAATTAAATATTCTGAGATAACATGTAGATAAAAATAAAAATAAAAATTTAAAACAAAAACATAAATAATATAAAATAAAATATAAAATGCAGGACAGAAATGGTATAGGGGGTAAAGAATAAAACGCAAAAATATAAATATTCTAATATTACATGTAGATACAAAATTAAAATTAAAATATCTAAAATAAGAGCAAAATTGAAATTAAAACTTAAAATTTAGTATTAAAATTAAACAAGGCCGTATGCTAACATTAAAAGTTCTTAAGTCATAATTTTTAAAACTGTTATTTACACGGGAAAGAACGAAAGTGGAGAAAAAGTAAGAGAGAAAGAAGTAAACGTATACAAGTATCTATATCGATCAGGGTCCTAGAATGAAAGTAACCAGTTTTATTTATGACAGCATGTGTTCATTAAATCGGTTTATATTAGGGAAATAAGGATTATTAATATGGTTTAAGATGACAAGTTTTTCTAAAATGTCAGTGTTATCTAGGATGAAGGGGTTCTTCAAAAACTACAGTGGTACAATTAGAAAAATTATCATTGAAAGAGCTTCCACATTCACTAAGAAAGTCTTAGGTATAAACCAATGAAAGAGCACAGCCGATACAATTGGTTTGTTTCCAAAAATATAAAATAAAGTAGATTGCTCTTTCATCCAGTTGATATTTGCGATTTCTACACGACTATATCTGAAAAACGTTTAACCGCAGCCCTATATTTGGCTAAAAATTACTGTCACATCAGCAAGCTAGTCATCAGCATCATTAAACATGCGCAAAAATTTAATTTTAGGATAAATGTCTGTGGACTAAAAACAAAATGGTTTATGCATATCTATATGGTATATGGTTCCGCAGTAAAACACGTTTTGCTCTGGCATTTTAGGCACATCTTCGACTTATTATTTACCGAGACAATGGACTAAAAATCCTCCTAAAACTAATCTACAAAACCTGATAAAATCAGGATGTAATAATTTTTTCAAAGACCGCCATCGTAATATTACCACAAGAAATATCGCTAAAAGTGTAAATTTCTTAGGTGTGTTTAATTACGAATTCTAGCTATAAAGAAATATTTTTACACTTCTAAAATTATATACATTAATGCATTAGAAAAAGTAAACTCAACACTCAGTCATTTAAGTGACATAAGTGATACATGCTCGGGCGAAATTATCTCGAAAGAGAAATGACTGACTGGGCAGAAGATTATTCCGCAGTAGGTTGCCATTAGGATTTTCGATTGATTGGTTGCTTGCCAAAGCTATAGTACCCAGTTTGTCCAGTCATTTTACCCATAACTGGAGGGAAGGAACGGATTAATAGCTTACCCAAGGCTATTTGCTTGTAATTTAATGTAAGGAATTCAACCAGAATTCGAACTCGGATACCTGATTTCTCGTTCCGAGCCTATATCCACTGCACCACAACGCACATCCTCAGCTCAACACTAGTTTGCTAAAAACAAAGTATGCAGAAAATATGCCGAAATTCCGTAAAAATAACATTATTGGTTTTAACGCTCTCTTCAGGCGTAACGTCCAAACTAATATTGGTAAAATATGATTTAATGGCCACATGCTCATAGAAAAATAGTTACTTAAATTTTTGGACCCAGACTGATATACATTCCTCTATCTCTTTGCTTCTTTCGTCCTTAAATTCCCTCTTTCGTTCTTTCTCACGAAATATTATTTTCAACACTTAATCGCCTATAAGTTTAGCTTCCTGCATAGTTTGTTTTTAATTTTAATTCTAAACTTTTATTTTTAATTTTTACTTTTTATATTAAATTTTATAATTTTAATTTTTTATCTACATGTAATAACAGAATATTGAAACTTTTAGTTTTTATCCTTTACGTTTATTACCTTTTTTCTCCATGCATTATAATATTGTTATTTTATATCTTAAGTTTATATTTTAATTTTTATCTGCATGTAATCTCAGCATATTTAAACGTTTATCTTGTTATTACAAAAGTAGTAACTTAACTTTATGACATTTAATTCTCATGAACATAGAGTAAACTTAAATTTAAATTTAACCAGTCAGTTTGAAATATGCAACTGATGATTGCATAAAGCTTGAAAATCTGAGTCATGCCATAGACAATAAGTATATTTATTAAAATATATAACTGTGCAAATCATCCAACCTAGATGACACCTCTGTCCAAATTTATTTACGCTCTCACACCCTTATTGAGCACTCATGAAGATTGGCAGGCTTTGGAAAAACAGTACCTTTTCTAGCATATACGCATCGGTCATTCAATAATGAATTAGAAAACAATTAGCTACTGGCGTATGTTCACATGTTATATCACACTTTAAAAGTCTGCCTTCTTCTAGCTAAGAGTTCGAATCGGCGACTGATGCCACTTCGGTCGTGTTTCAATCCTAGCTAAAGCAATCGGATCTCTAACCGTACTGATAAACTGTGATACAGCGCAACAGATCTGCCTGTGCATGACTATATATAAGAAATTTGAACAAAGGAATAAACTCAGTTTTGATGAGAGTTTATATTTTTTCATGATAAAACGGAATCGGATATCTGATGTTTACAATAGAGCATGAAACACGGTGTCAATAAAAAGATGTTCCACTTGGATATATACACACCCACACATATAAAAGTGATTTAACGTATATATATATATATATATATATATATATATATATATATATATATATATATATATATGTATGAGGAAGACAAGTGTAGTTAGAGAGAAGTCAATAATCTGTTACCACCATAAAATTTATAATCAAATCTAAAATTATTTATAAATGGAAATTTGTGTGTGTGTCCATTAACTATAGACTCAGAAATGGCTGAACCGATTTTCTTGAAAATTTACACAGTTATACTATAAGCATCTGCAAGTGTTCTTAACTAGGCTTTGTGTTGAGGTACCCTCGATGAATATCGAAAATCGAAAAAATGGTGTTATAGAAGGAAGGGTCCGATTTTAATCAAATTTGATACACTCATAGACAAAGACATAAGAAACGATATTCAGAAGTTTCAAGGTTGCAGATCTTACAATAGTGCAGAAAATCGATTATATATATATATATATATATATATATATATATATATATATAAAAGGCAAGATATTTTATGTGTGTGCCTGTTTATCTGCCTGTATGTCTGTATTTTTTAAGCACTTTTATTTTGGCTTTGCTTCGGGTTTGCCTCTGTGTAAGTGTAATTGTAGTTCTTAGTCTCAGCCATGATACCATTTACTCAGACGACTTATTTAGCCTTCAAATTTCACTTTACGACGAAAAAAAATATTTAATATCGATACCAGGAAATCAGAATTTGACTTACATCCATGCATTTTTCTTTCAGTCTACGGTTTTGCTTTAACTGGAAACAATTATTGCTTTTTAGTCTTTTGTGCCAACACCCAAAGAGTCTAAGTTCCAGAACCATGGATTAGTTTTAATGCTTTCATTACACCCGAGCAACGGCGGACTATACTGCTAGTAATAGTAATAATTGTTAACTTGTCATCGGTAGGCAAGGGAATTGGAAGACGCGTTCAGCCGTGGGTTAGAAAGTAGACCTTTTTTCTTGTATGATGCGCTCTCCCATGTGTTATAAAAGAAGGAGTCTTTTTGGAAGGCTACCCATGTTGAGGGAAGAGGCACAAATGAGAAGAGATGAAAACGAATTCAAACGGAACTGACGTTTACCCTCAGTCTTGCTAAAATATAACATTTTGTATTCTCAGCTTGACTGAACTTAAGCAAGAATATTGCCTTCTGCTTAGAGGAATCTTTTCTGAAAAAAATATCTATTTTCTCACTTGATGCTCACCGATCATTCAGCACAAGTAAGAATATTTTTCTTATATTATATATATATATATATATCTCAAAGCACACATTATTTGTCAACTAAAGCAAAAATCATTAGAACCTTTGAACAATATATATATCCTAAAAACATACTTATAGTTTTTATACGAATTCTTCTTCTTCTATGTGCCCTGTCCCTTCAGGACGTAGGCGATCATGGATCTCCACGTCTCCCTATCCCTTGTGGCTCTTAGTATGTTTGCTCCTGTTGCTCCTGGCAACCCCCGTTCCGTCATCCACCTGATCAGGCCCTGCAAATATGTTATCCGCTGCCTTCCTCTGTCTCTCCTTCCTTCTATCTGACCAGTCAGTATCAGGTTCTCCAGGCTTTCCTTCCTCATTGCATGTCCCAGGAACTTCAGTTGTCTCTTCCTGATGCTCAGCATCAATTTCCTTTTTGTTGCCATTCTTTCTAACACCTCGTCGTTGCTTGTATGCTCAGTCCACGATATCCGTAGCATCCTTCTGTAGAACCACATTTCGGCCGCTTCCAGTTTTGTCCTCATTTTCGATGATATTGTCCAGCATTCACAGCCGTACTGAAGAACTGACATCACGTAGCAGTCTAGCACTCTTTTCTTCGTTTCTATTAAGATCTTCCTGTGTGTTAGTATTTTGCTCATCTTCTGGAACGCGTCCTTTGCCATGCCAATTCGCCTTCGGATCTCCGTGTCGCACTTTCCATCTCCTGTTAGGACACTTCCTAGGTACTTAAATTCTTGGACTTGTTTGATTCTGTTATCCCCCACCTGTATTTGGCATTTTGGGTTGTATCTTTTGCTGATGACCATGCACTCAGTTTTCTTAAAGTTTATTTGTAGTCCCATCTTGTCACTCTCCACTGCTACTTTCTGTATGAGATCTTGCAGTTTCCTTTCCGTGTCCGCAATCAGTACTGTATCGTCCGCGTATCTTATGTTGTTCAGGTTGTGGCCTCCAATAATAAATCCTGGTGTGTCATCTAGGGTCCTCAAAATATTCTCGCTGTATAGGTTGAACAAATCCGGTGAAAAGAGACAGCCTTGTCTTACGCCTTTTTCTATCTTTGTGTATCTACTGAGATCGTTACCTGTCCGTATGCAGGCCGTTTGCTGCCAGTAGAGATTCTTGATTATTCTTATATCTTTGCCGAAAATGTCGAGGTTTCCTATCATTTCCATCAATTCTTTGTGTCGTATTTTGTCGAATGCTTTCGCGTAATCAATGAAGCATAGGTACAAGTCTTTCTTCATTTGTAATGCCCTTTCAGAGAGCATCCTAATCATGAATATGGCGTTCCTTGTTCCAATGTCTTTGACGAACCCGCACTGTTCCTGTCCTATCTCTGGCCTGATTCTGCTTCTCGCTCTATTCATTAGGATTCTGACAATCAGTTTTGTAATGTGACTCATTAAGCTGATAGTTCTGTGTAGTTCACACTCGTTTGCACCTGGTTTCTTCGGCAGTGCTATAAATATCGACTTGCATAGGTCGTCTGGTATTATTCCGCTGCTATAAATTTCGTTTATTATGTCGGTAATCTTTTCTATGCCATACTCTTCTAAGGCTGTCAGCAGCTCTATCACTATGCCATCTGGGCCAGGTGCTTTATTTCTGTTCATTTTGGCCATTGCCGCTTCCACTTCGGATTTTAGTATTTCCGGTCCATCCATCTCCTTGTGTATTCTCGGTTGTTCTCTCTTGTCGCCAAAGAGATCCTTTATGTATTCTTCCCATCGCTGGAGTATTTCCTCTTTCTCTACTATGATTGTCCCTTCCTTGGATTTTATGCATCCTGTTGAGGAACAGGTTTTTTGTCCTGTCAGTTCTCTTATCTCTTTATGCATTTCTGCTTTGTTGTTCCTGCTCAGTCTCTCTACTTCTGCACATTTGTTGTTGAGCCATTCCTCTTTGGCTTGTCTGCATTTGTTCCTTATCTCCCTGTGAAGTTTTTTGTACTCTGTTCCGTGTCTTGGCGTTATTTTTTGTCTCCTTTGCATCATGTGGAGGATCTCTTCGGTCATCCACTCATTTTTTCTTCTTCGTCTGATTTCCTTTGGGGCTATGTTGTTCGCTGAGGTCACCATTGCTTCTTTTAGTGACTCCCATTTTGAGTATCCTTTTCCAATTTGTTCTTCATATTTCTTTTTTACGCTGTTATTATATTCTTTCTGCAGGGTGATATCATCCTCTAGTGTGTCGTATTGCAGTCTTGGTGTTATGCTGGGTTTCTTCAGTCTTCGGAGTTTCACTTTTAGTTTGCAGATGACTGGGACGTGGTCACTTCCGCAGTCAGCACCTGGGTACGTTTTGCATTGGACTACTGCGTTCCTGAATCTCTTGTTTATAGTTATATAATCTATTTGGTTCTTCGTGTCCCCTCCTGGGCTTCTCCATGTCCATAAACGTCGTGGGTGTTCTTGGAACCAGGTGTTAGTAATGACCTGGTCATTGGCTGAGCACCATTGGATCCATTTTTCTCCTCTTTCGTTGCGCTCTCCTAGTCCGAAGTTGCCGTTCGTGTCTCCTTCTCTATCTTTACCTACCTTTGCATTTAAGTCCCCCATTACTATCCTGACTTCTTGGCTTTTGCACTGAGCCTTAGCACTGTCCAGTATTGAATAGAATGATTCTATTTCGTCCTCTGAGCTTTGAGTTGTCGGTGCATAAACTACTATAATAGCTATATTGAGGGGCCTTCCTCGCAGTTTAACCAAGAGGACTCTCTCTGACAGTTGCCAGTATCCAAGTACACATCTCTTCACTTGTTTGTTTAGTATTAAAGCGACCCCTTTTTCGTGTTTTTTTCCTCCTGCATATATTATCCTGTGGGTGTCGCTACTGAAATCTCCGTTATTAGGCCATCTTGTTTCACATATTCCTAGGATGCTGATATTCAGTCTGTTCATCTCCTGTTTGACGTTCTCTAGTTGTCCACAGTTCAGTGTCCTGACGTTCCATGTTCCTATAGTGAGTTTGTCTTTGATGCGCACAGTTGCAGGGTAACGGTCCAGCGACACCTGTTGCTCATGTCGTTCTTTCCCGGGCGAGGGACAAATTTTGGAGTAAAATGTCCCCTTTACGCCGTTGGTGCTAACAGTCGCCGGATGACGGTCAGGTGGCACCTGTTGCCCATGCCGGTCCTTACCGAGCGAGGAGTTGCTTCCTTGGGAAGTAACCCCCTTCACGCTGTTGGCTTTCATATATTTATTGTGACTATCCATGATTGAGCGGGGGTAGATAGTGGAGTGGTATCCCGTTGCCTTCTCCACGATGGTTTATTGAGACATCACCTCTAGTTAGCTGGCCGTTGACTCTTGAGAGTTCTTCCGCCCTTTGTAGGTTTATATTTTTTACCTAGAGGGATGCTAACGTCCCAATTAAGTGTACATATAGTTGATGTAAAACAAAAAAAAAAAAAAAAAAAAATACTAAGTTTTAACTTAGTTAAAGTCGAAATTGAGTTCAGGTAAAAGAAAAATTTAGTATATTCTTATGAAAGAAATTAAATGGTAAAAAAACAGATACAAACTAGTCTAAATTCTAAGAACCTCGCAGCAGTAATTACAATCAGCATACTTTACCAGTAGTCACAAGAAATATTATGCATATTCGACATTTTGGTAGTCATCTTCTGACTTTCTTTGGTTCTATCATATATATACTGATGGTGCTGGTAGGAACACGTGGGTTTTTTTTTTTTGGAAAGGGGATGAAGGAAAAGGATTGCTAGGAGAGAAAGGACGCTAACTTTTTTCCTTAGACTGAAGACGGGGAGAGAAAGAAGGTCATTTTAAATTCTATAGAATACTTTTTTTTTTTTTTTTTGGTAGCTACAGACAAAAACAGAAAAAAATTCAAAATATACTCACTCTGAAAGAAAATATATGTAAATAAAATATACGTAGCATGAATTAAACGAACCTTTCCTTTAGCTAGTCTAAATTCTAAGAACCTCGCAGCAGTAATTACAATCAGCATACTTTACCAGTAGTCACAAGAAATATTATGCATATTCGACATTTTGGTAGTCATCTTCTGACTTTCTTTGGTTCTATCATATATATACTGATGGTGCTGGTAGGAACACGTGGGTTTTTTTTTTTTTTTTTTTGGAAAGGGGATGAAGGAAAAGGATTGCTAGGAGAGAAAGGACGCTAACTTTTTTCCTTAGACTGAAGACGGGGAGAGAAAGAAGGTCATTTTAAATTCTATAGAATACTTTCTTTTTTTTTTTTTTTTTTTGGTAGCTACAGACAAAAACAGAAAAAAATTCAAAATATACTCACTCTGAAAGAAAATATATGTAAATAAAATATACGTAGCATGAATTAAACGAACCTTTCCTTTAGCTAGTCTAAATTCTAAGAACCTCGCAGCAGTAATTACAATCAGCCTACTTTACCAGTAGTCACAAGAAATATTATGCATACAGTAAAACTATAATACACACACACACACAGACACACATATAAGATCTCACACCCTAATTGAGCACTCTGGAAGAATAGTCGACATTGAAAAACAGTAGCTACTCTGGTATCTACGCATCATTCATTCAGCAATGAATTAGATCACTCTCAGCTATTGGGTGTATATCATGATAATATACACGCTAAAAGGTCTGCCTCCTTCAACCGAGCACCCATAGCTCAGAAGTAGAATCGCCGACTGACGTCAATTCGTTCGGGTTTCAATCCTGGGTTAAAAGCAATCGGAATCTAACCATTCTGATGCGCTGTGCTACATTGAAACAGATCTATCTGCGAATGACTATATATATATATATATATATATATATATATATATATATATATTTCTGTATAGTGTTAAAGGCTGTCTTATACTTTATGAACTCTCACTAATATTAAACGTTATGTTGAAATATTGTTTTTGTAAATGGCGACCATCTTTTAGATGCCTGGTAAATGTAACTGGAAGCAGGTGTTAAACTCTAAGAAGATAGCATCAGAAAAGATAAAATATGTTGGATAAATAACACCGTAAAAAGAGAAACACCGTCGAGGAAGAGAAAACAAACCTTCAAGAAAAATGAAAGTAAACACTCGAACTGGAAAAAGCGATAAGACAAGGGTCTCAGCAGTTTACACTCTCGCGGGGTCCCTGAGGGCATGTCCGGGAATGCCCAGCCAATTTAGGCCATTTGTATAACATATTCACTGTTTTCACTCACCGTCTATTGATCTTTTGTAAGGCCAATCGATTTATACTGAACGAAAATTTCCCATGTCGACAAGCACATCTCAGAAAAATATTCTAAGCGAAATAGCCCTGGGTATACTTAAAATCGTCAGAAAATGTTCAGAATATTATCAAAGCCAAATAAGAAAAAAATGACATATACTCAAATTGAATGAGATGGAATATTTTTGCGTTTTTTGTTGTGCTGCTTTTCTAAGGAAATACACGAATCAAAGGCTCTTAGTTTTGGTCCAACAATAAATCATTTTGCTCGGCAACATTTTCTGTCCTCAAGTAAAATACCATTGGGCAAAAAATGCAAATATATTTTTTGTTATATAAGTCTAACCTTTATCAATATACATATACAAGTAAAGATCTCTCGCCTGATTAAAAAGTAACTCCCTCTTTTATGTATGTATGAACATCCATGAGTCCTAACTTAACATACTGTGACTTATTTTCTTTGGGGTTATTTTTGAGCAAGTGGACTATTCTAATCCAAGATTTAGAATAACGTTGAAGAAAAATACCAGAAGTTGTGTTTTCCATACTACAAGAGTTCCCGGTAAAATCAGCTAACTCGATTCCTGAGGTGGGGGGCTCAAGAAACTGGCAGTGAAATCTGTTCCTCATATCGAATTTTAAATAAAATCTCATCCTAAAGGCTTTACTCTAATACCCATTTCTTGTAAAAAAAATATAATTAATAGATAAATTATAAGTATTTTATAATGGAGAGGTAATTTCCATTTATTCTATTTACGATGTCAATATATATATACATGTGCATGTATATAAAATGAGGTCAATATAACCATACTAATATATAGAACAAACTCGGGACGAGAAAGATAGTGAACAGTCACACACACACACACACAAGTGTCTGTAGTTACGTGCTTGTCCTCATGCTTTCCTTCACGCATAAAAAAGACAGTTACCGAGTGGTGCTGACACCAGTCCCCATTTTATATTGACATACGCTATATCTCTTATATTGAGCACATTTACCAACTAATGTAGCATACCTTAACATTTCTATCATACACGCGCTATATATATATGTATATATATATATATATATATGTGTGTGTGTGTGTATAGTCATCCACCCGTAGATGTTTCATTATATATATTTGTGTATTTAGCCAGCAACCTTTCTTTTCGGTATGTCAGATTGAATCCGTTTGTACTCTCAAAAAATCAACTCTTAAAGTTTGCGCGCATTTTTTATATCTTTCAATTATTATACGCGAAAGATTATCCGTAAGTGCGATATGATTTTATTAAAAATTAACTTAACATCCTGGCGTTGCTCAGAGAGTATTTGCTGTTATGTTGAAATTGTGAGGTTAACTGCTCATTCAAAAGTCTCTAGTATACGGTTGCCGTGACGCGTAAGTTAACAAAATGTGAAGTATTGGTTTTTGTTGTATTTATAAAACTCGAATCAGGCTTCATCTATTTTGTCGATGAACAGGAATGATGTACATACCATTGGAACAATAAGGTTGGGCGTTACGGGAGCCTGTAATGTGATGCGATGAATTTGTGACGCAAAAGTAGATGCATTGTCTCTGCGACGTCAGGGGTGGGTGGCACGATGTAGAAAATGTAGAATTGTGATGGCATACAAGGTAGAATTTATAGAAAAGAAAACCCGAGGTTTTTAAAATACAACTCAACGTTTCGGAGAAATGAAAGATCGAAAAAAGCAACGTTTTCCATGAATTTTGGCTGCTCTGTGTGTGTCAATTGAAATGTTAGTTCGTATATCAAGGTATCAGAACGTCTTGGAGAAATGCATAAAAGTACGCAAAAGACCACCCGAAATTCTGTGTGTAATTGATTTTTGACCAACCCGGTGCATTGATTTCAAAAACATTTGTGTACATCAAAGATTCGGATGTTGATGAACAAGTCACACAATTTTGGTTGAATTCGCATAAAGCGTCTCGAAGGAGAAGAGTTAGTAAATTCTTAGCGTTTCGGTGATTTCTGCCGTACAGTGTAAATCGATTCGAAAAAGTTTTGCGTACATCAAAGGTTTATGTCAAGATCGACAATTGAATTAATTTTGGAGGATTAGGGTTCGTTATAGCAGACTCACACACACACACACACACACACATATATATATATATATATATATACAATTATTTATGAACATGGAATCTTCAGGAGCACAGTTAATCAATACACATGATAATACGCAAAAAATATTGCCCCTATTGAAATTCATAATATTCTAGCATACAATAAGCCATGCCTCTGAACTGGGTCTGTGATCAAGAACGGCGTTGTTTGCTTATGCTTGAAGAAAAAGTGTGTTTTTTTATTAATTACCCTCTAGTATGACAAGCGTCCTGTGAGCCTTACGGTGACAGTTATGTCTCCTTTCTTAAAATTATTAAGCCTTCTTACTTTATTCCATTGAGGAGCTGGTTTATTGTTTACGAATTCACCCTCCCATATATATATATATATATATATATATATATATATATGAATATGAGTGTGTGATCAGTAAACTGTCGGCGTTTAAATATTTTAGAATTCCGCGCCTACCAGTTTGTTTTTGATTTTGTTGGCAGCACAGTATAGCAAGTCCATTTGGGCACCGTCTTTAAAACAAATGTGCACCATGTCGCAATTGTCGTTACCGGCAATATGAAAAAGGCATAATCTACTACATGACATTAGTGCTGGGACCTGCATTACGAACATTTTGAGTGGTTTGGCGTCAATATGAGACTAGTGCAAATGATTCGGAAAGAGTTGGATGTGACTAATCTTGACGTTATGATTGCATTCATTTTCCTGAAGGGCCTCAGACTTAATGTCAACATCATGTACCTTGAGGAGGTAGTGCTGCCCTGTATCAAGATACTGTCACCTGACATAATATATATATATATATATATATATATATATATATATATATATAAACAGATGCGGAATTTAAAAGATAAACATCTACAAAGATATTACTACAATTAACCTTTTTTGTACTCATGTAACTTATAATAAAATCGAATATGTGTAAGTCTTTACAAGTGATACATTATAAATAGAAAGATTGTTATGGATATGATTATATATATATATATATATATATATATTTAAAAACTTTGCAATGCACATACATATTTTTGCACAAGAGTCTACATGAATAAATTATTATTAAGGGTTATGCTAGAAATTAAAAGAATGGAATTTATAGGAAAATAAAACAAGCATACCGTGGGACAAATGTACGTTAACTTATACTTAGAGATTTCATTTTGTAAATAGGTAAATAACGTTTCTGATAAGTCTTCGATAATGATGATATTCTTTCTGGGGTGAACTTTTTTAATTACCTAATATATATCTATGAAAGGAAGATGGGTATGAATAAAAGCTGAAAAATATAGACATGGATAGAAAATGAATGATGAAAACAAGAATTGTAGAACAAGGTTTTCACTCAGTGATTAGACAGAATCTAAGAGGAATGCATTAATACGAGTTCAAATCCAGCTTGGACGTGCAAGTTAATGTTTTTACTATCAAATAAATATTAATGAAAATATGTAACTAAACCTTTCGGGCGTTAATTTGGATAATATATGGCTTGCAAATCTAAACACCTCACAAAAGAAAACTTCTTTTATTCTCATCGTAGAAAAAAGTTTTTTTTTACTTGAATCAGCATAGGGTATAATAACCTTCAAAACGAGCAACTCATTTGCGTTATTTGGCTCTCACTCTTTTTACTGACATAAGGTGGAATTATTATATTGATTTAATTACTAGTATTATTGTTAAGAAATCTGACTAGCTTTTCCGTGTCAAAAGAATTCCTCTAGCTAGAATAGATCTGGCACATTTATAGATACAACATCTGTCCTTTCATTGAATCGTGATTACATATCAGGTTTGGGGTTTCTACCCTCGCGACTGTGGGGAAATTTATGTGGGGCTAGTAAGACTTCCTCCAAAACATGCTTGAAGAACCGTGAACTCTTGAACTATGGAAACTGAAAATTGACCAGTTTCAGTTTCGATAAAGGAAGTAATAATACATTTCTTGTCTAATACATGTTCTCTTAATGTTATTTATCGTGTGTCTTGTGAAGTTCGAACATAAACAGATTTAGCCGTGAAATATTCTTAGATACGTGTATTTAGAAAGATCTATAGAGAAATCCTCAATATAACATCAACGAAAGATGACCAGCTTTTATTCATACAATCCTATAGTTATATACAGTAATAAATTGATTGATGAAAAGAACTATAGAAAATTCAATAAATGATGATGTATTAAAGGCAGCACCCACTCTGATCCTTTAGTCTTTGTCTAATACATTGTAAATTCTTTTATCTATAAATCACTTTTCATAACAATTAATGAATAATTGATGCGTAGTTTTGAAATTTCGCCAACGCCAAAGCAATGACTACTTGACAGAAAGTAATTGATAAAATTTCTATTTTGTTAGATAACAATTTCTTTTAAAGTAAATGTCGTCAATCTGCTAATAGTCTCACCTCTCCCTCCCAGTGAATCCTCTGACAAAAAGTTTTGGCATTGTTCTCTCTCAAGCAAATGAACAATTCCTATTGTATTTAAAAGTGTTACGCAGACTGTTATCTGATATCTGATATCTACGGTTAAGTTGTCACAGACCGTTTTGAAGAAGCCAAAGAAAATGAACATTCTTCTATAAAATGCTACTATAAACTTTTATAATTACGCACACAAAATTTATCTCTGTTTCTGCAAACATGAACACAAAATGAAATAATAATACTAGCTACTAATACTTGCAAATAATATAGAGAGAATTATAAAATTTAACGTATGAAAAAATTAACACAATTTCGATCAACAAGTCATCCTAATAAACTGGAACGTAAAGTTTTTGGTACCCTTTTATAATTACATTTGTTGAATTTACTCCATTTCCTTAAACTGTTTAGCACTAATATTCCTCAATATATCTTATATGTTTCGGCTCAGAAAACAGTTTTTATTAATGCTTTATGAAGGATAATAAACCATCTTAAGACTGGCGTTGAGAAAAGCTCACAGCAAAAATCTCAAGTTTAAGCTATTATTATAAGTTAAATAGGAATTACTTTTATAAAAAATAATTTTTACTATTGCACAAAGTACAAAGCATCAAATATGGAGTTATAAATAATGTGGCTGACTTCGAATCGAAAATGTTCCTCAACTGAATATTACATTGAATGGAACAAGCTGTGGAGACACTACTGATGAATGTAGACTGTGAAAAATTCTTAGCTACATAATGAAATAAAGTTGTATAATAATTATATGTAATTGTCCCACAAATCTTTCATGAAATGTGTAAACAAGAGTGATAATAGTTATTAGATTTAAAAGCATAGACATTCTGTAAGTGTGGATGTTATGATTAATTCGGACATTGTCAATTACACATCAGGATACACGTTCCGAATCATATAAGCGTTTTAAAAAAAAATCCAACAATTAAAAGAATCTGCTGTCCGGAAGGTTCATGACTAATTTTAAGGTAAATTAAAACAAAACAAAATTATGCCAGTAAATATTTATTAAGTAAATATGAATAATTTTGTTGCACAAGGATTCTTCACATTTCCTTCAACTTAAAGATCTCGTCTTCCGGTGATTTCTCAGGAAAGATATAACAGTTTCCTTATATCATCCAAAAGATTAACATTCTTACAACTGAGATTATTTTCCAGGGACCAGCATGAATAGAAATATGGAGAAGCACTGTCTTTTGAAAATTCTAAGCCGCAGCAAATTTTGATGGGTCACCAAATGAAAATTACATTAACTTGAAGGAAAACAGCAACTTTGCTGTTTGCCGATTCTGGTCGTTTTCTCTTAAATTGCTACAGTTGCGAGCAACTTTTTCAGAATCACTTGACTGGTTTCGTATCAGAAATTTATAGTACAGGATTCTTTTCTAGTCCAATCAAATGCACAGCTGAACAAGAAGATGTGATTTACAGTTGGCTAAAATTGGCTCATATAGGTTAATCCAAGATATCTATTGTAGAACATTATAGTATACGATCTATTTCTTATCACGCTTCATAATTTGCTTAAAAAGAGTGCATTTTCCTTGAGTTTATCCAGTAAATTACATATGGAAATGCGACCTAAAGATTCTTTTAACTCAGATCATGTGATACACAAACATTTTAGCGATTTGAATACACATTAAAATAAAACAAAACATGAACTCTGGTAAAAATGGCTTACCTGACATTAGGTTTATAGTTTCCAAAAATTCAGTTGTTCTTGTCCATAAAGACACAGTGGATATATACGCTTATTTTTTTCTGTTGCTATACACAAAGAGTTGTGAGTTCAATACCTGGCTACAGCATTGGTGAAAAATAATTTACAGGTTTAGAGGAAGATAACACATGGATTTAAATCGAGCCATTACGACGCAAGGAATGAGAATGATATACTGCAGTGATCGTAATAAATGTTCCAAAATTCCTAGCACCTCAATAAGGCCGGAGCGTACAACGGCCGAAACGTCGTACAGATGACAAACAAAATAAGGACAATAGTCCGAATAATGTAAATCTTAATACCAATTCACATTTCTTTTCACTGATACACCTATAGCTACTTCAATCAGTTGCCTAATTTATAGTGAATATGCAGGGGTATTTTAAATTTTGCCTAATGTTTAGTAAGCTTGTTTAATTAATAGTCACAGAAGATTATTAAATCTAATCATCTGTGGGTGCTCTATACTAGCGAGCTTCAACCACAACTAAACTAAGCTTAGTAATTGACTGTGCTGAACAAGTGTGAAATTTGACGTTATGTAATAGCAAGAATGACACGCTAGGTCACTTAAGACTGAGTCAAGCATATTATCTCTAAAATGGAAGCGGGCATTTATTGAGATGACTTGTTTATGACATATTCTTCTGTTTTAAGTGTGTTAAGTTTCGCGTTCTACTTTGTTCGCCGTACGATATCAAAGACGGCTTGGAATACTCTCACATTTTTACACATACCTATATGTTGAAAAAGAATCGCTGCTCAGTCGCACCTGACAGAACAAAGTGTTCGACTTTTAAACGCTAAACAATGTAAATCAATTTTTATCATTCTAAAGTGGATTTCAATCATGTGATATATTTTTTTCAATTACGTCTGATCATGTGCAAATCAATATTATATAATAGATATTGTTTAATATTATATATGTAAACATGTACTGTTAAATATAAGAGACAATGAATGTCTATTATGTTTAATCATGAGGCGTTCTAAACATCGTAATTTGGCTTTAATATGAAAATAAATATAAAACTTCTCTATTATGTTGGTTCTATGCTTTTGGTTCACATTTGTCATCTTTAGAGAGGTTAGAGGAACGTTAACATAAAAACATCCACCATCAAAGACGATTTTATCTTGTGTTGACATAAAACTTTGCTAAGCAACAATAACAGTTACCAAAAATAGCAAACGCACATAATAAATTTGTAATGCGGTTCTATGATGTCACAGCGTGAGAGCTTGAAATGATAAAAGAACCATATATTTAAATGCAATGTAATATGTTATGACCAGATTTAAACGTGATTTTATTAAGCGTGGTTTGTTTGGATTTAATGTAGATAGTGAATTTTTTTATGTTAACGTCCTTGTAACCTCTCTGAAGATGGCTCATGTGAGCCGAAAGCTAAGAATCAACTTAATAAAAATTATCTAAATGTTGGAGAATTTATATATTCTTAACTTCACCTGAAATTAAAGCCAAAATACGATGTTTATTACGGCTCATGATTAAACATAATAGACATTCATTGTCTCATATATTTAACAGTATATGCTTATAAAATTATCTGCTGCCTCGATACATTATATTTATGTATATATATATATATATATATATATACCTTCAATATTTGAAGGCAATAAATAAGCAGTTGTTTAAAAATAATCCTGTAATTTGACACTAAATCTTCAATAGTGAAGGTGAGTACATTATCTTGTTAAATCTAATATATCGCATTTTATTAAAAAAACTATTACAAAATTGCAGATACGTTCGATAAGCAACATCATCGTTTGTGCCGAGAACTATGTAAGTGTCAGCAGTAAAATAAATTCTGCAACTGCATTTGTTTGTAAAAGAGAAAATTTCATATTGTTCGAGTATATACAAAACTAAAATATAGTCTATAATCCTTTTTATCTTCAGACTTCTACTTTAAATATAGTGAAATATTTTACTGAAAAATAAAGCAAAAATACTGAGGTAAATTACTTTTTTTGACTGTGGTTTTGTAAGATGCCAGCTATTTTTGTGTGAACATGTCATTAGATTCAGCAATTGTTAAAAAGTTATTTTCGTGTTTATTTCCTGCTTTGGTATCGATTTGGTTTTGTTTGTTTTAAGGCATATTAACCTCAATGGGTTATTTAATTCCGAGAAAAGTTTTATAGTAGATTTGTATGAAGAGAATACATATCCGTTGTAAAAAAAAGTGTGTAGATCAGCTTTCTTTGACGTAATTTTCTAAAGTGATTTTCCTTGAGTGTCAGATGTATTGCTGGAATATATTTTCCCCCATAAATTTATTACTGGTAATAATTATTCAGTCAAAAATATGTAGCTGGTAACATATTTTCTTTCAAAAATAGTTTGCTGGTAACATTATTTTCCGTTTAAAAATGTATTAGCGGCAACAATTTTCCTTCATAAATTATACTACAAAAAAAAATATGAATCGGGGTACGGAACCAGATAGCAAAAGATAGGGTCAAATATTTATATTTTCTCATTCAATATTTTCTTTAATACTCACATAATCTTAATATATTTGTTTTAAATCTTAGTCTGCTGTAATCATTTTTAATTTTTAATACACATTTTTTGCTCTTCATTTGTATTTAGTTTCTGGAATGCAGACTGTAAACATTTACGCTCATAAAAATTTCCAAGCTAAAATTGTAAAAAATGAAAACGATTTTTAAAAATTTAATAATGGAATTAATGCCAGTAATAGTTTATGACAATTTATACAGCACACCTTAGTCACATTTTCATAGAATAAGCCCAAATATATAATTTAGTCTTCTTCCACGTTTGCACCTCCAGCAAATATTGAAGTTTTTTTAAGTTTACATATCTCTCTCTATAGCAACGTGAAAGAATCAGAATTAATCAGCGAAGTGGGAAAATAAAAAGTTGAACGGATCATTAAAGTTGAAAGCAGCTGTTTTTAAAACCAGTAATGTTTAAATTACACATTCCCATAGCTTTGGAGATTTATTCGATAAAAAATTTTCTTTGTATATGTAGAACATTATCCAATATGGTGTATTTTCAGTAAAATTCTTAGTGTGCGTAGCCATTACCAACTTTGGAATATGTATATCCCTGAATCTTTTTTTATTGAAGTATGGAATTCGTTAAATTCAACAATACAGAGGAGGAATTATAGCTCCACAGAGACCAAGTGTATAACATTTTACGAGAAACAATTCCCGTCTGATAAACAAAGGGTACGTTAATGCTGAATTTTGCATTTATTGCAGGTCAAAATGTCGCGTTGTATTTGAATGCAAAACATGATGATTATATTTCAATCCTTATGGCTTCGCCTGTGGGAAAGAGATTTATGATAGCGTTCCATGATTTTTTCTTTAATACATGTGGTGATTGGTTCGGCCTAATTTCGAAAGGTGACTTCGGCTTTGCAGTAGAATCTGGAGAATAAATTTGAATTAAGGCTAGTTTTATGATTATGACTTTTACTTTCCGCAATACAGATTCTGCATTTGTCTTCAGAAAAGGAAGGCACATCAAGGAAACCAAAAATACATATCTATAAAGCTTTTATGCTGACAACTCTTCTTTATGGCCGTGAAACTTTGGTAATTTCTTAGCTCAACCTATACATTCTAGAATTACAGCTTCTACACCATACGTAATGTTCATAAGAAAAACTTCATTGGCGAAACAAATATCCTCGAGGTTTTTAGTGTTTTCAACAATAGAGTTTTTCAGTGGTTGGTAGGCCATTTGTCGTAGCCAGAAGACGAGCCTCTATGACAAATCCTACACTTCATTAAAATGACCAGTGACAGTCAACAAAAAGACATTACTGAAAAAAAATTTTTTTTTCACTACATTTAACAGTTTCATTTTATTCGATCAAAATGTATTACTCATTCAATAAATCAATTGGTGTATTATTCTATAGATTTAATCAATATTTAGATAGACGGATTGTTGATTAATGTTATGTCGGATAAAACATTAAAGCTAAATTTTCGAAAATCAGATATCTCTCTTTGCATATCACAGTCTTTTATATATATATATATATATATATATATATATACATGTATAAAACTTACGCATATGTATGTTTCATTTCACGACTGAGAATCTTTTAAGATATTTAAAATTGTTTTCCTTTTTTTGTATGTTTTATTCTTTTTCTGGGTATACATGCATAGAAATTGTCCTATTGCTTTGTATACCAGAGCGCTTTCGGTTATTTTACCAATAATCAAGTGTGTTTTTTATTAGTTAATTCATACTGAAAGTTTAGATATTTTGTATTTCCCTAAGTCTGGATACATACATAGTAATCTACTTATTTAGTTCGAAATAAATTTAAATAAAATAATGTTTTGATAATATTCTGAATATTTATCTATTGCTTCACTGAAATCACTTTCATTCTAGAATAATACTGCCTCATATTCAGATTTCATTCCCCTCTCCGCTTATCGTAAACCCTCTGAACATTAAACTAATAAAATATCAACACATCCACACTTATTATCAAGAACCTTTAATTCAGCACCCTAGTGTTTTGTAGGATGTGCGCTGTGGTACAGTGGATATCGGCTCGGAACGAGAAGCCGGGGAGCCGAGTTCGAATTCCAGTTGAATCCATTTTTGTCATTTACGCGCAAATACCATTGGGAAATGTATTATTCCGTCTCTTCCTTCCAGTTATGGGTTAAATAGCAGGACAGATTGGGTTCTATAGCCTTGGTCGTCAACCAGTCTACCGCAGAAAGCAATGGCAACCTACTGCGGGATAATCTTCTGCCCAGTCAGTCATGTCTCAAAAAGAGACATGATCGCCCAAGCGTATATCACGTATGGCACTTAACTGACTGGGTGTTTTGTAATTTAAATTTATTGGATGCATATTATATTGATTTTCCTCAGATTGAGAAAGGCTTCATATATGTAAAATTGTCTTACATCTTCTAGTTTGGCTAAGACACAGAGTCGCTCGTTAGAGCACTATAAATCTGTGGAATTTGTTAAGCGATATCTTATATAATAGTATACTGTCAACATCAAATTTTTCGACACTAATTATATCTTTTATATATATATATATTTTTTTTTTGTGGTGATACTATGATTTTGTAAACCATTGTAACAACTATTATAATATATATATATATATATATATATATATATATATATATATTGTAATAGTTGTTACAATGGTTTATAAAATCATAGTATCACCACAAAAAATTTTCATGTTTCGGATCACAACGTCTCATCTTCGCGTGATATATGGAATTATATATATATATATATATATATATATATATATATATTGTGTATGTGCGTGTGCAAAGAACGGTATTTATTTCATATATTAATGAGACAGATTATTATTCCAACCTTATTTTAGTGGATAATCGTATAAAAGAATAACGTATAAATAATATATATATTTGTGTATGTATGTATGTATGATTTATTTTATGCAACTTCAGATGTTAATCGTAATTCATATACTTGCTTAGAATAGTTATCAAATTTTGTTTTCAAAATTTTTCATTACGACTATCGGCCTGTGCACTCTACAATATTTAATGAAAATTGTTTCTTCTATAGGGATTGATCAAATGTCTTCATTCTTCTTGTCAAGTACGTAGATCAATAGACATAATGCAAACTCCGAAAACACGTGTGTGTGTGTGTGCTTGTCAGCTGCTTATTGTGCGTGTTACTTCATTTTTTTCTCATATTTCTTTTTGAAAATTAACGTTCTTTAACATTTGTTCTTACTTGGGCATCATGAATAAGCGGTCGCATACTCCTACGCATATATAAAAAAAACATTTAAAGATTTCGTTTCCCTAGTGATTCAAAAACCATCCTTACCTCTCCTCTTACTATAAACACTCTCAGAATCATGCAGGCCTGAACCATTTAGTTAAATATAACCACTCAGTAAGTCACTATCTCTTCGATGTTTCCCTCAATCTAAATGAGATTATGCACATGAATCATCGATGGAAATGATAAAAGATTTAAAGAAAAATATAAAAGTAATCACTAAATACACTAAACTGAATTACAGGCGTCGATAGTCGACATTTTAAATCGTCAGCTCTAAACAAATAATAAGTCATATATAAAGAAGTGGATGCCGATATAGGAACGACTGTCAACAAATTATACGCAACACTAACCCTGATGGAATTTTAGCTTCATTAAGCTTTCAAAGCTCCGCTACCGGAACCACTCAAAATACGTGACACTGAATAACAACTTCTATTGCAATAATCTCAGTTGCTTTCCAACCGGGAGCCTGGGAAAGGAGGGAGATAATCGACAAAGTCATTTATGACCAACAAATTATTTGGCTTTTTCGAATAGAGTGCATATGGGATACAACTAGGGGCTAAATCTTTTTGCGTAGTTACTCCTGATTTCGCTTTGTTTAGTAGAGCAAATGTTTTCCTAGAGTGTATTCTTTTAAATATAGTTTAACTTCACCTTTTTGGCACATGTTTTTATAAACGTAGGTGGAAATAGCTCTTCAGAATTTTCTTTATTTGCTTAAAGTAAATTTTGGTTTTAACACCCTTTCCTCTGATTTTGGTCTCCATGCAGCCAATCTTGTTTCAGTATTTAACGCCCGGTTTCCATCTGATACTCTTGTCTTCTCTATGTCATATGAGTGTTAAAATCACGTAGTCATATTTCCTTGTTATATCTCCCATTAATAATAATTATCACTTTCCGATTATTATTATTATTATTATTCGTCTTTCCTGTTTTCCCCTGTGAGTTCTTTCTTGCTTTTACAATCCTACGATTTCTGCTTTCCTCATTTCCTTTGTGAGTTAAAGTCTCTTGTAGTTCTTTACCCTTTATATATCTCAATAATTTCAATGATAAATTTGCTGTTTTTATTATAACAGTTTTCGTCCTGTTTTTTCAAGAGTTCCGTTTTATTCATTTGTATTATCTATGTTTTGCATATCTACTCTTTGCGGTTTGCTACCAATATATGTTCTTACATGTAAATGCGTTGTCAATAAAGGAAAAAGACAGTGCAAATTATGAGAATATTTAGGATAAAAAACGGTTAAAGCTAAAAAATTTAAGATCGTGTTCAGAGATCCAACCTAATTTTGAGAAGGAAACACCTGTGTGGGACGATGTTCTTAACCATGAATACGATGGGAATGATAATGACTTTAAATCGTACCAGGCTTAGAAGATACCTACTGGGAAATTGGTATTGGTGGCTCTGTAAAATCCATCATCGTCTATAGAATGACGGGGAAAAAGCGCAGGGACATAAGATTAGATGTTAATTTTAAACTTTAATAATTTGCAAGCATTTGGACGCAAAGGGAGAAAACGCTATGAATAACAGATCTGTATAAAAGCCGATGACAATGATAGAGAACAGAGACAAGACTAAAATACAGGAATCTTTCAAATCTGCTGAAAGTGTATTGACATCACTTCTGTTAGGGTTTAATAACTGACACTAGCAAGAATCTGATAGCAAACATGAATCGTTTAAATAGAGATAAGTTTGATTCAGCCAGAAAATAAATTTCATTTCTCCATTTATTTTATTCAGTCGCAAGGTTCGAAACGCGTAACATCCATCTTTCTTTCAATCTATACACACCCAAATGAGCCTGGCACCCGCCTGTGGTTGATCTGTTTAACGGAAATTCTGGCTGACTTTATCAGCAGATAGTCAACAGACAGACCGGAAAGTTTCGGTCATTCGTCTTGAAATGACCAAGCTTTCGTGAATAACGGTTGGCATTTGTACAGCCAGTGGCAAAGCAGTCGATATTGCCGCCAAATTGAAATAAATATCGAACGGAAAACAAATAATTGTCGATATTTTTTGCGTATTAATCCCCTGGTATTGTAAATGATCTTAACATCTCACTTGCTATCTTTTATTCTAAGTTTAAGCAGTAACTGTGATCTTTTCCGTTCATAGTAAATTAAAATATTACAATAACTGTTATTACATAAATTCCGATGCATTATTTGGGAATATCGTGAAATAGTTTTCGTTCGCCTTCTCTAGATGAATCATATGAACAAGGCTAGCACACCCAGTACACCACAATTACTTACGCAAAACTTGATGTTTCCAAAGAGTTCCGTCTAAAACTTTCCATCACAAGGCTGGGTTCAACCTTTGGTATATTTTCATCCACTTTCCAAGTGGGTAATATAGCTTCTGCAGAGCTATACCTTCAAGACAAAATCGACCCCGGCGAGATTCGAACCTGGGTATCATGGTGAGAAAGCAAAAATTCTAACGACACAGTCACGTGCTCATGTCAGATACTCTCGATACGTTATAAATTGGGTTCGGTCAATTTGTTTAGGCTTGCGTTTATGTGTATACCTGAGTGCGTTTGTTTTCTTGCGTTCAACTTGTATATCTATTTGTCCGAGTTTGTTCAATATTAATGGATTTTCACGCGGCATTTAAATCAACTAATGATTACAGTTCCAGTAGTTAATGGGGGAAGTTTGCAAACCTCAGAGTCGACTATTTTATTTTCTCATTTTCGTTTATTTCATCAATCGTTTTATGAGAAAAAGGTTCTGATTGTAGCGGTCAATATATTCAGACAAAAATAAACATCATCTGGCTTTCTCATAATAACACAAATACATACAAATTCAAACCAGCAAGTAATCAAAATCAAACACTTGCCTTGCAAATATTGTCTGGTCTAATCATTTGAATGCGTTCATTATCCTTACCGTCGAGAGAATTCTCGATTACGCTCCAACTTAGACTACACGAACATTGTATTCCCAGAAGTATATCAGTTGAAACGACTTTTCGGGCGGTTATAACTGGAGCGAAAATGAGACATAAAACGTTTAGTGAACAAAATAAAGGAAACATTTTATTTCATTTAACATAAATTCAGATTATTAGATTTTTATTTTTCACTCTTAATGTAGTGTTTCTCCAGCTAGAGTCTATGGCATTCAAAAATTTGATGTAAAAATGTCGCTAAATTGAGTGAAATAAAACCTTTATTAAAACCTGAAGCACTTTTATTAAATAAAAACGCAAACGTTTTCGGTGTGTTTGTTTTACTGTGTTCCTATTATAAATTTCATATTTGAAGACAATTAAATTTAGTAAAATCATATTTTTTTTTACAATTCTGAAAAGCTCTTTCTATCCTTCTCTCTCAATCACACAAACACACTCACACCCCATATATATATATATATATATATATATAAAGTTTGTAATTTGCTTAAAGCATTGTGTAGAATAAGTGTATGGGTAGGTTTTGAAGGCTACGCAATGCATTTAGTAAAATAAAGGAAGGTAAACAATGTGTTGGGTACTACCTATTTATTATTCATTAATATTTCAAGATCAAAATCTCTTCTTCAGAATGGTAAGAGAGCTTTTTTTCACGTCCGTTCTTGAACAGTGACTTTCAATGAATAGTTATCCTTCGCTGCTGTCATTAATTGTAGTGTGTGTGTGAACCTGTAATTGTGTTTGTCCATGTACGTGTGAGTGTGTTTATGGTTTATGTACGTGTACGTTAATATCTCTCTTCTTCGCCTGTCTTCTCTTAGATCTTAATACCCACAATACATTTTCCTAATCCTTCCTCTTTGTTAAACACCAAACGCCGGATCAACAAAGACTTTATATGATCATACTTGTTTTTTACTGTTAAACCGGACGCTTTTTTCTGAACCATTCGCCATGTTTCTTTAGACCCTCTCTTTCTCACCCGTTTTCCCCTTTTACAATCCCCAATTCCGATTTCTCATTTTCTCTAATCACTTTACCTCGCACAGAAAAAATTACCAATATAAGGAAGATAATTTTATATCATCCTTCAAAAAATAGCGTTTCTACCTGATGAGGCATTGTAATTTTAATGTCGAAAAAAAGGTGCACTTTGTAGTAGATTGTAAATTGTACATGTTCCATACCACAATTTTTAATAAACATTCATATCTCTATTTATATATTGAACACTGTTTCAAATTAATGTTTTGAATGTTGTTAATATATTCTGTGTTAATTATTCACTTGGACACATATATATATAATATATATATATATATATATATATATATATCAAGGCCGGAAATGGCGAGGCTAACACAACAAGATTTTATTATGAGCAAGATTTGTATACAAAGCTCAACAGATGTTAATCATAGCAATATGATATTTATAAAGGAAAACTCGACACATTGTTTAGAGTGGTTATAAATTATAATTAATTTGTATGAAATACATTAGCTCTTTTAATCAGACCATACCATATCTATTCCATTCGGTACAAATATTTTCCAGGATTAAACGTTTTTTAATATGTAGATCAAGTAACAGGATCCAGAACAGAGAAATATATATATATATATATATATATAGACAGAGAGAGAGGGAGAGAGAGATAGAGAGATAGAGAGAGATACATATATATATGCACACATATAAATATATGCACATATACATATGTATGTATATATATATATATATATATGCACTCAAACACAGACAAGCATAAAGAAACTTGCACACATATACGCAAGCACACATATACGCAAGCACACAAATGTTCACATAAAGCGCGCACATAATATATTTATTTTTTAAGATGGAAGTTTTTGCGATTAATAGTAAAAAGGAAAATTTTAGAAGTATGTTATAGTATGAAGTCCTATAAAATCATATTAAAGAAATTTTAAAAACGCGATATAGGAAATTTGTCAAAGCATTTTTCAAAACAAATCAGCTTATTCAAATTTTGATTGGTTTTCTTAATTGAACGAAACAGAGTTAGAGAAAAGTCAACAAAAGTGTTAACATTCACTGTAACAATACTAAAAAAATATGAGGATTTCAAAAAAATTATACTTTATCAAATTTCAAATCATGTGATTATTTTTCTTGCGGAAAGTTGAGATGAGTTATGGAAAAAAAACGAAATACTTATTTGACCTGAGTGAAATGTGTTACTTTTTATTTAATAATAATAATTATTATAGTTTGAGCTTGAGTTAATATAGAGAAATAGATGGCTGGCTATTCATAAACGAAAAGCGATCAAACGCAAAAATACGATGGAATATTTTATGGAATGCTTTTGCCAACTAATGATACCACCAAACTTAAAACTGTTGTATATAATTTTACATTACATGTGGGCCCATTAGTTCGTCATTTTCAACTCGGCCATTGTGTCTAGCAGCTCAATAAATGGTTTACGGTTTTGTTTTGAGATATCTATGATTGAACGATCTATGTCTCTATGGATTGGCTGTTAATATCTATGCGACCACGGCTCAACAACAAGAAACGTTTGTGGGATCTGTGCATTCAGCGGCCAGAAATTCTCTTCTACTCCATTCAACTACATTTCTTGATGATCTAGTCAAGTTATATCTGGAGAGAACACAAAATATGTGGTGATTCAACTTTCCTCAAAAACACTAATCTCCTGTTCAGAGGCCTTGCTGCCTTATTTTTCAACGCTATACCCAAAGATGTAATAATAATGAAATAATACATTGAATCATTGTCTCCTTCACTTTTTAAATCATATTGCTTAATCTACTTTGCAGGATAATGGTAATGTTCAGGCTACTGAATTTTAATATTTAGCTAACTACATCTCGAAGAAACAGAATATCATAAACTGATGATTCAAATAACACCAGCATCCTAGTTTATTATATGATAATTAAAATTATGCCATTTATTAATTATTAAGAGTGATCAATAATATTTGTTTATCAACGTGTATTTAAAAGAAAAGTTATGAAAGAAAAATTAAAGTCCTCTGAACATTTCAAATATTCTAGCCGTCAGACGGTAATAATTGTTTTGTATAATGAAAAAACAAAACAAACAGCTCACTGAAACATGCGTATCAATTAAATGTGATAATGTGAGTAATAAAGATCTGTCGATTTAATAAATAAAACAAATCAATAGAATGTATAACTTTTTCTGTCTTCCCACATCCATAAATAACAAACATATATTTTCTTATATCCAAATAAAGATCATTTTTACAACAGTGATCTAACATTGCCTGATAACGATGTAAAAATCTTTAAACATAGACATTTCAGTGTCGCAATGTGAACTATACTAATTTCAAAAATTTTTAAATTTCATTCCACACACACACACAGAAATATATATTTAGAAATCAATATCTCTTTTATGAACGTTTCGTTAAAAATGACAGACAAGATACTATGTTTAATGTTTTTAGATATTTTTGTTTGTGATCATATATTTGTTTTCCTTTTGAACATGGGTTGAAATGAGTATCAAGGATAAAATGAGCAGGGTCTAACGGGTGAAATTAGTAAAATAACAAATGTCCATATATTTTCTCTGTAGAACTCAATGAAACTATAAAGACTCTGTTTTTTCACTTTTCCATACACATTTTAAAATATTAGACCTTATATTGTACAGAAATCGGCCAAATATTTTATTGCTGAAATTTTCGTCATCAAAGTTTTGCTTTTAAATGAGTATATATTTTGTTTTGTGTATGTATGTGTGTACAGTCATACGAATGTTTTATATTTCAAAACCAGTGATCACATTGTGGTCGGGTTCAATTGATATTGTTGAGCACTGAAGAAATAAAACATTCAGAAACAATATGTTAAAATCAAAATTATCTTCTGAAAAGACAAAAATATAGAAGAGTATATGAAACAAATACGTAAAATTATTAACCCTAGTCCATTGTCTGTTATTTTAAACCCAATTATATATATATATATATGAATAATATGGAGACATTTTTCACTTAAGTGGAAAGAGTTGAGCCGACTTAAGTATTCCAAGAAGGCACAATTATAATGTTCTCACTTTTCAGGGTATTTTTTTTTGTTTTCATCAGTTGGATGAAGGAAAAACCCTAAAGAGTGAGGACATTATAATGATGCCTTCAAGAATCTTTGAAGATGACATCATTGTCCTCAGTTAAGTGACAATCTTGTCAACAATAATCTTATTAACGCTGTATCGGTATCCTGATATCAAGCATTTTACGACAACAACCTAATAGCCAAAATGTCTTTTTATCATTTAACCACAGAAGAAAAAAGAATTTTACTACTAAGCAGCGTCACCACTTAAAATACATATTCATATATAACAAAAAATAGTTTTAAAATATGATATATTTATGGGATAAGATTATCAAAATCAGAACAATAAAATCTCTCTGTGCTTCATGATAGGTTATTTTTATTGCTTTGTAATATACATAATCATATGAAATACTGATATGGACGTTGGGGAAAATACCCAGCGACTATAGCTTGTTTCATTCTTAAACTCTATTTTCTTTTTCTTTTCTTTTTTTGCGCTAGAGCCAAAAAGGAAACCCCCATGTCCTTTCATATTTGTCAAAATATATTCATGTAAGATATCAGCTATGAGTAGACTCCTCATATTTTGACCATTATTTTCAATCCTAAAACCTCGAAAACATAAGTAATAATGCATGTTAGAAAGCAAATAAAAATAACGTATCATTAAGCACAAAGAGATGTTGCAAGTTCATTATGGAAAGAAATGAAATAGATTACAAACGGTAACAAATAAATAACATGAATAAATAAAACTCTTGCTAATCTTGAATTTTTGTTGTCTTGTTCCAACCACTAACATCAAGATGATGCTTGAGTTCAAATTATATCAAGAAAATCAAAAATTATTTTAAGATAATACTTTTAGAAAAATATGCAAACAATCTCGAGGAATCAATTATTTTTTAGTTGAGCTAAGTTTAGTTCTTGTTGACAGTCTAGTATCAATTAGAAAAGACATGAAGAGCAAGCTTTTATGTCCAATTACGAGTCGATATAATATTTGTATCCAGACATTCTCAAGTAGCCTCAGCATGCTTCAAGATATTATAGGTAAATAATAAAAGAATATCCAACAACAAATACGAATTTATAGTTTCTTAAAATAAAATACACTGGTTTCCTTGAATAATAATAATATTAATGGTAACAATAATATCTAACACAGTTGTTTAAAAATTCTAACGCATGTATATACGACTAAGCACACACGCAGGCACACATATATACATATATGAAAACGATATGGCATATCATTTTTTATATATTATTTTAGAAATGAAAAGTATAACAAATTGGAAAACTTTATCGAGTTTTGCTTTAGTAATATACTCACCCATATATATATATATATATATATATATATATAATCTTTTCAATCCAAGCAAAAAATAAAGCCACTGATGAGCACTGGGTACATAGGATATCGAAAAAGAAAGAGGGATAATTTTCAGGGATTGTAAGAAAATAGACAAGACAAGGATGAAAATACCGGTACGAGAAGAGTTATGTGCGAGTAAAGCGAAAAAGAAAGAACAACAAAAAACTACAGGAATGTCGGGGAAAAGAAAAGAGAAAGAGTGAAGTCAAGGAGATAAGAGACGGCAATTGACATTTCTCATAAACTCTTCGAGATTGTAGCTGTCAGAAAAGCAAGTATATAAAAGGAAGTTCCTCGGTTGGAAAAAGCGATAAGAAAGCTGCCGGGGTAGAATTAGATTATGTTGACTGTGAAAGGTAAAACCTAGTTGCCAGTCTAGTAGCTTGAGTAAATTCGTGTATAGGGACACCAGGGAAATAAGATCATCGAAGGGGAACCCGTGAAAGCATTTGTACAAGAAGCAGCGAGAAACCATATCCCGACGGTGAGAAAGAGACTGGAATCAAGCTGCTAGATAGTGATCGATTACATGACATTTGAATTTTATTGAGAACCCTGAAATGAATCTGAGAACCCTGAAATGAATTGCAGGGGCGGCCGACCAGATATGATAACTATTCAATACACGGCCAAATGGTATATTTGTAAATGTGCAAGATGGATTCTGAAAAGAAAAAATTCCCAGCTCGTCATAGAGACCCAACCTTCCTAAAAGTAGATTGAATCAATGTAGACGTTCAATCTGAGTTCGGCTGAATGTGTGTGGCAAAGAAGTCGCAATGTATTTCTTTCATGGAGTCTAGAATCATCCCTGCTGATAATGGGAATAAAAGGTTTTCTATGGTGTTAAAAAGGTAGCAGCTTATTTAGGAAACATTAAACTTTACGAGTCATTTCTTACCCAAGTCTACCAGATATTAGATGTCCATTTCAAGACTTTCAGCAATGTTTCGTTAGTCTGCATTGGCAGATGTCTTAATGAAGCGAGAGAAAATGGTGATGTCGTCAGCGTAAAGGCTTATTTGGAATCTGTTTACAACAATGAAATCGTAAATGAAGATCAGGAAATCATCGGACATAAAACCAAGTCTTTAGGGACACCCGCCTTAGTACGATAGAATCTGAAATCTTGCTCTCATTAGGCGATACGATAGAAACGATTGCATTACTTCGAACAAACGTCCAGTTGTACCATATTCCTCTAGCTAGCGCAGAAAGCAGCATATCAAACTCCATATACAGTACAACAGCTCGAACTTTGCCGTTCGTATCGAGTGCACTTTATATGTAACCGGTGATTGTAGATCTGACGGAGCTAAAGCTATACTGTTTGTCGGAGAATATGAAGTGGAGTGTGTGACGTAGAACCACTCCATCTTGTACAATAGCCTCTAACACTTTGCCAAACATCGACTGGTGTCTGACAAGGCTGTAAATAGAGGGGTCTGAGTTAGTTATTTAAGTCAGGGATTTCACAGGTTCAATTCTAGCAAGCAAGAAGCAGGGGCGCGTTCAATGGCACATTTCTCCGAAACGATGATTGACATTCTGTCATATCTACTCATTTTATGGTGGTCAAATATTAAAATACTGTTAGAGACCAGCACGAGGTTTACGGTACTCATTTGAGCCTCTGCTATAGGTGAGAAATTGGGTGTGGGTAATACAGACGAGTAAATCAAACACCGTGGGAGAGGATTTTTGCTTTAATAAGCTTGACGAAGACACAGTTCATCACGTTTAATTCACATGGCTTAATTATAACCGGGTGTTCTCTCTACCATCAATATCCAAAAAGTAACATGAGTGTGTGAGAGAAAGGGAAAAGATTACCTAAACAGTAATGAACTATGCTTTATGAGTAGGTTACCAAGTTAGGGCGACAACTCTTCCTAGCGGCACGAGTTTAAAAGAGAAAAAGATCGGATCGCGATTTATATTTCCCGCGTCTAAGGTGGTAACGTGAAACAGGCGTAACGTTCTGAGATTTTTGTGCATACACACACACACACACACATATATTTATATATTTATAGATATACTTGTTCAAAAATTACTTTTAGTAGATAGTCTTAATTTTTCAAATTATATACTATATTTACTACCGACCTGAATAATCAAGACATCTTTTTAAGAAAATATACATCCTACGGCAGGAATCAAACTTGCAGAGGACGCATATTTTATTAACAAGATTTCTCAACTTTTTGGCCTGTAGATATATTTATATATATTGTTATATTAAAAACGAAACAAATACGAGCATCCGTAAAAATTAATGTTTAAACAAAGAAATTATATATATACATAAGAGAGAGTAGGTGCCACGCTAATGGAATCAACTGAATATTTGGAGTTACAATTTACCTTCAAGTTTGCTGAGTATCTCTGACATATCTATGTGAGGTACTTTGTCGAACACTTTCATGTAGTCTATAAAACACGTCCTTTTGTATTTGTATTTCGTTTTCGATAACTTTCTTGAGCATAAATATCGCGTTTTTTGTTCTGTTATAATATATATTGTTGAACATCTGTTCGGCTCATAGTATCTTCAACATCCTTCCTGTAATCTCCATTCATTTTTTTTTATAATCTCTTCATCTTTGGTGAGATTATACATTACTTGGCATACAGCCATACATTTGTCTAACACATTTGTATTATGTCTTTGGTCATACCAATAGCATTTCAGATCACAATGTCGCACTGTAAAAAAAATGAATGTAGATTACAGAAGGATGTTTAAGATACTATAAGCCGAACATGTGTTCATCAATGAGATTTGGGAGAGAATGGAAACAAGAAGGTAAGACACAAACGTATATATATTTATATTTGTTATCCTCATACACGACTTATTCGCTGTATCACAGATTATCAGTTTGGACAGACGTCCACTTGTTTTCAGCCAGGATAGAAACTGAACCAATATGTTGTCAGTTGGAGTCCCTTCTCCCTAAGCCATAGGCGCATGGAATGGTCGAAAAGGAAATTTTAGCGTGCTATATATATATGCGGTGTATACACACGCCATTCACCGGAAGAACTTAATTCGTTACTGAAGAGTAATGCCTAAATCGCAGAAGTGGTAAATGTTTTTCAATTTTTCCTCGCTAGGAATCGCAATTCGTAATCAAAGCACAATATAACAGTCATCCATATACAAGCCTGTTTCACTGTGTCACAGTTCATCAGTGTGGCTAGACAACTACTTGTTTCCAGCCGGCATCGAAACTCGAGACTGGGAATTTTTAAATTTCTGGGGCGCATAATGAGGAATAAAAACTTAAAAAATCTGACGCCAACAGAGTCGATAGAAGAAAAGAGCGACAAGGGAAAGCAGCGCTTGACATACTTAATGGGCTTAAATAAATGAATGAGAGTGTTTTAAAAAATAATAGAAAAAACAAACTTATTAAAAACTGCAAGGCACGGAAGGGTGTGAGGCAATGAATGCCTACGTCTTGAATGAACACGGGCCACAAGAAAAAGAAATTATTTCTTCGCATGCTATATACTGTTTGAGATCGGCTATCATGACCCTTCTCGGCCTCTTGTTTTTTCTTTTTTTCGGTTTTACTAAAATACTTTATCCTTATTCTATCGTCCATTAAAATAAATTCACAAAACAAGTTAGTTGCTTCATCTATACCTCCGTTTTTCTTGCCTTCCTTAAGGCCTCGCAGTGTTAATTCTACTCTTCCGATTGTATCACACAAGAATCATCTCGATCTTTGTGTATGTTAAAAGAACAGATATTCAGCATTCATATGTAGAAATTCACTTTTGTCACTTAAAATTCAATATTCTTCTATAAGAAAAAATATTGAAAACACACAGCCCTAAAAGCACTTATATAGCAGTTTCATCATCATTTATCCATTACACCCAATGGTTCATAGCGCAGCAACTTTTTGTTGCTGTTTCTGTAACAAACACTTTTCTACGGGACAGGTTTGTTAACCCTGCACCCAACCCCAAAACCTCGAGGACCGGTGGACCATTCTTTGTCTTTACTTTTACAGCACATGATATTCCCAAATTGACACCCATTTCAGTACTGGCCAGGCTCGATGTTGCTTAAGTTCAGTGATCGAACGGGGACCGGTGAATTCAACATTGATATAGCGGTAAGATTTTAGACCCCTTATAATTTTGATGATTGTATATAACATAATAAATTCTCAGTAATTAATTTGACATTATAGGCTTATGGCTATGTCACTTTTACACCTCAATTCATGCACAACCACTTAAGATAAGCAACCTCAAGCGTATTTAATATCTAGATGGGTGAAATTTGAGAAATCCAGTGGCAGGAAACTGGGATGCGCGAGTGGTATAATGAATAACGTCTCGGAAATTGTAAAGCCGTGTTCCCATGACATGAATTATTGTTTTATTCTTGCGCACCTTTGAGAAAAATATCAATCCACCTCTTCTCTTACAGCCAGATATAGGTTAATTAGCAAAACTTGAATCCCTAAAACATTTTTATCTTCAAAAATTAAAAAAATTTTTTCTAGCTCGTCTATTGAACAGGTCAACAGGCTCATCCCTTGCTTCCTGTTTAGGATGCGGTTTCCGGTTTTTTCTTTTCCAATCTTTTCACACCTATGTAGCCCCCTGCACATCAGTGACGTTACCGCCTTGCTCGGGGTGATATGATTATTAAAAAAAGCTTTAAATAACATTCAAATGGTTGAGAAGCTATAAAAACGAAACCAATAAATCTTTAACATTATCTGGACTCTCTCTTTTATTCGTTCGGGGATTCAACACTTCCAAATATTTTTCTTATTTCTACTTCATTAGGTTTGACATCTTTTTATACTTACTTCGCTGATGAATTTCACTCTGAGTTGTATAGTTTTGTACTTACGTCTTATCGTTATAAATGTGTTCATTCTGTATATGTACTAGCAAACATGATCGCTCTTTGGGTTAACCTAATATAACTATGGATGTCATTAATTTTTATAGTTTTATTTACAATTTATTTTCAACTGGGTAATAACCATTCCTACATTCAGCGCATGTGTATATTGCAGTGTGCTATTTATGTTTGTTTTATGGTGCCTTATCTATAGGAATAGGCTCTTCCTCGGTCAATATAATACTAACTACATGACTTCCGAAAAGACATTTGTGACGTAGTCTAGAGACAGTCGAGACGCAGCATAACTATACGGTTCAGACTTATACTTTTATTTGCTGATTACTAACACTTATTGTTGTATATATTGTTCTGTTATTTTAATGCACTGTTTGACCCTACCTTCTTATTCCTGTGTTTTACTTCCGGGCCCTAACAGGACACAACAACTTAGCAACGAAGAAACAGTTTTAGATGTTGAAACAATTACTTATTTACTCTGTACACATTAATTTAATTCTGTCTGCGATTATTACGTCCTCCAGGTTCATACTTAGCTATTCTAAATTTTTATTATTCCCTTCCTACATTTACAAGTAAATTCACTTTGATAATAATAACATGTACATATATTTCAATTTGATTGATATTTCTCATGTTATAGTGTGCTTTAAAATTTATCTATTTATTATTCTGGGCTTTCTAACGTAGGGGCGTTTACTACTGGATATATTGAATATATTTGCTTTTAGTTTGAATATGGAATGCCTGTCTTGTTGATGTCAGTATCGCAAAACGCATTTCCTCTTGTCGCTCATTACATCCTCCGTCTACAAATATAATTCTACGATTATAGGCTGTAAGATTCAATTTTTTTCCATTTAGTTTCTCATGTACATGGATGTTGATGTTCAGTGTTTCCATTTCCGATTTGACATTTTACAAGATTCCTTATTGGCACAATGTCTTAACGTTCTTTTTACTGGTTACCATTTTGGCATGTGTCTATTTCAACTTGTTTCCTGTGACAACGCTATATATATTGAAATATGTTACGTTGCTAGTCATCTGAGATTTCTGATAGACAGGACGGAAGTACAAAGGACACGTGGGCAAACAATTTCAACATAACTACGACCTAGCAATCACAAGCTGTCTATTTTTCCATACTATATATATATATATATATATATATATATATATATATATATATAAATATATATCCGCAGGCAAATCTCTTTCGCTGTATCACAGCTCTTCTGTACGGTTAGACAGCCGATTGCCTTTTTACCCAGGATTGAAACCTGACCAAATTGGCGTCAGTTAGCGATTCTGTCTATGACCTACAGGCGTTCGGTAGAAGGAGGCAGAAGAAAGCGATACATACACACACACACACACACACACATTATATATACATATATATATATATATATACATATATATCATTAAGTGTAACATTCTTTCCCACCTTTATCTACTTAAAAATAAAATGAAGTCCAAAATCTATAAGCTAAAATGGGAGATAGAAAAGCTGAGGTCACTTAAACCTCTTGAGTGTATTTTCCTCCTGAGGTTGAAGTTGTCTCACAATGAGTCAAATTTTGTTGTTACCAAACTGGCCAACAATCTTCATCTTGCAGCATGATTTTATCATTTAATCTCATGCTGAACGGATCAGTAATGCTTGGTTCAAAGTGTGGGAGATTGTATGGGCGTCAGAGAGGCTGAGAGAAGTAGAAGCAGTAAAATGGTTATAAGACCCCAAATGAATTCGTCGGTTAGGGCTCAAACTCTAACGGTTCTGTTTCGTTCACTTCACGGAATCCATATTTCTGAAGGTAGGGTTCTTTTTTATTACATATGCTCACATTTACCGTTTCGCTTAATGTCACTTTGAACTAATTTAAACTATTATCGCTCGAAAAATATCACCGAGTATAATCTGGCCTCCACCTTGTTATTCATATATCTATCTCTGTCTCTCCATCCATTCATCTATCTATGTCCCGCCTTACATTCAGCTATACCTCTCTCAATCTCTCTCTCTCTCTCATATATATATATATATTTCATTTTGAAACCAGATATTTCCGCCATCCAGCTTTCAATCTTTCTGTATCTTCAGGTGATTTACAAAACTGAAAGACCAGAAATTACGCACAAACGTTATCATACACATAAATTCTCACTAGAATCATACAAGCATAAAGGAAAGTGTTCTAAATTCCCTAAATAACTCCTAATTTTCAAAATATTTTTGTTATTTGTAGTCGTGCGTTCAAAAAATCCCTGTTCGAGCATTTGAAAAACGGTAAAATCAGTTATTTCAAATCGCTTGAAGAGGCGGAAATTTTGAAACTTAGTGAAAATAACTCAATTCCAAATTTTAAAATCTTCAAATGTTCTACAATCTATATGTATTGAACATTTTGTATACAATTTGTATTATTCTGATTTAATTATGTCCAAAACCTATATATATATATATATATATATATATATATATATATATATATATACATATAGGTTGAATTGTAAAAATAATTATTATCCAAGCGAGTATTGTATTAAACATTTAATAGAAATAATAATTTTTCTATAAACAAGTTTTACTATTTAGCAATTGGAATAGATGGTCTCTAATTGGAGTAGATGGTCTCTAATTGGAGTAGATGGTGTAAATTAACGCCAGGTTTACACTCCACCCTCGTTTATTGAACAGGTGAAGAGGCTCATCCCTTGTTTCCAGTTTAGGATGTGGTTTCCGGCTTTCTCTTTTCCAATCCTTTTACTCTTACGTAGCCCCCTGCGCATCAGTGGCGTTAAAGCCTTGCTCGGGGTGATATGATTTTTAAAAAAGTCTTTGTTCGAGGGAGGAACGAATTCATACTTTTTCTTCTTGTGTATATTAATTCAACGAACGCTCCTGGAATTCGAACTCGTTGTTATGATTCTTCTTCCATAGTGCCATCTTTTTCACCGGACACCCATCTAATGTTTGGGGAAGACATAAATCCGGCTATTCTTCATCAAATATATAACGTAAATATAAAATTATATTCTTCTGCGTACATGCACTGGTATACAAGTACATTAGTAGTACATAACGAGTAAGAAATCGGATATAAATACTTCTGTAAAATTCGTAGATGAAAGGCGAAAGTTTGTGAGAAAAGTTCTTAATTTTATTTAACTGAATTTCAAAGATAATATTTCAATTTTCGATCATTGATTTATTCAGCATCACAACTGCCATTTCATTCCGATAGCTTTCCTCAAAATTGAGGTAGCTTCATTAATCTGTCCAACTAGTACGGCGTATATTTCTATGTAATGAGGTTTCTGAAGGATTCTAAAAATCGACATTTAGAAGTCTGTTGCAATCGATATGTGGTAATTAGATGTTGCAAGTTCAGGTAGATACAAATTAGAGAACCTCTACTTGATTAGTAACATTGTTCCTACATAATATCAGCCGATTCACAAATTGAGAAGTTGAATCGGGAAATTGGCCCTCCACGGCTGTAAAGTAAAGACAAAGCTGCTCATGTCAAAAAACGACTTTCTGCATTCAGGCAAACCCCTGAAGAACATAGCTCCTAGTAAACACATGTCCCTGTGGTGTAGCATCCTTAACATCGTGGAACACGGGCTTTCTCTCAAACCTACAAACTCCCTCCTATCCTGGGTCAACCGATGGCTGGTCATTCTTGCTTTGCATGAATCGCCCCCGAAAAGTTTTTAGTCGCTTTAGAGCTAATCTTAAAAATGGGATATGCCATCGATTATGATCAAACTCCCACTGCTGCCAATTACAAATCATGGGGCATCTTCTAGTTTGCTTCAATATTGAAGACACAATACAATTAACGACTTCAAAGATTTAACACATTCTAGCAGGTACTGTGTGCAAAACTGGATGGAAGTGGTGTAGAGATTCGATAAGAAAGTGCGTATTCAAA
The DNA here is from genome assembly GCA_037127315.1 of Ascarosepion bandense. Lineage (NCBI taxonomy): Eukaryota > Metazoa > Mollusca > Cephalopoda > Sepiida > Sepiidae > Ascarosepion > Ascarosepion bandense. The sequence continues at coordinate 1,035,317 of JBBBDQ010001401.1, forward strand.
AAGATATTTTCGCCATGCTCAATCAATTTCTGTCAGTACTTCAAAGAACTGTAACGTTCAACGTAATTGTAACGTGGTATCTTTTCCATTGGATAATCTTTTTAGTTTTCCACTGATTGCAAGATTTAATCCGTTGAATTTCAAAAGTTCTTTTAACGTCTGATTCTCTGTGACAGCCTGTAAATGAAAATACCTGACAAATTCCAGAAGATATAGAATATCATTTTATTACACGTACCACTAATCTGTTTTCCATTGCTTCCGGTTCTTCAATTGAAGAAAATGCTTAATGAGCAGAGAAATCGCCGACGGTGTTCCATTATTTTATTTTATTTTTTTAGTTTAGTCGTAAGTTTAATAAACATCGTAGCGATTAACGTATGCAAGTTAATTCAAACGCCGCATATGAAAATGTCTGGAATATATCTGTGATGTCTTGTTTCCTGTGACCTGGATCCACTTAAATCAGCGTTCGATTTAGTCATACACCATTATCTTCGATTGCAGGCGTTCGAGGACATTGACAGTCTTCAAGATCAAATATTGTACTTCTTCATCTGGTACTGAGATTAATCTTAGCTATGCCATCATATTACTAAACGACATCTGATTTTGTTCTCTATATTTTTTATCCGGAAATAAAAAAAGCGTCAAATTATAGAAATGGGTGTTATTTTAATGATCAGGATAAAGGTTTAGCATAACATTCGGAAGTTCAGATAAAAACATCATTAATATTATTTTCATACAATATCTCGCCGAATTTCTTTCATTGTTTCCTTAACTTACACACTAATAATTCTATGTTATCTATTTATATTCAAGTTTGATTTACTCTATTGAAGTTTATAGTATTTTTATACAGGCAATTATATTAAATAATTATTTCGTTCCACCTTCTAATCTTTCTCTTTAACGTGATACTTTTCCGCTTTGCTTTTTGCATTTTAATCACTTCAACGAGAAATCGGGAGCCGAGTTCAAATTCCATTTGACTTCCTCGCTTAAACTTTCGCACAAATACTCTTGGGAAATATATTAATCTGTCACTTACATATAGTCACGGGTTAAAAATTAAGACAGATTGGGTTCTATAGCCTTGGCTGGCAACCAGTCTACCGCAGAAAGCAATGGCAACCAAAGTATCCTTTGCCCAGTCAGTCATGTCTCTTTTGAGACATGATCACCCAAAATCTAGGTTGTGCGTTGTGATGCAATGGATATCGACTCGGAAAAAGAAATCGGAGAGCCAAGTTCGAATTCCAGTCAAATTCGTTGCATTCACTTAAGGGAAAAAACCCATGGGAAAGGAATTAATCCGTCTCTTCTCTCCAGTTATAGGTTAAATAACAAGACAGACCTGGTTCAAAACCTTTGTTGGCAACCAGCCTACCGCAGAAAGTAATGGCAAACTACGGTAGTAGAAACTTCTATCCAAGTTAGTCATGTCTCTTTCGAAACATGATCACCCAAGCGTGTATCACGTATGACACTCGATTGGTATTGCATTTCCAACTTTGTTAACAGATCTGTTTGGATATATGTTTATCGCAGAGAGACAGAAAATAAAAAAAGACAAATATGTGCTAGTGTTTGCTAGTATAACGTGACATAGAATTATCGTTACAAATCTCAGAGCTGGATATGGGATTTTTCTCATTGCATTTTTAACATAACAATCTGAGACTTGTTTTTTAACACACGTGTATATACAGACATATATATTTTCATATATAATTTAAAATTGCTCTATGAAAAAGAGACGTGAGCTCACTATCGTTTAAAAAAAAAAGAAAATAACAAAAATAATAAAAATATTAACAGGGCGGTGTTGATAACAAAAAGGTCACAGTTTTGAGAAACTGAAAATTTCGTGTCCTACGCGATCAGCTGACTATATGTAAAGGAGAGGTTAATAGGATCATGGATTATGTACATTTTAATAAGAAAAATTGTTATTATTTTGGTATCATATATTCACGAGGTTTTATCAATACATACTTTCAATCTGCCTTGTATATATGCTTCATGTCTTCATAAATCTTCTGTCGACATTTTATTTGAATGCATGACACAAAAATAGCAATATTTCTCTTTTTAGGAAGATTTCATATCTTATTGTGTGCTGGCGTTACAACTGAATAATTAGCGAAGAATCATCATGCACGCTAATAGGCATATGTGTTATGAATAATCTAGACATTGCATCACAGAATTCAGACTGAAAATGATTCAATCATGAACTAATGTTCTTTCTAGAAAAGACACTTATTTATCAGTGTAGCAAGTGGAATCAGAGAGACGATTTCAAATTCTGGCCGTATTCAAACTGCCTCTATCAACCTGAAAAGGGCATCGAACTAACTCTTCCTATACGATCAAACATGAGTTAAATTTCGGGATAGCCTGAGTGCTCGTTTAGCGCCATCCTATCCAGGACAATAGGGTCATGGTGGAGCAATAGATAGGAACTCGGATTGAGCAATCGGAGAAAGCCAGGTTCGACTTCCAGTTGAGTTCATTGCTATTGCATTTGGAAAATGAATGATACATCTTTTTAAACCACGAGTAAATAGCATGACAGACTGTTTAGAGGGAGGAGACAAGAACACACAAAAACTATAGCTTTGTATGGCAACAAGTCCAGAAGAAGAAAAGTCTTAATTAAAAAAAGCTGATGCCTGTAGTTCCTGCTCATTTAATCAAACCTAGAAGAAGGAAACTTCAAAAACACAACCAACTTGCATTTCGTCTCGTTGCGATAGAAAATGACAAACACCTCGGAGGTAGTACAATAATCTCTTCATTTTAGACCACAAATATATGACAAATATAATTTATATTCTATTTTTCGCGCAATATATGCCGCAAAAGTCATTTAAGGTAGAGTGTTAACAAACAAGGCTGTATGAGTGTATGTAAACGAATGAAAATAAATTATGTGGGATACATAATAGTTGTGCCTTAACTTGATGAGGCCAAGATCGTAGTGACGGAATCGTATTCTTTGATGTATATTCCAGAAATAACATTCTTTGGGTAGAAGCTCTATGAATGGAACTTACCATTTATTATTGGAATATGGATTGAGATTACTAGACAGTGAGTTAGAAACATGTCGCGTCTCACCTCTGAAGGTTTGAAACAATGGAACAAAATGTGTTTGTCTGAATTTGTTTGGCGACATGTCAAACTATATGACATTTTTAATTACGATATCTAGATATTTTGAAAGCAGTTGCATGCCTTCAAAAATATATATTTTGAACACAATACCTTCAGCTACTGATAAAATACATTGTTGGTCATTATGTAACAAAATGTTATGAAAATTATTCTGGTAATTTTACGTTAAATATATATTCTTGGATAATTTTTATATGGATATTTATAGCTGGTACTTTTGCATAAAAAATGATATGTATACTTTCATAGTAATTGTTTGTGGGGTTCATTATTTTCCCATATAGGAGATTAACAGTTCCTACCCCACTCAGGTCAGGGTGGACTTGAGAACAACAGCATTTAAGAGGCGGGTCGACGTTCATCCAAACCTTGAATGCTCCAGTCAGGTGCCTTTCTGCTGGATATAGTTTTATCATAGCCGTAAGGTTTTTAAACTTGACTGTCGACTATAGAACCCTGATAAATTGCTGCAAATGTTGTCTCATTTATATTATAATAATCATCGTTTAATACAATATATAGAGCCCCATCATCGTAAACGGCATTTGTTAATGGTTGTCATGAATGAGATTCGGAATATGAGGGAAATAACAGTTAATGAAAACTGACAATTATGAGTATAAGAAGAATTGAAAACGAATTAACTTGTCATGAAGAAGTTGAGATTGTACTGCTGAATAAATTTTCTACGCGGTTATGCGTTCCCTCGTGATTGAGATGCTATTCTCGCGCTGGGTCGATTTTGTATTTAGAGATTTACTTCTCATAGACTGGTAAAAAGATAACGCTTTAAAGTTAAGCTGATACTGCTTGTTGGGAAATAGACAGATCCATACATTTTAAAGGGTATTTTTATGAAAATGAATGCAACACCTAAGGCTAGAATTTGTATTCGGTATAAAAATCTCACTGCACGTTCCGCTAATCACATACGTTACGAACAGATCCACAGTTTCAAAAAGGGGTTACTTAAGAGGAGTGTGGTGAGAAAAAGGACAGCGAAAGCGGAACTTACAGATAGTGTCATAGAATGTACAAGAAATGGATGCGAACACTGATGTGAGAAGATCTATATGAGTGTGGAGTGGAAAGGGAGAAGAACATGATACAACGGTTGTCAGGGAAAGAGTGCGATTCAAAGGGATAGGAGATAGCAACTGATCTTGCATTTAAATACACGGATATTGCAGCTCTCAGGGAAGTACGTATATAGAAATTAAATTCCATAGAAGGGAAGTGCGAGAAAGGAAAGTAATAGAGTAGAAGTTGCGGTTACATTTGAACGGTTTTACTGTAAATGGGTGGGACCTAGTCGCTAGTCCAATAGTTCGGGTAAATTTATGCAGACGGTACACCAGGAATCTAAACTCAATGGAACAGAAGCCATGAAAATATTTATAGAAGAGGCAGAGGGGAGCCACATTACATCGGCGAAAAAGTGACTGGATTTGAGCTGCCAGGTCGGGGTCAATTACAATGCAGATTCTTCGTTTGATTTTATCAAGAAGCCCCAGATATGTAGCAGGGTCGACCGACCAGTTGTGACAGTAGTATTCCGTGCACGGGCGGAAGATAGATTTATACATGGGCAAGATGGATTCATACGACTGGTGCCACACAGTGAACCGACCTTCCTAGCGGCATATTTAATGAAGTCATTCCACTTGAGGTCGGCTGATAGAGTAAGGTCGAGGATGTGCAGTGTTTTGCCTTCAGAGAGACTAACCTGTCCACATTAATGAGGGTTAGGTTGATTTCTCTATGGTGGTTAAGGTATAGCGGCTTCGTTTTCGAAGCATTAAAATTTACGAGCCTTTTCTTACACCAGTCCACCACAAATTCGATGTCAATTTCAAGATCAGCAGTGAGGTTAGCTTTAAAGAAACAGAAAACTATATCCCTTTCCTTCAGAACAAACCATGGCAATGCTGGGCGATAAGGAGATGTAATATGTGAAAAACCATGACAAACTCCGTTCTGAACGGATCTAGCCTTCACAAACATTGAATTTCTCTCTTCAGTTCATGTTCATATTTCATTTTTTATTTTGATTAAATTTAGGTGATCGTAGTATTGGCCGAATCTTAATAAAAATTGGAAATAAGATAAATTCTTCATGGTTTGGTGATTATATTATTTTTGAAATTAAAAGAGAATAGTCTTGATGTTGTTTTAGATGTTTCTTCCCTCTTTGTCAATATGAATAGGCAAGAAACAATTTTTTCTGATAGAAAGATTGTATTATATAGTTACAAAAATTATTTTATCAGTAAATTATTAATAGTGGTGAGCCAAAGTGTCGAAATATATCTGAAATATCCATAGAAAATATTTCTGAAACAATAATAGATCATTTTTTTTATTTACCCTTTTCTCATTAGGTTCAGGATATCTCAGAGATCATTTTGGCCTTGATCTATCTATCTCCCTTTTACTAATTTCACCCGCAATGAAAGCAATAATATGACTATGACGCAAATATTACAGAATAGAGAGAACGATAAAAGCACAAGAATTAAGAAGCGATATATGATTAAAGGAAGTAGAAAGCTATATATAAATTTAACATGTTCAGAGCTCTTTTATAAAGTTGTATGCCTTTCAGCGAAACCATTCTTGCCATAATTCTTCGAAAATATTTCGCTGAAAGACACTGTTCAATATTTGTTTCATCGACAAGACTTCTCCGTGGCTGAGGCGTTTATGGCACGAGGGATAATGTATAATCGTTTAATATTTTAATTCGATGTTGATTTGTTGGTTTGTGTGCCCGTCGCAGTTATATTTTCCATCAATTTTTTTATGAATCAATATAAATTTCTATGTTTCTTTCCTTTTCGTTAGTTGCATTAGGTAGATTATATGTATATTTGATATTTTACAAGAGACCATAATTTAAAAGTGTATTAGAAAAGTGGGTTTCTTCAATTATTTTCAATGTACATTACAAATTTATATAATCTACCAATATTTAGACCGTTTTATCTTTAAGTAAAACTCATCTATAATATTTGTTTAACAATATTTGTCCTGCGAATATCTATTTACACCATGTACATTGTTCTGACAGATATCCTCATCTTTGTAGCTATATTCCCGACATCTTGACTGTTGTAAGTTCCATTAAAAAAGAGACAAATGGATAAGAGCGTTTATTCAATTTAGTGAATGAACCAAGTGTGGTGAGTTCAATATCTAACTAGAGCAGAGGTCAAAAACATTTTTAGTGATAAAAAATATTGTGGAGTTAAGAGAGTAATAATTGATACTGCGATAGAAGAGCCATGGCATGTAGAATTAGAACAATCTATTACCGTAAAGGAAATCAAGAAGTTCTAATAAACTGTTATCCACTAGGCCATGTCTCGTTCTAGAGTTTAGTTAAATGGATATACCTGAGACATCTAGAAGAAACATGGACGGAATGAAGGCTTGATATCGAAATTCCAATGTTCTGAAAAAGGCCGGGTCGCACAACAGTTGAATCGCTGTAAATATGGCATCATAGATGAGGACAACGGTATTAACATTGAAAATAGTTTAAATGATTACATCAACTCATCTCACAAATATAGACAGTGAATATGTATGCTTGGTGTGTGATAATTACAAGGTAGCTATTTATGAGTCCGTCTTTTTGATATGTTGTACACAATAGTTAACTGTTTACTATTACTATGATCAGGCATTTACTTCTTTTTAAGACAGACACAAAACCCAATCAAAATGAATGTAGCAAAATTCGAAAGTAATCGAAATAATGAGACTGGGTGATTTTTAGCGATTATGAACATAATTCCGTCACTTGTTTCAGATATAATTTTTAAACAAAACTTACAAAGCAAACGGAGCTGACATAATCCCAGCTGTCGTGTAACACGTAATTGCATTTAATGTAAAAAAATATGATACTATAATATTGACTGTGGAAAATAAGATAGTATTTTAGTACGAAAGAATATATTACTAGTGGCATTATTAATTGTGCAGATTACAGTTTAAATATGAGTAGAGAAAAAAAATTACAAAATTCTTAAAATCTGAAAAACTATCTGAGAATAAGAGAAAATAAAAGGAAAACTATATTTTGCATTGTAAAACAATAGGTGAGAAGAGGTCATCATTGGCAGCCATTATGTGATAAAGCAGAAACAGATGACTAAGAAAAACAGCATTGAAGGCCTTGAACTTACGGCTGGTGGAAGTGAAAAATAACAATAGTCAAAACATGCCTTCGACAATTGTCGAAAGCTTTTGATGTGTTTAATGAATGTCAAATCCTTAATTCCCGAATTCGCTGGGAACTAACTTGGGAAATAAATGAAGAAATTACATAAAGCAGAATAAAACAAAATGAAATGCCGTCAACAGAAATGTTGCTATTTCATTAGTTAAACCATGGTGAAAAAATCACTACGCCTCATAATGCAACCTGGAAGTGCTTTCATTGGTTAAATATTTGATTTGCAAGGACACCAGTGTTCGTCATGCACCCCCAAAGAAAATTTGGGACAGGCATAAAAACTAGAGCCCAGAATGCCAAAATCAGTTAGATAGAGCTGAGCCTTGGAACCAGTCGAGATGCAACAACTGAGGGAGGAGTGTTCCCAACCGGGCGCCATGCCATTGTGTGCCAACCGTAGAGAGAGTGACGGTTGCCTCCGATAGAGTTCTGGCTGAAGATGTAAAGAAACGTAGAAAAGCCTGCCGCCGACCGACTTAAAAGATTTAAAGTCAACGCGCCTGCGATAGAGTCCTGGCTGAAGAACAGAAATAGACGAGAAAGAGTTAAAATCAAATACAGTGTGTTGCTGCACCGAGCTGAGGAAGAGAAGACGAATATACCGCTGCCGTTACAAAGACCCCTCTTCGGCTATTTCTGTAAGGCTTCGGTGAAAAGCCATGATAAAACTTTTTGAATTGTCAAAAGTTGAAAAACATAAATCTCCGAATGGAGTGAACAAACATTCCTCTCAAACAAGAACTTTTGCTATGTTTAAAGAATAAGAATTTGACGACTGTTATATTCTATTTATGTTTGCTGTTTTTTTATATAATGACTTTTCCGCAACTTATTCAGTCGTCATCGAATTTATTCTTTTCTTTTTTTTTGTACCTTTTTTTTATTAACGCAAGTGTGCACGCGCGTCTGGTCTGGTTTAGCCTGGTAAAGATACAGCTAGCATAATTTCAACGTGCCTTTCTTGGGATCAAAATTCACAGCGTGGGCAAGGAGAAACACCGTTATAATAGACGACTCGAAAACCAACTACTGTGACGAGGCTATCACGACTAGCGACCCGAGAACGTCGTCATATCTGGTGCCATATTAACAGCATAAACCCTGACTGCCAACGTCATAGTCGTTCGAAAGAAACGTGGCCCAGAGCTGGATCCAGTTATCTTCAAACTCTACGGTTGATTCGCTGTTTCCTACCTTCCAGCTTGTTAAAAGTGCTTCTTTGTATTTCCTCTTTTTAAGAAACCTGGAGAACACTGTCCGCTCAAAGATTATTGCCCTATCGGTATCTTACTGCTTTCTGTAAAGTATTCCAGGCTTTAATCGATGTCTAAGTGGCCTATCAACTTACTCTTTGAGAAACTATATAGCTTTCATTTCGTCATGTCTACCGCTAATGTGATAACGGAGAACACTGAATACGTATAAATATATATTGATAACAACGGTAATGCTTTCGCTGTGGATCTAGATATTTTGAAAGCGTTTCCCAGTGTTTTGCACGCTGGTCTTCTCCGAAAGCTCCAGCGCTACGATATTACAGTAATATGTTCTGATTTGTTTAATCGTTTCGATTAAATTGTAAAATGCTTGTCGTTTTGGAAAGGTTCCACTTCCAAATAATTCTCCATACACGCGGAAATCTCCACTGCTTTATTCTAGGTCTTTCGTTGTTTTTGATCGTTAACTTCCTGATGTCATCACTTTCTAACTAATTATTCATGCAGGTGACACTGCCTTTTATTCTTCTCAATAGCAGATTCCGATAGAGCTCAAAAAGTAAACTATGTTGTTGCTCTAGAAATGAATACCTAATCTTTATTTACCTGCGGCAGAAAATGGTTTGTAAATTTTAATGCCTCCACAATAAATATGCTCTTCTGTAACCAAATGCGTCTGTCATAAACATGACTAACGTGAGACTACTGAAAAACTGATGTCTCGGAAAGGGACATGTATCAATTTCAGGTAGTTAAGTGGTTTAGGCAAATGTAACCGGGTATGTCAATCTAGTACGTAGACGTAATCGTGGTATGCAGTGTCCTGAGACGTAGGCGTAGAAAATGGTGGTAGACGAATAGACCTCTGGTGGAAAGACCTCTCTCTCTCTCTCCTAGTGGAAGACTGGTAGGTTCCGCTCACTCTCTGGGAAGTCAATACCGTCGTTTGTATTTATGGACAACACATTCCATTGATGGGGAACCAAGATGTATACATATTCATTATCTATTTATTGCATCAAAAACATTGCTCCTTACTGGCCTTACAAACTTGAAGTTCAGAGAATCAATAGCTGCATCTTCTGCAAAGAAATTGGGTCTCTGTGTCGTGCATTGAATACTGGTGGGATACCTTGTCTTGAGATCGCTTCAAGATTATTTTAAAAAGCGCAAGGAAGCATCTGTAATGTAATCTATCCTTACTTGATATCAATCATATTTTCACTGACATAGCGTAGGTTCCTTCTGTTTTTCTTTTTACAAATATTATCATAGCAACTATTTACACGTGTTTATTTCCATGGTGACCCGTCTATAAGAATTTAAACATGCTAATTGGCAGCATGGTTCACCAGGTTACTGGTGTAATATGGAAATGAAAATGTTAATTCTCCAGAGTTATTTTCTCTCGCAACCTACTGAACTCTTTTCCGTTTACTTGCTTCCTTAACACCTACAACCTTCAAACATGTAAAAGCAACGTCCATTTCCATATTTTATCTTTTTGTATCCCGTTCTTCCTTTGTCTTCTTTCATCGAGCAGCAAGACTTTTTCAGTCTCTCCATTTCTCTCTCTCTCTCTCTATATATATATATATATGTATTGTTTATTTAGGGAGTAACAATTGTTTCATGCAAGTTTTGTTAAAAATGAGATATAGTGCTGTCATTTCTATTTTATATAAATGTTCTTGTGATCTCATGATGATTTTTTGAAAAATCATAATGACATTGGCTATACTAAAATATGTAATGATAATTACACTTGATATACTAAAACATGTTATACAAGAAGACTCACGTTACATCTCTTTATCATAGCTCATGTAAATTTGCATGGAGATCTACCAAACTACATGTGTAACATACTCATTGATAATACAAATATAATATCATCATCTATAAGTTAAAGAAGGGTAAAAACAAGTAGTATTAATAAAATGAAAAGAGACATCATTCAATGATAGATACTATTTCAATATGCTGACCGTTTTTAAAAAGAAAAAATTTCCCATATCTCTAAATATATACGTAAAGATCCATTGAGTTAAAAAGTAAAATAAATGCATCATAGATAATAGTTAAAATTATGGCGGAAACACTGTGTTTGATAAACATTCTGACAAATATAATTTATAAACTCAAAAGAAAAAAGATCACATGAAAAACTATATAATAATTTAACTACTGCATCTTATATGTCATTGTTATTGAAAACCATATATATATTTTAGAGATGGGGCGGCTACATCGGAGATCTCTTCCACGACAAGAAAAAGCAACCAGTAGTTCACAAAATTACGGATGAACCAGAAATATTAAAACACAAAGTAGAGTCTCCAATGACCAAATTGAAGAGAAACAAAGCAGCGGGACCAGGCGGGATTGTAATAGAGACGATGATGTCCCTCGAAAACTTTGGTGTAAACAAACTGAGAAAATAAACGAAATCTACAACAACGGCAATATAACCAGAGGACCTAAGCAGGTAAATCTGTATAAAAATAACTAAGTAGCTAGGTGCAAAGAAATGTTACCTCCATCAAAAAATCAGTTTGAGGAGCCACATAACAAAACTAATCATCCGGATTCTGATGCAGAATCGGCCCAGAAATAAGGCATGAACCAATGTGGGTTTGTTAAAGATACCGGAACGAGGAATGCAATATTCTTGCTCAGAATAGTATCTGAACGAGCAATATAAATGCAGAATTACCTTTATATGTGTTTTATAAACTACGCTAAGGCATGCATGAAAGTACAACACAAGGACTTGATAAAGATGCTCAACCATCTCGACATTTTCAGAAAAGACGCTTGGATGATCAATAATCTATATTGAAAGCAGACCGTTTGTTTACGTATAGGAAGAGAACTCAGCAGGTATAAAAAATAAAAAGGGGCGTAAGACAAAAATGTGTTTTCTCTTCGGAACTTCTCAACCTGGACAGCAAAGCAATTATGAGATTATTATAAAAGCCATGCCAGTATTCGTCATTTGCGGACCAATCTCAAAAATATCAGATACGCGGATTACACGGTGCTGATAGCAGAAACGGAAAGGAATACTACAGTACGTAGCAAAAGAAAATGAGAAAAAAGCTGAGCATAGAGTTAAATAAAACTGAATGTATAATCATCAATAAAAAGAGGAGCCCATTATCCTAACTACAAGTCGTAGAAACTAAAATAAAACATAAAAAATTAAAATAACTGGGAATTATTTTGAAAGAGGATGGAACGTGCGACAAAGAGATCCAAAGACACTTTGGCATGGATAAAGACGCATTTCAGAATCTATCCATTGTACTGAAAGACAAGAAAATCTCATTGGAAACAAAGAATAGAATGCTGGACAGATATGTGATATCTGTCCTTCTGTATGGAAGTGAATGTTGGGCGATCTCATCAAGGAGGAAGGAGAGACTTGAGGCAGCAGAATTCTGATGATTCCATCGATGGAGCATTTGTGCAACGATGACGTGTTTCAAAAGATGCAAATAAGAAATAATTCATACTAAATATCAGAAAGATCAAATGTGGTTCCTGGGATACGAAATAAGGAGAGGGCCTAGAGAACTTAATACTCACAGGTAGGATAAAGAGAAGAAGAGACAGGGGAAAGCAGCGTGAGATGTACTTGTTAGGTCTGAGCAAATGGATGGGGGAGCGGGGCTTAGAGATATTAAGAAATATTAAGAGCTAGGTCCTAAACGTACACATGAAGATAAAGATATATAAAATAAAACACCGACAATAATATATACCTTACGAGAATTTCATTGAGGAAAAACCACATTTCTTCAGCAAAAAATTAAAAAAAAACATGAACCAAAGTTTAGATGAAAAAAGGGGGAAAAAGATAAAATAATGCGAGGGGTGTTAAAAGAGAGTGTAGATTACCTTAGAGGGTTGTCGTCTAGACACTGATACTGAGGTTAGGAAAGAACGGTAAAAGAAAAGTGTGACGGCAAAAAAGATTCAAGACTCGATCAATGAAATGGACGCTTAGGTTACATCTGTTTCAAGAAATTCAAAATTTAAGCGTGTTACGGGAATTTAAATGTGGGAAAGAGAAAACCGAAAATTGGAAAAAGGAAACAACGGGTTAGAAAGGGAAAAAATTAAAGGATATATGCGGGGAGGAAGAAAGAAAAAGTCACACCAGACAGCCGTCATTACAAATGCCAGCTAAAAGAAAGTGGAAAGAAAGGGATAGATGCAGGAAAGGGAAAAATAAAAGGAAAAAAGGGAAAAGGATAATTGAAAAGAAAGATAATATAATATACGTCTTTGCAAATCGCTTTTTTTACAACAAAGTTTCCGTCTAAAATAATATCGTCTTACAATTGTAGGGATAGAATTATTTTAATTCTACAACTGGAATAAAAGAGGGAGCGGAGTAGGGAAATATTGTGTTGGAGGGGACTCTAAACAGAGAGTTTTGATTATATATATAATGAAACTATATGAACAAACAGAATAGAAGGAAAATACCTAAGATTGTGACAGAGAATTCTAAAGATATAGATCATCGATTTCCTTAAGTTGGTATCATTACATCAATAATGTAATTGATATGAATAAAATATTAAATAAGAAAATGATACAAATTTATACATATATACACATATTATAATATACATTTATGAGTATATATATATATATATATATATATATATATATATATATATATATGGGATGGAATATGAGAAAAGAGTGGAATATATTTTATTTGGATATAAATCTATATTACAGAATGAGACCATTAATGAACCGATAATGCTGTTGCTTTTCTTCGCAAATTTACCAAAACATTTGTGCACTAATTATTCAATTTCACTGCTTTCTCAGGATTACTAAGTCTTTTTACTTCCAAATGCAACCATTGCTTTTATTTCGATTCACTTAAAAATATTCTCACATTCAAAACAAACGTAATCTATGAAATCCGTCAGAATAAAGCGAAAAGGAAGCGTCTACTTACGCATAAAGCCTCATATATCTAAGATAACCAGCTTAAAGGACACGTCGCAATTTATGGATTTCAGAATTTATAATATGTGAGGCGGAGAATGGAACAGAAATATGTGCGATCACAAAAGGAAAATGGATGAAAATGAATGCATATTTTCTTTGGATTGCAAAGAAACTATAAAACGGAAAACAGACAAAAAGGAACAAATAATAAGGAAGAAAGATGGAATTATCGATTTTTTTTAATACGAAATGAAACGTTCTGCACAGAGAAAGTAATCCTTTCGATACTGTTTCGTGTTTTATATTGAACAAATCCAATCTTATTTTGTGTCTATCGCCAGTGTTTTGAATTCCAATGCAATAATTTACGACACTGTGAAAATAACAAGATACAGCAAAACAACAGGATCAAAAAATGCAAAAAACAAGAGGAGTAGAAAAAAGAATGAAAGACGAAAGAAAACAAATCATGGTTCAGCGTTTCTCAGAATGAGGGTTAGTAGATGGAATGAAGTTAAAATGTTTTAGGAAATATGTATCATCGAAAGATTTCTTTGACTGAATATATTTATGGCTTTTTCATTTTGTTCGATAAACCAAAATGTTTCCGTGCTGATTGTGTAGAAGACGAAATTGCGTGCACGGAGGGGATGACGATGATTTGAAATTTGTGTGAAGAAAAATGATAAAAGGAAAAGCCCAGAATTTATTTTCGTGTGCAGTGTAAAATGGCAGTATCACCATCATACAAAGAATTATGGGTAACAGAAAAAAAAAAACAGCAGAAAAACAAGAAAAACAATGGTCTGAGTAATGCGCATACTCCGAAGTTTTTAGTAGGCAATAATTCCTTACAATATGCAAAAACAAACATTACTTACAAAACAGGATGCCTTTTTAAGCATTTCTTTTCATTTTCTGTATATTTTACTTAAAAATGACAACAAATACTACTACTACTAATAATAATAACTTACCCTGCAGCAGAGCATCTTATCAATCTACCTTGTTTTGTTCTGATAAATATAAATATTTTATTTTATAATTTTAATCCATGTTGGGCAATACTAGTGACTAAGAGCAGGTTTCAAGCAGACAGAAGTTGACACGAGTGTTAACACTGCCTTAAAACCTACGAAGCAGAAAACGAGAAGACAGACGCACAAGAAAGTAACGATAGAGAATAAACAAGTATCAGAGAACTTAAGGTTATTACGAGCAATTTCAACACTGAAATTATGAAACCTAACCGCCAATTTAGCACTGCGATTAAATCCGGGATATCGATAACCCAAAAAGGAATGTTTATCAGAATAATTATGAAAATATTTATAGAAGGGGAAAGCAACGTTGCAACTCTCGGAATATGACTGAAGTCGAAATGACAGGTCAGGACCAATAAAGTTGCCAATTCTGGCTCCAGTAAATCGTCTGTTCATTTCCGCAGATTTGATTGTCAGTTATTTCATTTTAACCAGTTGGGTCAGTACTTCCTAATGGATTGAAGGACCTTGCGTTTCAGCTCATAAGCCGATGTTGAGTTGATTGTATTTTATTTTATTGTGAGTATTGTATCACCCAAGGCTACTTGCGTGACATATTTAGATGAGTGGATTGGAGTCATAATCAGTGATCGTCTGAGTAAACTGGGTTACTCTACCTGAAGATATTACTAATTTCGTTTCACCTGAAATTCTTTGTGCTGATGTTCTCAAAACACATACCTTTTTATCAAACTATAATAATAATGATGATTAAAAATAAATAAGACAATATGAAATCACAAGAGTCTAAAATCCTTTTGTCGAATAACCAGCAATAACGCTCTGTAGAAGATACATGAGAATGACTAGAAGTCACAAGATTGATGAGAAAATTTACTATTCACAATGACTCTTGTTTTTGGGAAATATGTGAAACATCTCTTTGATATATAAATTATAAGCGATTTATTTTGCACATTACCTCATAAAAATAAAACAAAGTTAGTAATAAATTATGAAAAGAGAATAAAAATAAAATGCGCCCTGCTGCTCCTCTGCGACGAAATACATTTTACCTCCTTGGAAATCAACTCGTTTTTTAAGCAATAATATTATCCAACAGAAGTAAGATTATCATGCTATGTTCTTCAGTGAGAAGATGGTATCTTATATCCCATCCTATGTTAGGATGAAATAAAATATGAGAAAAAGATAGAATGTCAACTTCTTGGCGAACATAAGGAAAATTGTATGGGTCCGTATGATATGCTGACATGCAGTCACATTGCTGTTGTACATATTTATTAACCTTAATATGTTCTCTTACAAGTTTGCAAAAAATAAAAAGGATTGCTCGTTACACGAATTGATCATGATACATTGGCAGAATATGCGTTGTGGTGGAATTCATATCAGCTCGGAATGAGATACCGGAGAGTAGAGTTTGATGTCCAGTTGAATTCGTTGCATTCACGTACGCGCAAATACCCTTGGAAATGGTATGAATCCATTGCTATACCCTCCTACTATCGGTTGAATAGCAAGAGAGATTGGGTTCTATAGTCTTGGCTGGCAAGCAGGCTACAGCAAAAAGTAATAGGATATTACATCGGTGAAATCTTCTGCCTTGTGAATCATGGATCCAAAGAGACATGTTTACCTAATCGTGTATCACGTATGGCACGTAAGTAACTGAATGATATAAGCAGTTATCTGCTTGTTAAACATTCCCAAAGTAATAATATCTACACATATATTATTTTTTTGATTAGTCACGACACATTTAATAAAGACATTCTGCTAGTCTCAAGGATTTTACTGATACAGTTAGTGGACATACTTTAACAACAGAACAATTGAATTCATTATACTTAATGATTGGACCGTGCTTTTAAGAAATAATGGAAAATATGACGCAGCATATATATTGATGTACATAATATTGATTATAATACACTGAAAAATAGAAGAAAAAACAAAATAATTATAACCTCTAAAGGTAAGACAAGTAATATTTATATAAACAAAACAGTGTTCATTATAACAGAGGATTATATATATATATATATATATATATATATATATATATAACACATCACTATATAAGCCCCGGTCCTGACATATAGATGGTTCGACTAATAAAAACATGTGATTTTAGAACGAACTAACATTCAAATAGCAAATTTGTGCCCAATGGGATTATTAGTTTACAATTTACAGTTGTTTAAGTGAAGCTACTGTTGAAAAATTTTAAACATCAAAAACATTAAAACATGTGAATTTCTTGTATTGATAATGCATTGCTTTCTCATGGAGAAAAATACTGTTCAAGCAAAGCAATAGCTTGATACGTCTAAGTTAGACTGCGCTCCGTCGGAAACACCGGTTGATGCGGTATCCAGACTTTAAAAGACAAAAAAGATGTTGAACGCTCAGATTGTTCAAAATCGGCCGTTGTCCCCAAAATTCCCCAAAGATTCCAGGAACTCCTTTTGGCCGATCGTAAATTGAAGTTGCGGGAGATAGAAAAGCAGATGAACATATCATGAGGCAGTGTGTTTACTATTCTGCATGA